>JAXDDW010000014.1:5552500-6055000 GCA_034670385.1 Hoplostethus mediterraneus
CCATCGTTACTGACAACCAATAGGAAAGCAGAAAGCAAAGAGTGAAGTTGGCCTGACCATGAATGAGGGGAAAGGAAGGAGCACGGGTTTCTGAAACTCCAGAGCTGCTGGCATGACGATGGATTTATGGCCAGACCCTTGGGCTTCAGGGGTTGGGGGTGTCGCTGAGAGCCGGGGGTTAGGGGTCAGGGGTCAGGGAGTGGAAGGGTTGGGGGGGGGGGGGGGGGCACAGCTGCAGGGCTTGGGTTTGAGCTTGGGGAGAGCCGGCAGGCTCATTAACCTGACACGTGTCAACCCAACAGGAAAGGATCAGTTACTGGACGGCTCTCTGACCAGACTCCATCAGCATGGAGCTAATGAGAAGCAGAAGAACTGTTTGAACTTTCCACTTTTTAAACAGATAAACTGGAGCGGTGAGGGCTGTTTGTTTTGGGGGCATACTTCAGACTTTACTTTCACTACACCGCACAAAATTACAACCTTGACGACATGGAGCACATCCATAAAAAAGAAAGAGAAAAGACAGTCGGCGACGGTCTTGACATCCTATGTGGTGTTCTAACTTCAGACACTATATTTTCAAAGGAGCATTTCCTGTTTTGTGGCCTGCAAATTCTATCTCTGTTTCTGGTCCACAATAAAAACAAGTGCATTTGACTGTCTCATCCTCAGTCCCGAGGCCACACGCAGACCGTGAAGTCAACAACTGTGCATGATACTTACATGAACTAGTTGGTCCTGGGTGTCGTACTCCTTGGAGCAGCCCTCCCAGTGGCAGTTGGTCTCATAGATGGCCTCCGGCTCCTGTTTACACTCGTCTTTGTCGAGCTCCTCGCTCAGGTCCAGGATCCCCCCGCCGTGGTCCTGGACGAAGGGGACAGGGTGGGTCAGAGGGCTTGGAAACAGGACCTGCACTGGTGTGTGCATTCTTAGAAATATATGAACGATTAACAAACACACACACACACACACACACACACACACACACACACACACACACACACACACACACTACATCCTTCACTTCTATCTGTGGTCAATATAATGGAGGAGCCTTTCTGTACTATTTTGCATCTCTCTTATCTTATCTCCCTCTTCATCCTCCTGAGTTGCAGATGGATCACAGCGTCAGCGACAACACATTCCTTCTGATCGATGAAAGCTGCATTTTTATTCATTATTGATAATCAATTAGGGCCAAACTAGAAAGAGCAATCAGTGGAGGAGCTATTTTCTCACTGTAAGGTAGCAGGGATGAAGCTAACCGCTAACTGGTGTGTATCTTGCAAATAAATTCCATGCACTTGCAATTTTTCAGAGCTTCATATATACTGCTGGGAAGATAATACAAGCAACAGCGTTTTAGTGTCCTTGTACCTGAGAGGACGGAGAGATGGGCAGTGGTCCTTCTGCTTCCGTCTTGACCTTTGACCTCTTGGTGATCATGGGGTTGACCGTGCTGCTCACCGCGGGGTCTCCGCCGGCATTCTGAAGGACCGGCAGCAAGAGACAGACGGTCAAATGGAGGAGACAGACAGTTTCTACTCTGCAGCTGGACCGCAATGTCCCATGTGACGGCAAAAGAGGAATGATCTCTGCCTGAACAGTGTCCGTCTATCCATCCATCCTTCCTTCCTTCCTTCGTGCATTATGGGTAAAACAAAATCTATAAAATCACAAAATGAATTCCATCCATCCATTGACTGTTCCACCCATCCACCCATCCATCCATTGACTCTCCCATCCATCCATCCATCCATCCATCCATCCATCCATCCATCCATCCATCGACTCTCCCATCCATCCATTCATCCATCCACCCATCCTACATCCATCCATCCATCCATCCATCCATCCATCCATCCATCAATTGACTCTCCCATCCATCATCCATCCATCCATTGACTCTCCCATCCATCCATCCATCCATCCACCCATCCTACCATCCATCCATCCATCCATCAATTGACTCTCCCATCCATCCATCCACTTTATCAAACCACTGTATTCCCCCCAGTTGCAACTACTGCTTTCCACAGAGGGGGAGGCGGGGGCGAGTCAGATAGAGACGTGGGGGAGATACCACAGGGTTGTTTTTGGCCCAGTGGCCCGCTGCGGAGGGATCTGAGAGGTCCGGGCTGCACCAGGCACCAGGGCCCATAAGTCAGACTGCGACCCGCCGCCGAGACTAAACAGTTTAGACTGCTTTATGATCGCCAAAGCCGCAAGGAAATATGAAAGAAGAGGAGTTATTACCCTCAGTTCACAGTGGGGGGGTGGGGGTGGGGTCGGGTGGTGGGGGTCGGGGTAGAGGAGGCTTTGATCTGCAGACTGATTCTTACCACGACAGAAAGACAGAGCCTTTATAAGCTCTAATGGAGAGGAAAAGAAAAGAAAGAATAAAAAATGTGAAGCGACTGAGCATTGTGTGTGTGTGTGTGTGTGTGTGTGTGTGTGTGTGTGTGTGTGTTTGTGTAGGGAGGTTCATTGGTGGGGGTCCAGCATTAGGGGGGGTCTCCTAATCCCACCCAGTCGCTACAGAGCAGTTGAATGCTTCAGGGGGCCGCCACAATGCTTTCACTAACACCCACTTCATTCAATTGGCTGGAAACCAGGAGGGAAATGTGGTTCTGATCACTGTCGAAGCCCGACCGAGTGCATGTGTGTTGAATGGGAGTGTGTGTGTGTGTGTGTGTGTGTGTAGCCGACTGTACATGAAGTCATCCGTACACATGTGTGTCTGTAATTTAGGTGTAGGCGTCTCAGAAACAGAGCTGGACCGGAGGGTGATGGGGAGCCATGTGCTTAAGAGGGAAGTTTACATTAGGAGTGGCCGTGGTGTATACAGGGGGCTGATAAAGAGAGGCCGAGGAGACAGTAGGAAGTAAGACAGATGGAGCGGCTAATGGGAGGGGAGCCGCCTGCATACTTCTGACCTGAGACACAAGTTAAAAGAAACACTCTGATTTCATTCAGGACGACTTGTAGTTTTAGGCTTTCTGAATGGCTGCTCATATCTGACGGTTCATATCTGTTCTAGGACGTAACCCGTATCTGATACCGGTGTGTGCAGGGTAACAATATTCATGCATGTTTGAACCTCTGTTTACTTCTGTAGCGTGTTCATCTGTAGTTACATTACATTACAGTCATTTAGCAGACGCTTTTATCCAAAGCGACTTACAATAAGTGCATCAACAAAGGTAGGTAGAGAACTACTAGTCACCAGAAATCATAAGTACATTTCCTTCCTAAACAAGCAACTAAGAGCAGAACCAGTGTTAAGGTAAGAGTGCAATAAGTTATCTACCTACTTTATCTTAAACAAATGAGACAAATAATAGAATCAAATAAACAAGAGCCAATAAACAAGACAAGCTCATACAAATAATTGACAACAAACTACAAACAAACTACTATGACTCTGCTGTCGTGACATCAGTGGGTAGTGGGTACTGTAGTGTTTTATCTCTACTGTGCTTGTACTCTCACCTGGTTTGCTTCCGAGTTGGAGCTGGTGTGGGAGGTGGGCAGAGCCGACGCTGCCAGCGGGTGTTGGCGGGCGGCGAAGGAGGAAGGCGGCGGCTGGATGAGGGGCGGCGTGTGGCCGAAGGCGCTCAGACCTCTCTGCTGGGACAACAGCTGCTGGTAGGCCACCGGGTTGATGGGATGGGGGAAGCTGAATGAGGGGCTGGGCGAGAGGGGGAAGGGGGACGAGGTTAGGGACAGGACGGCGACTGGACAGGATTCAGGATCGATGTTCAACCTAGATACAGAAGAGCCACCTCAGGTTTGAAAGCTTGTTTGTACCGTCGTGCGTTTGAGTCCACCTACCTGATCCCTCCGACAGACAGGTGCCCGTAGGAGCTGCTGGCGGCCGAGCTGGACCGGGAGTTGTTGATGTAGGCCACCAGGGAGTTGGGCGAGGTGCGGATCATGGTCTGCAGGTCGATGCTGGCGTCCGACAGCGGGGAGATGGACAGGGCTCTCTTCCTGCTCAGCCGGGGTGTCAGACGTGGGCTGGAGAAACGAGACACTGGACCAAAAAGAAACGAGGAGACGAGGGAGAAAAGGTCAGCGGCGGGACATTCTGGTGGAGCTGCTGTTGGTACTTAGATGCATCTAGTTTTCTCTTTAGTGCAGTCTTTGTTTTGCACTTTATTCACTTTTTTTTGTGCACAACAACACAAAATCTAAATCTGATGTCTAATATGAAATGTTTCTCAAACTCCAAGAAGAGATATTTTTTACCCTTTATGTCTCCTGGACACAAATGAGCTCTTTCAACACTAAGATGAGAATAAAGGCATTTTCTCCTGCTTTTCAAATTCAACTCAGGAGAAACAACCACACAGCTCATGTTGATCTCACTCTGATCACAACAAGAGATCTCCATGTGATCTGAAATAAGTGTCATTTAACTCTCCTGAGTATGAAACCATGAGACTGGAGAAAGATCTCGAAGAAAACTCAACCCTTCCTATTGATTTTCACTATATGTCACATGTTAGCATCTTCACATTGATCTCCTAAAGCCTCCAGAGTCCTCTCTCTCATTTCAGACAAAAGTGATCACAACATGAGACTAAATGGAGACCTCCCCTATAAAAGACGACTCAACTAGTTTGAAAAGGAAAAAGAAAGTTTCTTCTTTCTTCTATTGAATCTCAATCTGTCCCCGGTGGAAACCAACAGAAACATTCCCCATTCAACCCCCCGGGGCAATCTAGCGGAGGTCAACGCCGTGTTAGGCTGCGGTCTATCTTCAGCATCTCACACACACACTCACACACTCGCCGTCCTCTTAAGCATAATGAATCGCTCCCCATCATTCTCCGTAATTACCACGATAGCAATCTCTCTCTCAGCCCGCCGCATTCGGGCAAGTTAAATGGAAGCAATTTAAACAAATTGATCTCGGAATACCATTAAAAAGAACAAGGCTAGACTCACAAAGGTAGGGGTCACGGCCTGCCGGTAGGCCCGCTGGTGGCAGGAGGGTGGGTTTCTCTCCAGATGGTGCAAGAAACTGTAAACTACTTTCCCATGAACTTGTGGAGAAGGTTGTTTTGTGTCGTGTGTTCAGCGCCGGTGGGGGTCGGTCGGTCCTTCATTCACGGTTTAGTTTTTTAATTTCCGAGGCATTTAACTCCAAAAGTTTCGAATCTAATCGGGGCGAAGGATGGATTTTAGGGCGTGAACGAAATGGTGAACTGTGTTGCGTATGGTTAGCGTTGCAGAGAGAGAGACATAGAGACAGAGAGAGAGAGAGAGAGAGAGAGATAGATAGAATGGAGTAAAGACGCCAGCTGCTGAGGGCCAACAGGTGCTGGGCATTAGGCCCGGTGTGAGGGGACAGAGAGCAGGACTGGTGTGTGTGTGTGTGTATGTGTGTGCACGTGTGTGTGCTTGTAATTAGGTCTTATATGGGACATCACCAGAGGCGCGGGCAACAGGAAACTCATAATAGGCCCATCACGCCTCGCCTGGGCACATGCACCGTGACCCGGCACACACACACAAACACACACACACACACACTGCACGTCAACCCCACCACTGTCAATGTGTAGCCAATCCCTGACCCTTGATTGGCGGAGCCGCAGTCCCTCCAGCCAAATGAATCCAGGCACCACCGTAATCACTCCTCCAGACCTTCACCCGTTAAAGCCAGGTCTTACTTCCACAACTATTATGTTTGGAGGTGGCGAGTCGTAAAAACAAAAGGCATATGCACTTAGTTAACGGGCCCCCGGGGACTTCAGACGACAGTCGGGGCCTGCTGGAGCCCCCTCCACCCCGGGGAAAAAAAAAAAAAAAAAACGACGAGAAAAAAAAAAAAACGAGATGAGAGAGATACGTATGAAAGAGTTGGCAAAAACAACAAACGGTCCCCAGGAATGCGCCTCCGTGGGGCTAATAAATAAATGTGTCATGTATCATTAGGGCTTGGGGGGAGGGGGGTGGAGGGGGGAGAGAAAAGGGAGGGGAGTGGAACAGAGGCGTGGATGATAAAGGAGGGAGAGGAACGGGACTCGGGAGCGTGGATCTTCACGACTGACTGGGAGTTGTTTCCGACGCGCGTCGCTCCGCCGCCCGTTCATCCACCTGGCCCGCCGATTTCACCGGGAGATAGCCCGGCAGCAACACGCCACTTTGTGCAGCGGGAAACAGGCCCGGCTGCCCGGCGCCTCCCGTCTCCAAACCTCCCGATCTCCACATCTCAACCCGAGCTCCTCACCCCTCCAGCTGCAAGGTTTACCATCAGTACAACCCTATTCTGTCAGCGGTGCCGTGGGCCTGCTGGCTTTGTTTGTCTTGGTGCCGTGCCAGAGGATGTCATTGCTCTACCCTAGTTTTACCTGGACTAAATTTCACACACACACACACACACACACACACCACTTGGCAATGGAGTGTTTTATAGGTGGCGGCTGTAATTGAAAGGGTGAGCAGGTTCCGGCGGGGAGCGAGAAAACAGATGTTGCGCAGGCCGTGGCGTCGCGGCAGTGTGTGGCAGTATGGCATGGCGAGCTATGTGTTTCCATGTGTGTGTGTGTGTGTGTGTGTGTGTGTGTGTGTATGCATGCGAGTGTGTGCATGTGTGTGTGTGTCCCACTCTCCAGCGGGCGCTCTGCGGGACTGCAGGGTGTGCTGGTTGTAATTGTGGGATCTGGATTGATATCCAGGCTTATAATTACTGGCTCTCCAGCGCACACGGACTAGAAAAATAGCAGAGTGGGATGTGTGTGTGTGTGTGTGTGTGTGTGTGTGTGTGTGTGTGTATGTGAGGGGGGCGGTGATTATTTTAAGCATTTGCCTTTTCTGTTTTAACTGAAATGGCTCTGTGGAAAATCAAAATACTATAATTGGAGGGTAGTGCTAATTCCCAGAAGCCGAGCTGCCCCCGGTGCCACCCTGGCCCCCAACACATGCAGGGCCCCTATGGAGGCGAGGATCAATGTGTCCTGGCACAGGAGCCTCTGAGGCAACACACAGGACTAGGCAGCCGTTTTTTTCCACTGCAAAAGAGATTCTCAAACTGAGACTGATTACTGTCTTCATTAACCTGGGAACTCAGACTGAGATGCAATAGTTTTTACTGTGTGTACTATGGAGCGTGGCCTGGTGGCAGCATGACCTGCCTCGTGCTGCCTTGGTGGAAAGAAATTAAAATGAATTGAAATGTCCCTCTAAAAAAGTAATTTATCTTATTTAAGAGTGGTTTTCTGCCCTCAACACACAGAAATCATGTAATGTGACATCAGTAAATGATGTTTTCTTCTTCAATGTGTCACCTACTGTGTGGAGATGTAGGCTGATAGGCTGAAAGGCTTTTTTTTTCTTGTCTAAATCTGTCAGTGTGATGAGATAATCCCACTTGTTTCCAGTGTTTCACTATCTTGGACCGAGGCAGAACAAGGCAGGTCGCTCCACTGTTGTTGAGAAAATGACGCTTGCAGATTTTTTCCAGTGCAAAAGTGACATTTCTTTGAATTACAAAAGTTTTTTTTTCACAATTTTCTGGACTAAATCAAATCTGACACCAACAATCACAATCTTTTCAACTGCCACTGATTGATGTGGATCTATTTGGGAGTTTGACCAGCCTTATGTTGTAACATCCACTGGGATCCTGCAGCGGGCAAGGAAATGCAGTTCCAGTGCCTGATCTCCTGTTGAGAGTGACTATGGCACATGGAGGAGCAGGATGTGGGCTTGCAGTGGCGTTGGTCACCAATACTCCAAAGTTTCTCTAAAGCCTCATAAATGGTTGTTGGCTTTTATTACTCCAGACCTTACACAGTATATTGCAACATATAAAACACTCATTTTTGTAAGGTAATAAAATACATTTTCAGGATATTTCGAAGTTCACTTTTTTAAAATCCAGTTAGCAGAAAGCGTGTGTTCAGTCTAGCAGGTCCTGACTGGTGGATAAGCTGTGTCTTGTCCACCATGACCTTGTCTGGGGTGAAGCGGGCCTCAGCTAGCTAGCTCAGCACTGGGCCCACTCCCAGTGCAACAGAGCTTGGGTCCATGCCAGCGGGGGCCCCCGGCCTCCACGTCCCCCAGCCAGCCCGGCCCTGAGTGGGAGAATGTTTATTTTCCCTGCTAAATCTCACTAATACCAACACTGTGAATTTTATTAGCGAGGGGGGCTCGCCTAGGCCTCTATGAGCCCCCAGTGTCCAGCCAAATGCCGGCGTTGTGTTCGCTGGTGTGTTTACGCACACACTTCTCCCCGTGTGTTCATGAACCAACATATAGCTAAGTGTTTGTGTATGCAATCTGAGGGGACCAGTGACCACCCTGCACCCCTCCCCCAGCCACCACCACCACCACCACCACCTCAGTACACCATCTATCTGCCTCTCTCCGTCTGCTGCATCAACACTAAAATCTTTTTCCTCTGGATGGCAGACATTTACTTTGGCCGCTGCTTTTGTCGTGGGAGCTTAAACATTTTCCTTCAGACCGCTGTGATATTCCTCCGCCCGCCCCTGACATACTTGCACACCCATATATAAGTGCAGCCTTCTGAAAGCCTCCCAATGTGAAATCCCATAATGCAACTTTATTTGAATGTGCAGTGGTGGTGGTGTGCATGTACTAACTTACACAAACATTAACAACAGAGTACTGTAAGTGATTACTGTCTTCATTAACCTAAGAAATCAGACACTGAGATGCAATAGTTTTTACTGTGTGTACTATGGAATGTGACCTGGTGGCAGCCTGACCTGCCTCGTGCTGCCTTGGTGGAAAGAAATGAAAAAAATGTCCATCTAAAAAAGTAATTTATTTAATTTAAAGGACAATTCCAGGATTTTTCAACTTGGCCTCTATATCCACAAAATTGCCTATTATACCACAAAATAGGTCCAAAAAGTTTAGGAGTTGCTCTGGTAGATCAGCTCAGTCGGCACTCGCGAAACGGGCTCAATGGCTGCAATGTAATCTGTAGGGGCATAGAGGCGCGGTCAAAGTACGTCCACTAAAACTGCTTGATTTTGCCACTGACAGGCACTGACAGTGGACGTACTTTGACCGCGCCTCTATGCCCATTCAGATTACGTTGCAGCCATTGAGCCCGTTTCACGACTGCCTGCTGAGCTGATCTACCGGAGCAACTCCTAAACTTTTGGGATCTACTTTGCGGTATGATAGGCGATTTTGTAGACCAGGCCAGGTTGAAAGATCCCAGAATTGCCCTTTAAGACTGATTTTCTGCCCTCAATACACAGAAATCATGTAATGTGATCAGTAAATGATGTTTTCTTCAGACGGCTGGTGGACGGTGAAGAGGTTCAACCGTCGCTTGTGTTTAGGAGAAAGTTTTATATTTCGCTCTTTCAATGTGTCACTTCCTGTGTGGAGATTTAGGCTGATCGGCTGAAAGGCTTTTTTTTCTTGTCTAGAGCAGAAAATCTGTCAGTGTGATGAGATAATCCCACTTGTTTCCACTTGTTTCACTATCTCGGACCGAGGCAGAGCAAGGCAGGTCGCTCCACTGTTGTTGAGAAAATGACGCTTGCAGATTTCACTTGCTCACGGTAAAACACTCGATACTAGATTCGACGTCTTGTCGAGATGGATTTTTTTTTTTGCAGCGTGTCTCTGGCGGGGAAATGTCTTTTTGTTGTCTTAGCCCGGTATGCGTGTCGAGCCCCGTCACACGGTGATTAATGTGTGACGAGCACATCGCTGGCACCGACGCCGGCTTGGAGCGGCAGCGAAGCGTTTCTCGAGCCGACGGCGAGCAGCCCTGTTTGTTTAGCAGGCCTTCCATCACAGACGGTCACATGGCAGCTATGTCTTAACAAGTGGGGAGCTTAACAGGCAGGCGAGCTTCTACGTCTTCAAACATCTTCAAACAGCACAACAGAAGCGATCCAACAGCGCTTTTCTGATGATCTTGGTCAGGTTGGTGTGTTTTGACTTGATAGGCCCCTGTGCACCGGCACAGACCTGCAGAGGCCGTGGAGCTCTGCAGTTTGAAATGATTTCTTCACGCTACCAGAACGACATTCCTGGGTTCCAGCGGCTGGGTTTTTAGGTGCGCCCCCGGTAGTAAATTCAAAAAAAAATTCATAGGTGGAGCAACAACAAGACCTGCAGCCCCGTCGGTAAGCTTTCCCTGTACTGACGCACTTTCCAACGGCACATTTCTCACTTTTTTTACAGCAACGGTCAGTTTCACGGGGTCAACCTTCAGTTATCTGTTAACAGGCGAAGGGGAAAACTGGGGCTGGGTGGGTGGATGAAAAGTAAGACGCCATACTCCGGGTTCACTGAGGACTCGGAGCTCTTGCGGTGGGTCTGTTGAATTTATTAGTGCATAAATTGATTTTTAATATGGATTTATCTCCGCTGCCTTCCAAAACTAACGGCAGGGGTCGAAGCACATATTTGCCACCCCCGCTCCTCCTCCCCCTCCTCCTCCTGCTCCCCTTTGGCAGTAAATAAGGCCCTTTATTCAGGCCGGGGCTGCCCGCGATGACCATTAGCCAGCCGTCTGAGTCAATACCTGCCCTGTGTCTGCAGGCCGCAGTGGAAGAGCCTCCAAACCGGCAGAGCGGCCCGAGCCTGACCACATCACTCCTGCCTGGGTAGAACACCAAATAAATGCTGCTGCTGGGAAGGTGGGGGTCTGGACGCTGTGTCGGGCGAGGGGGGAGGAGGGGGAGGAGGAGGAGGAGGGCTGTGGCTATTTGAGCAAACAGCCTCCCCAAACAAGTGTGGGCAAGGCAAGCACAGCGGCGGTCACTGAGGTGGTTGGAGGCAGAGGAGAAAACGGGGGGAGCAGAGAGAGAGAGAGAGAGAGCGAGAGCGAGAGAGAGGTGGTCTACAGTTAACCCTAAACCCCCTCCAGCACCCCCCCCCGTGTTTAACCAAGTGATTGAGGTCATTTGAGAGATGAATTTCCAAGCTATCCCGTGTTCCCGACTCCTCGTTTTTCTACCAGCGCGTGAGGAGCGCTTGCGTTGGTGTCATGCAGCAGACGCAGAGGGGTGGCGGGGCGAGAGGCCGGCCGGCGGGAGGGCGGCTGAGTTTTCTCCGGGTGGGTGGTTGGACGGGATGAAAGAAAGCGATCCTGGAGCGGAGCGGGGCGTCGGCGGCCAGGGAGTGTTTGGTTATCAGGCATCGAAAAGGCCGACTTTTTTTTACACGGGCAGTTTTCCACCCGGAGCGCTTTCTATTCCCCATTCATAAGGGCTGCGGCCCGCTGAAGGTTTCTTGGATGCGTTTTCGCTGCCGAAAGTCAAACGCTTGGTCCGCTGCCTGACCGTCATTTTGATAGAAGGCTTGGGTTCTCTGAAAGAACAGGCTGCTCTCTGTGAGTGTGTGTGTGTGTGTGTGTGTGTGTTTGCCTGCCTGTGATTTTTTGTCGGTGTGTGTGTGTGTGTATGTGTCTTAACCCATCTGATCCCGGCCATGAAGCACACAGTGACTGAACCAGAGGGTTAATCCCTGCCGTATCAGCCTGTCAGAGATTTGCTTTGTAGGATGTTACTCGTAATAACAGTACAACACACCTGAACCACCGCGGGAATGAGAGGCCTGTGTGTGTTGAGGGAACATGCCCTTTTATGAGTGCCTGGCCTTGGGGGCTTTTGGTGTTTATGTACCCTCACCCCCCACCGGCCTCGGCCCCCCCCTTGCCCGTCACGCTCCTTTACAAGTCTGAAAAAAACCCTCCTCCGGCTTTGATGTGGGGAAGAATAGGAGGATGGCATCAACATACCTGGTGCTGAGTTGTGAAAAGATGCATGGAAGTTAGGAAACATTATCGTGTTTATAATCGTCATCGCGATTTAATTATGTAATCGTGGCAAATTTTCAAAATCGTTCATTTCGATTGTTATTTAGGCTACAAGAACGAGGAACGTCTAGAAGCGCCAGTTAGCAAAGCAACCAGTGTGAGAGTGTGTGTGTGTGTGTGTGTGCGCATCAGACGTAACATCACTTTCCCGTGAATGAATGGGCCAAATACTTTCCCCAATGCTGCGTTCATGAACTGTCCCCTTAAAAAATACTACGTGGTATTCAGTCACGTCCCTCTGTCCCGTCCAATAATGCCGTGTTCAGACAGGTTTGGACCGTTCGGTTTTTGGCGAGTCGCGAGAGAATGCGTCAAGCCGGGCAGGAAGTCAGACACAGGAATGGCATAGAGCATCCGGTCAATTTCAAAATAAAACAAATTTCAAAATAAAACAAAACAAAACAAATAATCGTTCATTAATCATAATCGAGGTGAAAGTTTGAAATAATCACGATATTGATTTTAAGTCATATCGCCCACCCCTAATAGAAGTGCAGTAGAAGTGGAATATGACACTTTTTTCATTGAGAAAAGTGAAATATGACAGCAAAATGTGAACGTCTGCTCTGTAATTCTAATAATGTGGCTTGTGCACTGGACTTGTTATTACCCCATTGCTGCTGTAATGACCCAATTTCCCTTCGAGGATCATTTAGTAAGCCAACATTCGAGATGCGAGAGTCCTCACCATCGACAGGGGTGATGTAGTCAGGTAGGTGTGCTGCAGCTGCGGCAGCTGCTGCTGCTGCGGCCGCCGCTGCACTGCTCTGCATCAGCAGGTCGCCGTAGGGGCTCCGCTGGCTGGCGCTGGCCATCAGGTGGTAGTACTCGGTGGGGTTGGCGCCTGGCGGGGGAGGGGGCAGGCTGAACAGGGCGCGCTCCTTCAGGTGTTCGTGGGTCACTGCAAGCAGAAAGGAAGGCGTAGGGTCAGTTACAGAACATCAATACTGCAGGTTTTCTTCTTCTGACAGTTTTTCTGGGTATTTTTTAAATAATTTATTCATTTTTTAAATAATTTTTATTTAAAAAAATATTTTTTTAATAAATTTTTTTTTTTTTTTAATTCACAGTGAAGAGAGACAGGAAAGACTGGGAGAGAGAGAGACAGGTGACATACGACAAACCCAGGACAGTTACATGGTCCTACTCCTTCGCCAAATGACCCACCAAGAAGCCCCGTGTCAGCTTCATTTCAAATTAAGAGTCTGTTCTTGCTGATGATTGGATGAAAATAAAAGATGTGAACAACATAAAATGAAAAAGATGAAATAATAACAAATACAAACGTTTCAGTGTCTACGTGTCACGATTACTGTAAGCTGCTGAGATTTCAAGACTTTCAAGTCTCCCAAGACCACGCCCACTGGAATTTCAAGACACTCACAAGCTCCTCCCACCTCCTACAAACAAGCCTCAAATGCCCCAGCAGTGTTATCATTACAGTATTTTGCGCTGTTAGATGTTTCTGTTGGATCTCTGCTTTAATTGACGAGCTCACTTGTCTCTATTGTGAAAATTATTTTATTATGTCAATTACAGGTCATACTCAGACTCACAGCAGGGAACAACGGGGGGGCGGGGCTTGTGTAGGAGGAGACAAGTTCTATCAATGTCATTGCAATTCCTACTGGTCCTGCTGTACAGAGGTCATAGATTACTCAATACTTTAAGTACGTTATACTAAATGACAATTCTTAGAGGTTGAACCAAATTTTGATGTTTTGTTTCATTGTGAAGAACTGCCGTACACACAGACGGCGAGGCAGCATGACGACAGACACAAAGACGAGGAAACGAGGTTTGGTAGGGAAGGGCTCAACAGAGGAGACGAGCGCCTCGCTTTACAGAGTCGAAAGATCTGCGCTTGAACGGACGCCCCGGGGCACGAGGCTCCTGATAAAAAGATGTCTGAGGTCTTTGAGGTTTGCCGGGCTACGGGGCTGATATCTCCCGGGAGTTAAGGAAGCAGCGAGGGGGAGGAAGGGGGGAGGAGGCTACAGAGGGAAGGAACACCACATTCCTGCACTTCTCTTGTCTCGTGCATGAATTAATCGTGACAGGCTGGATTCGTATATATAGTGTGTACACATGCACACACGCACACTCAAAACCATAAAGGAGCGCTCATAGTGCCGAGGAAGTCTTGAACGCTGCACGAGCAAGGGGTAATATTGACGTAAAATGTGTTAACACCTGCACCCAGTAAAGGCGCGTTTAAAAGTGTCAGGGGCTATAAGAGTGAGAGATGGATTTGTTTTCCCTCTCCTCCGTCTAACTCGGCCCGTGACCCCTCTCCCCTCGCCTCCACTTCCTGCTCTCTCTCTCCCAGTGGGTAGGGGGGGTGGTAATGCTGGGGTAATATGTACTCTGGTAGAAAGAAGGGGAGGTAGGGGGTTGGGACTGTTGGGTGGAGGTACTGGGGGAGCAAAACCCACAGCCCCATATACAACCCGGCCCCCCAACACACACACACACACACACACACGCACCAAAATCTGGATCCATCAGAACCAATTAGGCCATGGCGGCGGTAACAGTGAGCAGGCAGCGTGTTTGTGCTGTAGTAGCCGCGGCTCAGCCATTCTCCTTTGGTTTCTCCACGGCTGCCAGATCACGTTACCACCTCCGCAAAGTAGCATATTGTGTGTGTGTGTGTGTGTGTGTGTGTGTGTGTGCACATGGGTGTGGACACACTGAGAGGGTTCGCAGACAAAAACGTAATGCAGCGCTACACTCCCCACTGGTACCAGTACAAGCAGAGTTCAGCTCGTAGAGGCTGGAGGCCGGGAAGTCTCCTGGGTTCATAGCTGGTGCTGTGATGAGGAGGTGTGGCGCACGCTTCACTTCCCTTAGACTCCTCTACCGGCACCGTGCACCTCCCTGTTGTTAAGATACTTGCTTTGTTAAGAGTGCACAAGTAATCCAGGGACTCCAGTCTATTGTCTTTGGCTTGTCTTGGCGATGCACAAATCAGTTTTTCTAAATTTTTTGCACAAGTTTCTCAAATGGAAAGTAGAGTGCAAAGAAAAAAAAATGAACCTATCAATAAATACTGTCTTATTTTCTCATTTCTCCCCCATTTCCCAGAGAAAGTCCTCCTCAATCCATGCAGCGGGGGCCGGTAGGTAAAAATAGATTTCAAGCGCGTGAGATGTAATGGTAAGATGATACTTCACGTCTGTACTGACTCTTACGCTTCCCACTTCTGACAGCAAACACCACAATGATTTATCTAGTGTAGCTTCACAAACAACCCTCCTGAACAAGTCTGGCAGCCAGGTATCCCTATCTGAGGTTTACACATGCTCCGCCGGGCTCCGCTGGTTTCCACGCACTTTATTTATGTTCTTGCGGAGCTTTGCTGCCCTCCATTCGGTGCCATACTTCCCTGCCACTTTATCAGTGACAGCATCTCTTCCCGCATTGCTTCTCCTGAAAGGCGGCGGGCGGAGGCGCTTGCTTCGCCGACAAGAGTGCGCCTGGTGATTTATGGGTGCCGGGCCTGCAGCTCCCTCTCTCCTCTCTCCGACCTGTTGTTTGAACAGGGGGTAGCGAGGACAAGGCCTGTCATCGTGTGAACTCGGTAGGTAGGGTTTCGGGGGGTGCTCTATGTATTTGTGTCTGTGCTAATTGCCATGGTCCCCCCCTCCCGCCCCACTGTCCAAACACTCATTCAAACCGGCAGCGAAGTGGCCTGGGTGCGATCACTTAACGGCAAAAGAGACTTATGCCGAGTACATCAGATATACCCGCAAACACACTATAACACGCCTGATGAAAGGTATGAGTATTTCATGTAAGGGAATGTAGATCTAACTAACTACTAGGGGTGGGCGATATGACTAAAAATCAATATTGTGATTATTAAAAACTTTTACCTCGATTACGATTAATGAACGATTATTTTATTTGTTTTATTTTATTTTAAAATTTGTTTTCTTTTGAAATTGGCCGGATGCTCTATGCCGTTCCTGTGTCTGACTTCCTGACACATTCGCTCGCGGCTCACAAAAAACGAACGGTCCAAACCTGTCTGAACACGGCGTTATTGGACAGGACAGAGGGACGTGACTGAATACCACGTAGTATTTTTTAAGGGGACAGTTCATGAACGCAGCATTGGGGAAAGTATTTGGCCCATTCATTCACGGAAAGTGATGTTACGTCACACAGACAATCACACTGGTTGCTTTGCTAACTGGCGCTTCTAGACGGTCCCGTTCTTGTAGCCTAAATAACAATCGAAATGAACGATTTTGAATATTTGCCACGATTACATAATTAAATTGCGATTACGATTATAAACACGATTATCGCCCACCCCTACTAACTACTACAGTTGGTTAAATAATCTCCCATGCAAACACACACTAAAAGGTGTTTGAGTGTGTGTGTGTGCTCGCAGTGAGATGTAGCCCAGCAGACAGAGTTGGTTTATAGAGAACAGGATACATAACTTGTAAACCCTGTCCGACTCGACTCTCATCTCACCTCCGTAACGTTTCGCCCCGGTCACGGCAGCTGCAGAACAAACCGCCACTCGGAAGACTTTCCACATCTTAGCTTTTGTGTACATTGCATACATCATCGGGGGCGACGAAGGCGATGAGTGTTTCCATCTTGCAAAATGCACGATGGCAATTATGAGCTAACTGGCAGGTAGGGTGTTTATGGATGGACATATGTGACTCGTGCATGTACAAAGTATTTCACACGTCAAGTCTGTATGTGTGTGTAGTGTACATGTGAACGATAACACGTGGAAAGTATATGAAGTGTGTGTGTATTTGTTGCTTGGCCTCCTTTTTCTCAACTGGCCGCCTTAAGCAAGTTTGTATAGACCCTTGTAGCGCCTACGTCACGATTACGTCACGGTTGGATGCCAGAATCGAAGGAGAGGCTCCAACTTGAAATGTTATCGTATACCAGCTGCCACTGCCAGTAAAAAAAATCTAAGACAACTATGGTTAAACGCAATAAAACGAAAGGATCGGACTGAGGCGATCATCAAAAATGCTCGTGTTTGCAGCGCACACTTCATAGGTTAAATAAAGTATTGTCTGTTTTAGGTATGGATATGTGTCTAAAGATTTGTCATGCCCACCTAATCACAAATTGGGGAACTAGGAATAACGTTAGGTGATTTCTCTCGTAACTCTCTTAGCACATTAGCTAACGTTATGTGTGTCAGGTGTGTGTGTGTGTTCGGATCGCATGACACAAAACTCATCTGGTAAATCTTTGTATTTTAAGTCTTGTACATGACCATTCAGGACATAGTTATAGGTTTATATGCCCTCAGTTTCTCTTTACTATACACGCTTGGTTTCTCTATCAGGTAGGTGTAAATGTCTGGCCATTCCACAGTAGGTAGTCCTGTCAGATCGTCGGGTCGGCCAATCTGGTCCCGTTGGTTAATCTGAACTTGTTCAAGTAACACTCGCGGTCCTGGAGAGTGAGTGACCGTAAATATTCAGACATAGCGTTATTTTCTTCAGCCATGTTAAAAACAAGCCAACGAAACTCGCTAGCCAGCGTTGTTGGCTAACGTGTTCCGGCCGTGTTCTGCCTCCACCTAAGCTCCGCCCACAAAAAAACCCGACTAACTGAAAAGGGGTCTATACGGCATCAGTATGGTGTGGTGTGGTAACCGTGCTCTCGGTGTAGGTGGCGCTCACCTTCGGCGGGGCTCAGGCCGCGGGCCGCAGAGATCATGGAGAGGGTGGGACTGCTGTGCACCGAGCGCAGGTAGTGCTCCATGTGGGGGCTGACGTACGGGTGAGGGGGGCTGAAGGGCGACTCGCCCGCCACCCCCGCGTGGGGCGACAGGCGGATCAGGGAGATATCGGAGATGACCGGGCTGCCCGTCAGTCCTGGAGGTCTGGGGAGAGAGAGAGGGAAGTAGAAGGGAAAAGAAAGGAAGGGATAGGGAGATGGAGGATGGGGGGATAAGATAGTGGGAGAAGGAGGGCGAGAAAGTGAGAAAGTTCATTCACTTGTTTGTCTGTACAGTTATCATTCTCACTGATCTTCATCGGTATGTTCGGAGGCAAGCCTTAACTTTTTGTTATTTGACAAAAGCGTCTGCCGTTCCCAATCCCCTTACACCCCTTCCCCTCCCCAGCTCCACCGCCGATACATAATAATCCCCTTTTGTTCGCCTTCTCCTATTAAGCCCCAAAGCTACAGACATGTCGAGACCGAGGGCTTTCAACTCGGGAGTCTCGCTTTCCGTGTGTGTTTGGGTGGGCAAAGCCAAAGTGTCTCTCACATTAGATATTACATGGGTCTGCGATAAGAGAGCACATCCGGATGTTCAGAGCCTGGAGAAGCTGCCAATAAGCCTTGTTACAGTCTCGTTTGAAGTTCTCCGATAGCCCGCCGGTCACGTCAAGCTGTACGGTAAATTTGTCATCCCTTGGCAGGTAATTGGCGGCCCTGCTTGCAAAAACAAGTGGGTGTTGTAACTCTTGATAGCACCTGAAGGCAGAGCTCGGGATAACGCCGTCTGCTGGCCGCTGGCAGCCTGAAGGGGCACTACGCTACCTACGTCTACCTAGGGCGGTACGGAGCCGGTAACCGGCCTGCCGTCTCCTCGGTGTGTGGCGAGGAACACCTGGTATAAATTCAGCACTCAGCCAGGCTCTTCAGTGAGAGAACAGATGACAAGCGATGACTAACGCTGAGAAAAACAACGACTGACTGTGTTGCTGAACCTTGAACACAACCATATTCTATTCTATTCTATTCTACTCTATTGTATTCTCAAAATCAGACGTGCCATCTGATTCTGTTGGCGTCCAGAATACATACAAGGCTGTTCTATAAAATTGCAGCTGCAGTGGCGAACTTTCAAAATAAAAGTACCTAATAAATGGTCAATTGACACTGTTGCTGAGAACTACATTTATTAAGGGGACCTTTATTTTGATACAGTGCTCCGGTATGAACAGGTTTGAACAGACAGGTAGGCTCCAGTGCTGTTTGCTACCTGGCTTAAAAGTGAACTTTATCAAAAAAATAGAAATTGAATGAAGCATCCCCAGAATGCAACACCTTGTTGTTATTGTTAGCTATCAACCTATTGTTAAAGAAGCATCTAGTCCATGGTGGCAGGGTGTACTTTTATGGCAGAGGACAGAGGAAGACCCATCTGCTTCCATGTCCTCCTCAAGGTTCATTAGCCTTCTTCCTTCTCTCTTCGCCTCTCTTTCACCCTTCAGAGGAAATGACCACACTAAATGACTCACTCTACTGCCGTCAGTAGGGTGGAGGAGGGCCTCACACAATGAGTCTGAGTAACGGATGAGTAAAATGGAAGGTAAGGAAGGTTTCAAAATGGAGTCCACCTTTGCAGGATGTGTATTTTCAGACATCCAAACCATTTAAAAACGTCTGAGCGTGAAGGCTTTATCACTCTTTTACTAAAGCGAATCGACCCACAGATGATGCCCTACCCGCGTAACAATGATCTCACTCCCACAAACCATTAATTCACACAGTCACTGTAAATTATTTTCACTCCAGTTCAGTCTTGACCACAATCCCACAGGCCAATTCATTTGCACCAAATAAAAGACAGCACAGCAACACACTGCGACACAATACGAGACAATAACATTTACACACAATCATCGTGAAATAACAGAACAACATTCCCCGTTAGAGTGCCGGGTTGTGCCGACCGTCTATTTACTCAGCAGCCCGGGCGCTGGAGGGAAGAAACGCGTGTTTGTATCTGTGTGTTTTGATTCTTGGCAGCGTCTGCCGGGTGCCAAGGGGGGAGGGAACAAAACAGGAAGGCCCGATCAGGCAACCAGGATACCTTTATTTACACTTGGATGACTTGGTGTCCTAACATTGAATAGCTTTCATCACCGTCGGCAACCGTCGGCAACCATCGTCCATCATCATCTGCAACTGAAATTGATTGCAACCAGTATTTTTTACTTTATTTAGTCCTCATGAGTTCAGATTTTCTCCTATAAAATACGAAGATTAGACCTGGAGCTCTTGATGATATCACGTATTTCACTTTTTTCCAATAAATCATCTTGTGTTGCCCTATCGTCTCGACTTTATCTCCACAACTTTACTCTCTCCTGGAGTCGGAGGTCCCAAATCAACTGACTCCCCACCAGCTCAGTCTCCCATTCACATACACTGCCTCTGTGTGGACGCCAACCTGCACCCCGGCCCCAGCCCCAGCCCCAGCCCTGCCCCGGCTTGGGCCAAGCCAAGCCAGCCAACCAACCCGGAGCCTGGGCCCTCGCTCCATTTCCAGTAAGCGTCTGCAGACTACCGGCCTTGTCCGGGGGCCAACTTTCTGCCGTCGGGGCCCACTCCTCTCCTACAAACTACCCATAAAGAGCCCTCTGTTCCGAGCGGGAGGGGAGAAGTGAGAAGAAACAGACGCTCCATACACAAAAACACGATTCCCTCGGTCCGCCCTCTAAGCGGCATACAGAGCGAGGCTGGCAGCGCCCCTCAGATTAGAGCCTGGGTGCCCCGCTGATGGCCTCGCTGGATAAACTGGCACCGGGCGCTGGCTCCTTTTTTTTCCCTATCAGTGATTCAGAGCCCGATCAACGTCGTCACGCGTTGTCAAAGCTGGGAAATGTTTCCTCAGCACTTGGCTATGGCGTGAAGCTGTTACGTGTCGTGGTGTAATATCACCGTGTACAAACATTTTCAGGAGGTCTTCCTAATATGGAGCTACCCAGGTCCCCGGCTGCCTCGAGGCAGACACTGATTTAGAAGCAAAATCAATAAAGAAGTCGTAACTGTCACCTGGATTCACTCGGCCAGTCAATTTCATGGAAAGAGCAGGTGCTTCTAACAATCTATACACTTATTATTTTTTCTCTTTTAAAGTCTATCTATCTGTCTGTCTGTCTGTCTGTCTGTCTGTCTATCTATCTGTCTCACTGTTCAGATATTAACCTGTTTTTTCTATTATCTTCAGTATATATATATATATACTGATACTCCGCCTCCCACAAACATGATGTAGCATTTTGTTTTATACCTATATCTGTCAACAGTAGTTATTTGTTTCTTGGCCTATGGCAGCCGACATGTCAACACACACCACTCTAGTTGCCGTGAATCACCGAGACGGCCGAGTGCGTTTTTTTTTTGAGGCCTTGATAATAAGGTGAAATTTACTGCCGTTGCCTGACGGGAGGCTGCAAATAACAGTGCTGCCTGACAGGTACCATTATTGAAGCCTTGTCGATCCGCCCTTTCCCTGACAAGACGTTACTTGAAGTGAAGTGTGTGTTTTGTTTTTTCTATTCAAGAGTCTGCAGTCACAGAGGTGTTGGGGCAGCTTTTGGAGGACCTGGGAGAAGCCTGTCTTTTAACCAGGGGCTGTCACTTAAAGACACCTGAGCACTATGGGTGGCTGCTGTGATGGAACAGGCCTGGGGGGGTTGGAAGAGAAGCTGGAGAGTGAAAGTATGTGTCTGCATGCAGTCGATCATCAGATTCATTCATTTACACGGCCCAATAAATGTACACGTACCAGGAATTGAGAGAGGGATTGTGAGAGCCACTCCGGGTTAGAAAGATGACATGCTCTCCACGGGGGTAATTGCTGTTTGCCTCTATGTTTTGTACTGTGTGATTACACGTTCTCTGTTGTTCCATTGTTAAACCGCTGCTGTGAGAAAAGGTTATTTGGACAGGGTATAGCTTGTTGAGCATGTGAGTAAGTGCATACCACAGTGCGTATACATGAGATCGCTGGCGGGGGCAGATTTCAGGATGATTAGTAGTTGGTTGGAGAGAGAGGCTTGATGTTGAAACCGAATCTGTTTCCAATTGTTGCACTTCTTTTACTTTCTGGCTTAGCGCTGCGCTGACCTGATATCAAACATCTAGCTGACAAAATTCTCTTATACGTCAACGTTTTGAAGCAGCCAAGCAGTTTTTACTATTATTATATCGTAAGGATTGGAAATATAGGGCAACATCTTAGTGGTCTAGAAGAAATAAAGGAAAGGACTGTTTATAGGTGTTGGAGGAGCAAAGAGAAACCTTCTGCACACTGAGATCCATCTAGGAAATCTTCATACTTGTCTTTGGACATTGTTGTACCTTTGCAGTTTAGCGGTAGTCTTTCTGAAAGTCATGTTTCAACTGTCTATGGGTCCTTTCCTGCTCCATACCTTCACTCCATGTTCAAGTTCTCTGACTGACTTCCCTGCCTTTCTAGCTGACCAACAAGTTAGTATTTGCCTCTTTGGCATGTTCCCTACTGGCTGGAAGTGGGATGAATTATGACGTGACACAGTCTCTTCTGTACTTCTGGGCAGCCGGGGCGATCAAGATAAATCACCCTGCTAACCCCACAAGGGACACGCTAAGATCCTGCCTCGGTTGTTTTTGGGGCCCTGATCAGGATGCTGAGGATTTGGACACGACTTGGTACTGTGCTCTTTCAAAAAGCGAGGGCCGTGTACAAAGGAGGGGCCCGGAGAAACGATGGCAGGCTATGGGATAATAAACTTAAAGGAGGTGTGATTGTACGGAGAATAATGATCCATTATTCGACTGCAGTGCTGTCATAGACCATAAAGCGTAAGAAAATTACGCTGAGCCCATGCGATAAACCGTGAAAATCTTGGGCTATTGATTTGCAACATAACAGTGTTTTGATTGATGGGTCCCTTGTCTTCTCAGAAGTGCATTCCTGGCAGTAACTCAGGGGAGCATCCA
Source organism: Hoplostethus mediterraneus (assembly GCA_034670385.1). Taxonomy (NCBI): domain Eukaryota; kingdom Metazoa; phylum Chordata; class Actinopteri; order Trachichthyiformes; family Trachichthyidae; genus Hoplostethus; species Hoplostethus mediterraneus. The sequence continues at coordinate 5,575,050 of JAXDDW010000014.1, forward strand.
AATCCACCCATTAGCCGTGACGATGAGCCGAGTCTGGAGCCGGCTGCCTCCAGCGTAAGACAACAACATGTCCGTCAAACCCACGGAAAACCAATCAGCACGCTTGAGAACCTCACCCCAACCCCCACCCGTCTCCCTCCCATGTTAACCAAACCAAAACAATGAAAGAAAAAAAAAACCCCAACCCCATCAAACCAAATGGCTGATCTGTACAATCCATTTAATCAACACATTCCGAGCTGTGGGGCTCCAGGCTGATTGCCTGGTAAGCAGGACCGCATCTGTTTGTGTAGAGGGGCGGCGCAGGCCACAGCTCAGCCACACAAAAACCTTGGGCATATTTCAACTTTTCAGTGCTGCAATTTGCCCCCCGACTGCCTCCCAAAAGGCATAAATACGGCTGTGGAATGAGCGGGGGATCTGTTTTTCTCATCCGCTGCGTTGTCGTTGAGGTTCTGGGAACGGAAGGCTGGATTTCAGACGCTAATTACCCGGTCAAACATGCTGGCACAGCGGCCGGCTCCCCCGGCTTGTGGGTTCGCACAGAGGATGCCCGACTCCACAATCTGCAGCAAACAGCACATAAGTATTATCTCTGAGTCGAAGCTCCACTGTCATCCCACGAAAGGCTCTTGTTAATGTGTTCCAGAGGCAGCTCCGATGTGGCGTTTGTTTCCTCTCTGGCGTGCTCGCTTCACCAACGGCAGACAGACCGCAGAGAGACGCCGCTGACCGGCGGCCTGAGGGTTGCTAGTTTTAAATCCTGGATGGCGCCCAGCAAAAGGTACTGAATGCACATGGGAAGATGCGGCGCTCCTGCCACTGTGCCCCTGGGCAAGGCATATAGGGTCAAGTCATACAGTCCTGGAGACACCATACTGTCTGACCTTTCAATACAAGAGCCATTGAACCATTGAAATACTGCTCCATTGGGTGCAATGGGCATGTAGTGTATGCTAGGTCTGGTTTGACACCAGCCATGCCATCATCAAGTAAATTCTGTTGTCTTTTCTTGGCATTTCAGCTAAATTACAAAGCATATGGAGAAACAGAGATCACATGCAACAAAGGTTGTTCATCGGACTCAAACACGTGGTGCCGCTTTAGACGTTGCGTAGCCCACTGATCCACCAGAACACCCCGTGCCTCGTATGTGAGAGGGCCTGTCAGCCAGTTAGCGAGGCAGGTAGCAAAGCGCTAAGTAGCCTCAGTGCCAACGCTGCGCCACGACAGCTCTGACAGGATGACCTCCAGCCCTCATTATGTTACATGCAAACAGTGATGAAGGGGAGACGCCACCTTCCTTCAGACAGGAAGCGCAACCAGCCGGCTAATGAAGTGCCGCCGCCACGCGCCGCGCACCCACGACACCCCTGTTCCCTTTAGCTGGGGCGAAGAGACAGCTAGATCAAGGCCTTGATGAATTAGGGGGAGCACTCTGTCACAGTCACATCACATTAATCAAAACAGGGCCGGGGTGTTTTTTACTTCCTTCCCTCGCTTTGCAGTTGATGAATAGCTCTGCCTGCCGGTGTATCACCTGATCTCGCTGAATGTAAATGTAACAGTGGAGTTCTCACAAAACCTCTATTGATCTTACTGCTGCCTTCGCCTCCGTATATATATACTTTAGATAAGCACAGGAAGGGCTGGCGATGTTGAGGAGGAGGAGGCCGGCGTCTTTTGGCGATGCCGCGGCGAGAGAACGGAGAAAATAAATGAGGTTTTTCTTTCCGATTTTAGGTCAAGAGGACTGATGCAAGTTGCGAAACCGAGAACTGAATGCTTCTATCCACGTCTCTCTGTATACATAACGAGACAATCAATGAAATGCGTCCTGGCGATGAACTTTTCATACATTAGCAGCAAATTCTTTCATATTTCTACACTTTATTACATTCATGAAGCGAGGATTTTCACATTTACTGCTCTATCGTAGTACTAGTACTACTCCATCACCGCACTGCCACTTTTACTTAAGGAAAAGGATTCATGTACATCTTCCAACATCAGTCTTCCAGCGGGCTTTCTCTCAGCGGAACTGCTCTAATAGAGAGGATGTTTCTTGGCAAAAAAAACTCTCCCGCAGCATTTTGGACGATGCCAGTGCCAGAGAGCTCTCCAAGTCCCACACCATGAAACGTTAGGAGGGGAGATAGCAGAGGAAATGTTAACCGTCTGTAGTATCGGTGCTAATGTGGCATGTCCCTCTTCATCTCTCTCTCTTGCTCTGTGTATCTTGTCTGGCTTTGATGTATGTGAACTTGGCTCTCTCTCTCTCTTTCCAACTGTGGTGCTGACAATCTGGGAGGAGTCTCCTATTCTCAAGAGGAGGAAAGCAATGAAGGATAACAACTGGCATTCTGCAACTCACATTCTGGTACGCTTGCTTTTCAGATGCCCTTTACCCATCGACATATTCCCTTTTGCTACACTAGGCAAGGTCGTTGTGTAAGAAATACACCCATTTTATCAGCTTAAATCAGAAAGTGGGGCTGCAAGAGAGAAGAGTGTCCCACCCCCTCTAATTGAGACCCTGTAGATTGGACACTTCTCTGCACAGGAAATGGCGAATCAAAACTTAAGGAGTGAAATATAAACTCTCCCCTCAACTTGTTGGAGTCGTCCCGTTGGTATCCCTCCATTCCCAGACAGTCTGGGTTGGTACATATGAGCGTGAAGTAAAATGTTTTCAATCAAACATTTACCACGTGTTGCCTAGTGCAGTATTTTAGTTTTAATTGCGATGTGAACGTCACCTTCTATCCTTCAGAGTGATTCTGGATGCTTACCCGTGCATGGCGTGGAGCGGGTGGGGCTCGTAATGGTACCTGCCTTCGTGGTGCCTCATGTCGATCGGGATGGGCGTGTGAAACGTGGGGAAGAGGTGGTGGGCACCTGCGAGTGAATGAGAGAGAGAGAGTGAGAGAGAGAGAGAGAGGGAGAAACAAATGAAGGTGAAAAAAGAGAATTTCAAAAATCATCTATCAAATTCAATATTTCAAAAGGCGCCCCAAAAAAAATCAAAAAAGCGGCTGATGCTGATGCATGTTCCTCAAAGTGTTTTTCTTGTGAAATATTGGCACTATCACACAGGAGAAGAGGGCTAAATAAATAATCAAAGTGGTCCTGAGACATCCTACATCTCCAACATGAGAAGGATCACACTGAGCCTTTGACAAAGACCTGCAGCGAGGCTGGCTTTGAACCGGGAGGGCCGAGGGAGAGAGGGAGGAACGGAGCGAGGGAGACAGAAAAGAGGGGGGAGGACAGGGGTTGCCGGGTCGGGGGACCACGAGGAGGAAAGTGGAAAACTCAGATATAGGCCTAAACCCCCTAAACCCCCTCAGTCCTCACTGTCTGATGGGATAGGTGGCGGTACGAATCAGGCCCGCAATGTGATGAGCAAAACTAGAAAAGGTTAAATATTGGTTACGGAGCGAGGACTAGTCACAGTTAGGCATAAGTCTGCTTCTCAAATTCTCCTGGTTGTTACATTTTTTTATTCCTAGTCCCACCTCGTCTTTGAATGGAAAATGGAAGAGAAACTTATTGGCACAATATCATGTTTCTCATGTTGGTTTTTATATCTTCTTTGTTCCCTCCAAAAATAATAATTTGTGCAGGAAGACATCCAATGTGATCCATCCAAGTAGCTTAGCTAGCTAGCTAGCCTGCTACGATGCTAGAGTAGCCACTAGGATGCATCCAATGTGATCCATCCATGTAGCTAGCTAGCCCGCTACGATGCTGTAGCCACTAGAGTAAAGCATGTTTTCCAGACAGACATGTTTATATATATGTTATATATAAATGGGTCTATATATACATCAAATATGTCCAGCACACCCAGGGAAATCCCCACAAGCGAGTACTTTTGATAGAGCAAACAGAGGCAGAGTGAAGTAGCTTGCTTTCCATATACGAGTGATGTCATGTTGAGTATATCTGCAATATGGCGACCAGTAAATAAATGCCACATCATCACTGAGGAGGGTAATGCTTAATCAAACACGGTAAGGAGCAGAATGCGTAATAAACGATAAAACAATAAATATCAAAGCGGGAGTAATGATTGCTACTAGCGATTCTCTCCATGGCTGCAGCACAGCAGGAGATCCGACTGTACCATTTTACAGTTCCCATAATCCACCAGTAATTGGAACCTTCCAGACAGTCTGTGGCTTTTGCCCTGAGAACTGTACCGTCCATTAACGGTGCACTGCATCTAATAAGACCAATGCAGGTTTTTACACAACAATGAATGTGTTTTTTATGTGAGAGACAAAGAATGCACGAATCAACCGTTTCCTGCCATAAACGGTCTGAGAGCTCGGGGGAAGTCTCATTAGAGCACCACAGCAGATCTTCATTAATTGCTGTTATTACAACGTCTGAGTAAGGGAGGCTTTTTTTTTTTTTAAGTTGAGGAGGAAAGCTGCTTCTCCCCAGATTGACACGTTTCATATGCTCGATATGGACAAAATAAATCAGCAAAGAAACGTCACAATGGCGTGAATTTACTCTGCAAATGTCTTTAACGTGTGTTTGTGTGCACCGTGGCATGAAGGGGAGGGGCGGAGCTAGAAACAGAGCTCCCCTGGGTTGAACCCCGGCCGGTATTAGGATTCTTTGGCTGTACACGGTTCAGCAAACCTGAGCTGACCCTGGAGCAGAGACTGCTGGGGTCAGAGGTCGAAGCTCAATAAGAAAAGATCATTATCTCCATCTGAGAGGTCCACTGGGACGAGGTGGCAAAGGGGGGGGGGCATGGGTGCTGCTCAGAAAAGGGGCTTTTTCACATCAATGTGATGCCAATACGCTGTGGGGACGGTTTCATCTGAATCAGAATTTTTTTTTCATGAAACTGCAAGCTTTTAAAGAGCATAGTCTATTTTTAAAATCTCTATTTACTATTTTTTTCATTCTTTGGAAGGGAAACTGGGCTTTGCTCTCAAAACGCCGCTGTCGGTCATTCTGATTGGCAGCCATCGTAAGGCTCAGCCCCCAGGTCCTAGAGGTTAGGGTCTGCTTTAGCGTCCCTAACCCCCCGGAGCCTGTGCTGTGAAAACAAGACGTAACTGGACTCTGCGCCTGCAGGACGTGACAGAGTGCTGCATGTTGTTTTTAGGGGGATGACGGATACAAAGACAGACATTACTGCTGCTTAACCCTGATTGAGCCTATTGTTGTGATGATTGCCGCTGCGGTGCCCCTCTCGTTCTTTGCGGCTCATTTCGATGTGAACATACCACTGACTATCCCCCCCCAAGGCAGATCCAACAGCGAGGCGGTTGGCTGGCGTGGACTAGCATTATTCAACGACGACAGTGTTTCCTTTGACTGTCTGTCTGACTGGTATTACATTGGGACCTCATGTAATTAATACAACCTCTGTGTTTACATTGGCACGGGATAATAACATTTGCTGAAATCACAGATGTCCTCTAGCTCCACTTTTCATAACAGAAGACAGAAATAGTGCGTCCAGTAAAAGAGTTTGATTCTCACAGGCTTTAAAATGACGGACGATCTCCGCTACCATTACAAATCACTGAGGGTCCCTGGGTAATATTATTCCCATTCGAATTGGGCTTCAGAAACACAGTAAACGTGATGTGGAACGTACCTGACGGGCAAACAGTTCAAGTGCACAAACACAGAACAAAGAAAATTGCCCACAAAAGCCAAAGTGAGACATGAAAGTGCCTCCGGGTGCCCCTCGCCCCTCGCCTCCCCTCGTCTCCGAGCCCAGAGAGGCCGAGGGCTCGGCACTCATGTCAAGATCTACGCCGCTGGAGCTCTGCCAATGACCCTTCCCTGCCTTTGTGCGCGAGAGAGACAAGACCAAGTCCAAGTCAACTTGTGTGTTGCAAAGCCAAGAGAGGCACCCGGTAAATGGGCGAGAGGCAGTGAGAGCTGGGAAAAGGGAGTTGGGAGCTTTGTTCCACAAGTGGAGGCAGAAGTTCAGGCTTTGTCTGCGAGGTGCCCCCCGCCTGCCCTGCCTGGCACATCTCTGGGTGGGGAGGGTGGGGAGGTCGGGTCGGAGAGAGACTAGACCACGGCAAAGAGACAGGGGTTGTGTTGGAAGTCAGGCCAAGAGAGAAACGCTGAAGAGCTGCTGTAGGACTCATTACAGGAAATTAAAGTGGCAATCAACGAGATGTGTGACGTCTTTCTTCCTCCTCCTCGGCTTTTCTGCTTGACGGAGTTTGAGTTCCTGTAGGTGGCGCTCTTTTCTTTGTTTATCGCTGCTCACGCTAACTAACCCAGTTCTTCTTCTGTTTATTCTGAACAAACCGCTGTTGCTGCAGCCGGAAACACATCACTTCCTGTGCGCTAGAGGATTTTTCCCGGGGAAAGAACAAAAAAGTAGCAAATTTAAAATCTTTCATGAACTGGCTTTAGGTCGACATTTATTTATTTAATGTCACAGATTATTACATCTATCTGTACCAACACAAAAATAAAACAGTCCCAAGCAGAGGCCCCAGAGCAGGACCCCCCCCCCCCCCCTCTTCTTCCTCCGGCTGGTGGCTAGTGGATGTGGAGGCGATAAGGGCTGAGCAGGCCCTTCCATCACCCAGACAGCCGCATTGTTTCCTGGGCTACAGGGACGACTGCTGACAGGTACATAGACGGGAGGATCCACAAGCCTCTTTTGCTGATTTACCGTCCGTCCGTCCCCTCTGGGTGTGTTGGGAGTCAGGGTTACTCCACCCTGGGCCCCGTACAACCAGAGCAGAGTGGATGACTAAGCTAGCACCGTCGCAGCTTGTCAGGAGAGCAGCTAGACGTCAGGCGCATGACGGCTCACTCGCAGGTCTGCTGCAGTTGAGTTGGACTGGAGCTGCACTACACTGAAGTTTAGTTTACTGGATTTTTATCATTCAGTTTGAACACTTTGCGTTGTGGGAAAGGTAATGATGTCAAATTAGGTGGTTGTCATCACCTGTTGTGTTACACTTTGTCACTAGCCTCAGCTTGATCCAACCCACAGGGACCTTGAACCGATGCAGGTAACCTATCTGCTCTCTGATCTCTCAATCATAACATGTTTGCTTAAAGACTCCTCCCTGAACATACCTCCCCCCCCCTCCCCCCTCCCCCCCAGCCCCCATAATGAGGTTTCAAACATCCTGCCAAGCAGCGGTGAGAACCCCACATCTTCTCCTCTTTTTCAGCTTGAGTCTCAAAGCCCCGGTTTGATCTCTCGCTAAAGACAATGCCAGGTGTTCAGTGTTAACAAAGGCCTCTTCCAGTCTGACGAGGGGGGGGGGGGGGAAGCACTCTCTCTCTCTCTCTCTCTCTCTCTCTCTCTTCGTGTCCGAACGAAGCCCCGGGATCAGGGCCGCCGCTGAAGTGGAGAGTGGAGTGGGCTCATGTCTTGGAGGAAGTACTCGGTGATAATAATAACGTCCTGAGAGGCCAGGCCGGGGCAGGGGTAATTAAAAAAAAGCCTTTCTGCCCCGCTCGGAGAGAGAGAGAGAGAGAGAGAGAGAGAGAGAGAGAGAGAGAGAGAGTGAAGACCAGAGGAGGAGGAGAGGTGGGGGTATTCGATTCAGACAGGAAATTCCAGTAGAAAAAAGTTGGCTTGGATCCTAACTACACAGCACCGTGCCAACAGCTACACACACTCATGTGCACGCACGGGCACGCACGCGCACACACACACACACACACACACACACACACTGGCTCTGAGATGTCCTGCACTGCACTCTGGGTAAGCAACTGTCAAGACGAAGCAGTAGCTAGGGAGGTAGCACACAATTTGTTACTATGAAGTTCAAAAGGAATATACCAAGGCCTTCCTTATGTGCACACACACACACACACACACACACACACACACACACACACACACAACAGCAAGCACTATGCTAGATGTTAATAAAATGTGTGTATTTAGCCTAATCCAGGACTCCAGCGCTACACACACAACATGAAACCTGCAGGTTTAGTTTGCAAGGAGTCGCTTCCTCCAGGGCAGCGTGCGGGCGAGCGATGGCGACAGAGGGATTAGGGGCTTACCGAAAAGCACGAAACCACCGGCGTCTATGAAAGGAAGTTTTAACAGAGTGGCTCTCTTCTTTTTAACAGCCCTCGGGGAAGGTAAAACGATACCTTTTTTATTGATTGGGGGGGATTTCGGGCAGAAGGTAAGTGGATTAGCCGCCGCGCAGACACGTGACGGCCTGGGCGGAAATTCATTAGTCCCAGTGAACTGGTGGGAAGTCTGTATACGTTACGAAGTGCACATATCAAACACTCACTCCCCGGGAAGACGGTTGTTTTTTCTCACCGCAGCTTCAGAGGGGTTTTGGCGTTGGTTTTTGGCGTGCACTCGAAGCCTGTAACCTTTTTGTAGTGCATTAGGAAATCACGTGTTTACATTTCGAACGGAACAATGTCCATTAGACACCGGTTGAGTGTGTGGGGGTGTGAATTTGCTGGGTGTGTGAATTTGCTGGGTGTGTGTGTGTGAACGCTCATGCATGTGTGTGTGTGTGTGTGTGTGTGTGTGTGTTTGTGTGCGTGCGAGTGCGAGATTAAAACCCTAGGCGTTGTGACTGCGGGCTAGAATGTGTTTGGACCTCGTTGCCACGGCGACCCCCACCAAGATGTGCCGTATCATCTCCGCCGGACCGCGGGGGCCTCCTCCTCCTGCTGCCTCCCTTTCCTGTCCCGGTGTGTTTACGGGCCCCCCCCCCCCCCCCCTTCAGACCCAGCTGGCTTCCCTCCGCCACGATCCGTCTCTGTCAGATCTGCACACACACCCGCCTCAGCCGATCACTCCTCGTGGGCTGAGCGTCAACCCCCCCTGCCCCCCCTAACCCAACCCGCCGGCGTGATCCATCACCTCGGCTACAAGGTGCCGGGCCGCCGCTCCTAATTGTTCCAGGGCCCGAGTGCTGCCCAGACCTTATCTCACCTGCGTTACCACTAGCTAGCGGTAGTTACTTCCATTCAGAGTAGAATAGTTGCCCCGGGAAACAGGAAGGCATGAGGGGAATACCGCAGAAACCTTGCATCTCCAAAATGTCACCTTTTCAGCATTGAGGAAGCTTTATTTTTACACCGATGCACGTTTTTTTTTTTGAAAGGTTATCACAAAGTTAAGGGTCATTAAATTTCCTCAGGACCACGTTCAAGGAGTTACGAGGTTTTCGCGCTGACAACGGCGATGGCGTCAGCACCTGGGGATCTCCGCCTAACGATCGCCATGCATCACCCAGCCAGGGATGGGGGTGTGTTGGGGTTGAGGGGTGCCTGGATTGTCGGGGCGTTTAGCAGACCGGGTGTAGCCTCTGTGTGTGTGTGTGTGTGTGTGTGTGTGTGTGTGTGTGTGACGTTAGCATGCGGTTAGCGTGTGCTAGCGAGCCACTCCAGGCAGGCAGGGTGAGGGGCCTCTCTGTGAAGACTGATGAGGTGTCAGGATAATCAGCTACCTGTGCAGACTTCTTGATTTATCACCTGACCACCTTGCCGCCCCGCTCAGAGCACAGGTGTGGGCTTGATTAAGTAATTACAGCGCGGGGGCGGCGATTCGTTATCGCCGTGGCGACGGTAAGAATAAACCCGCCTGCCCAATTCGGAGGACGTGTTGGAAAAACAAAGAGGCGGGAAAAAACACACTGCCCCGAGTGTGCTAGCTGAGGAGAATACCTGAGGACATGATGTAGGGGTGGGCGATTGTCATGTTTATACCTGTAATCTCGGCAAATTTTCAAAATCGTTCATTTCGATTGTTATTTAGGTTGCAAGAACGAGGAACGTCTAGAAGCGCCAGTTAGCAAAGCAACCAGTGTGTGTGTGTGTGTGTGTGTGTGTGTGCGCGCACATCAGGCGTAACATCACTTTCCCGCAAATGAACGGGCCAAATACTTTCCCCAATACTGCGTTCATGAACTGTCCCCTTAAAAAATACTACGTGGTATTCAGTCACGTCCCTCCGCCCCGTCCAGTAACGCCGTGTTCAGACAGGTTTGGACCGTTCGGTTTTTGGCGAGCCGCAAGCAAATGTGTCAAGCCGGGCAGGAAGTCAGACACAGGAACGGCACAGAGCATCTGGTCAATTTCAAAATAAAACAAAACAAATAAAATAATCGTTCATTAATCGTAATCGAGGTAAAAGTTTGAAATAATCACGATATTGATTTTTAGTCATATCGCCCACCCCTAACATGATGTTGAATCACCAGCTGCCAGTCACACATCACCAGCGTCTTTCACAACGGCAAAAATTGGTTGGTGTGTGCACGCCTTGTCCTCCTAAATTTGGCAACACCATTTGCTCACCAAATTTACGACGAGTGCGAAAAAGCCCCGATCGAGCAAAAGTAACGCTCCTCACTTCAGACGGCGGGAACCCTCGGAGCCACACCAGAGCTTTTCCTCTGTCTTGTGCGAGCCCTTTAACCTCTCAGCCACAGCTGACGGAGAAGCTGCCAGTTCACACAAAGAGGGTCCTCAGAGGCGTATGACGGCATGCTCAGCGCAAGCTCAGCACCCCAACCCCCCCCCCACAACCCCTTGTAAACAGGGCTATTTCTTAAAAGGAAAGAAGGGAAAGGCAGAGGAAATACCCTAAACAGCTCACAATATGTGGGAGAAGAAGAAGGGGGGGGCAGCGCACATCAATCTCAGGCCGTCTCAGCTGGGGGTCATCCCGAGGTGAGGCCCCCCCGGGGAGGCTGAGGCTGGGGAGGATCTCCTGGGTGGAGGCGGCCTGGTCTCCATCAAACCGCCAGGCCAAGTCTGTGCTGAAATGTGTCTGTGTTCGTACAGGATGACACACAACATTTCTCCCTTTTTTGAACAACAAAACCACAAAATGTTCTTTACGGCGGATGGCGGAGGTGAATTCTCCTTAAGGGAGCTTTAAGATGACTGATGTTGGAAATAATTTATGATGTGTTTATGTCCACGAGTATGGATGTTTTTTTAAATAAACGGCTGGTGGCCATTACTCTCACACGCCGACATAAATAGCGTCAAAGTTTACACAAGCTGTAGCGACACACGGCCCGCTGGGTAAAGCATCGCGAAGCAAATCAAGTCTGGTAACAAGCTAGCAGAACTACAAAGGAGATATGTCGATTTTGTCCACTGATGATCTAAAAGTGATGTTATTCTGATGTTTTTTGTGAGCATCTAGACAGGCCTGACTTATCCTCATTAACTCTGTGAATTCTCAATATTTTTAAGGCTCAAGACGCCTTTTGGTGAAACCGAGACCAACCAAGACCGGCTCCGCAACGGACTATCAGTGACGTTTCATAACACAGGGCAGAGCATCTTTAAGTGCAGGCCCCTGTGTTCTCGGGTCATCTACCTTGATAAGATAAGTTAAGACTAGGCCGTTTATACACACACGCACACACACACACACACACACACACACACACACACACACACACACACACACACACAAGGGTCTGATACACCCCCTCCTAGTCTGGCTGGCCTCAGGATCCAGCGTGGAAGGAAACCATCTCACTCAGGGAATTTGTTTTAAAGCACTAACAAGAAACAGCTGTGCAGCAGGTCAGGGGGCCTCTGACCAACCGGATTGGCTCTCAGGTGACCCCCCCCACCCCCTGATCGTTGGAGCCCCGCCCCCTCTCTCTCTTTGTGAACTGACCCTCATTTTTGATTTTGGTTGTTATAACTGGTTACAACTGATTCAACCACAAATACTTGCAAGGCGGCAGAGAGGCCTTGGGGCTACAGCGACCGCTCCAAAGCCTAGAGGTCACAGGTTCAATCCCCATCACAGCACTGTATCCTTGAGCAAGACACTTAAAACCGGCCTTGCTCACTCCATCTAAGTCGCTCTGGATCAGAGTAAGTGCTAAATGACGAAGACGTGGAAAATGTAAGAGATATCTCTGGTCTGTTAAATGATGTGCTGTACTATGTGGTAGATCCTGGCATGCCCGCTGACTCCGTCCTCTCAAATGAAATAGTGACCATCTGTTGTTGTTTCAGCAAACTGATGTCAGAGCTGCCCCAAAGCAGCGGCCACTCCTAAAGCATCACAGCGCTGGCCACAAGCCCCGCCCCCACACGGCCCAAAAAAGAGAGAGATTTACTGACCGACTTCATTTTATAGCATTTTTACAGCGCAGTCTCGCGCCGCCAGTGTTGAAACCCCAACAGCCACATAGATAATGAACTGTGGGGAGACATTTCCCATTCAACACCCCCACCCCCCTCACCCTCTCTCTCTCTCTCTGAGATTAGGCTCTTAATTGGAGCATCCGGGTTGGCTTACACAGAAGCAGTGAGGGGAGGCAGGGAACCGAGGGAATGTCCAATAGCCCAGCATGGAAGGCCCGACGGTCTCAAAGGGGAATGGGAATGGGGGCAAAAGGGGGGAGGTTTGGGTGGGGGTTGGGGGGGCAGAGTGGACCTTCCTTTCTTCCTGGACAATAGAGCTGCATTTTTCACTTTTTACTTGTTTGCTGGGGCTGTTGTGGGACAGAGGAGCTGTCTACACGTGTCACTCCGACTCGCTCTGTCTTTTTTGTTCTACCTACACCCGTAAATTCATCATTTAAAAACCCCGTCGGCATCAGAGAGCGAAGGAGTACTACCGCGGACAGAGGGAATGGCGGTGGGACGGCGCTGCTGGTAAATCGGCAAATCAAAAACAGCGGTTGTCTTCTTCCCGTACCCTGCGGTCCAGGTAGCAAAACAACAAACAAGACTGGCCGGCTTCAGGCTGGAGTGAAAGAGGAGGAGGAGGAGGAGGACACAGAGTCAACAATGGCATGAATTAAAAGGGCTAACCTCTGGGAGCTACCAAGTAAACTGACTTGTGTGTTTATTGTTGTCTCTCCCCCCTGTAGTGCCTGCAGGACCCTCAGGCAGAAGGCCTCTTACCCAAACACATCAGCAGGAAGCTTTCTGCACAAAAAACCTGGTTGGTTTGAGCAGCTAAGGGTTTTTAAAATATCACAAAATCATTATACACCAGACTAAATCACGGGGTCGTTCAGTCAAGGCCTTCAGGGTGATGCTGTGAAAGTAATCTAACAGGAACGGGCCTGCGTGTCCACAGCCTGCAGGGCAGCTGATGTGTTTACCCGGCCGTAATGCAAGTATGGGAGTCAAATAAACAAGGGGGCCCCCTATGAGTAACACATGTCGCTTTCATCAGTCCCCTCTCGCTGGCATCGGGGGTCGAACCGTTTAAAAAAAAAAAGTGGGGGGATTTATGGCGTGGAGGAGAAAAGTAGCTTGATCTGTGTTAGTCTACATGTCGGTCTTCATTACGACGTGGTGGAAAGTTCACGTCATCATCGGTGCACCTCAGTTCCTCCAAGCACAGAGAGCAGCGACGGGGGAAAAGGCCAGCTTAGTTCACGTACAAGCAAAAGAAAGTTTCTTCTTCTCCTGTTTCCTATACATCCATTAACCTTGGTGGTGTGTTTCGGTGTGTGTGTGTGTGTGTTTGTGTGTATGTGGTTCCCGACAGTTGACAGCAGGGCGGTTGAAGACTCCAGAGATGAGAGCTGAGTGGCCGGGACATTACTCAGCAACAACAAACAACAACCCTCCAGATAAGGAATCATTTGTCACTGTGTCACTGGGCTTGCGGTGACAAACAGCATGCATTGTGGGATAAAATTAGACGCGGCACTGCTTCCCTCGTGTGACACTGAGGGAGAGCTGAGTCACCTCAGGGTGTCACGCCTGTGGGGGAATCGCCTTTACTCTGACAGGAGAGGAGGTCGCTGGGCAATAACTCAATATCATCCTTTATCGCTTTTGAATCAAATTGTACAGAAATTATTATATGTTGAGTTATTGTGATACATTAAATTAATGATGAAAATAAATTTTAAAAAAATACGAATTAAAATCTATAAAAAAAATCTATAAAAATCTATAAAAATACAAATGAAATCGTTTCAGATTTCATTTTGTGAGAGATTTTAATTCGTATTTTATTTATTTATTTATTTAATTTGTAAATTAGTTGAAAATGTGAGTTTTGTCATTTTTTATATAGTTCATTGCAATGAAGGTTTTATTATTTAACATCATTTATTATTTAACACATGATAAAACACGTTGGCACATATTGTTAAATATATTTTACAGTACTTGCTTTTATTCTTGTTTTGTTTTTATTCTTCACTTTCTATGTTTATTGCTCGACATCAAGTCAAATTCCTTGTATGTGAAACTATACTAATATTTAAACTAATTTGGCAATAAAACTGATTCTGATTCATCGACATAGAAATCATTTATTAGGATCACTATCATATTAACCTTGTCCATATCACCCACACTAGTTCTGCTGACTGTGCACGAGCTCTTTTGCTTCACATTTACACAGTTACACACAGTTGCACTGGGGAGCTGCCCAGTTCAACCACAGACCTTCTACTGATGATCACTGGGACTCTACTGGAGCAGCTGGGGGGTTGCAGAGTCCACCGCTCAGAGCCTCCTCGGTGGTATAGTTGTTGAGGGAGAGGAGACGATGCAACTCGTTAACCTTCCCAGAGGGTCTGTGTGGATTCGAACTGGCAACCTTTTGGTCACAAGCTCAACATTTAATAACACTGCAAATACTGCGCTTGAAATTGGGACGGCCCTTTCTGATGTGAGAAAAAGAAAACATACGTGAAAATTGGTATTTCTGCAGTAATTACACATCAATTTGAAATAAAGAAACATGAACTACCGAGCGTGGCCACCTTGCGTTGTCACGTCTGACATACAGAGCAGTCGCCAGCATCCGAAGCCAAGCTAGCATCGCTAACAGGATTGCATACTGACGGACATGCTCGCCATGTTTGGAGTAAAGCCCAGGAGCCAATTGAGGCCCCTCCGCTAAGTTTTGTTCACACAGTCCTCGAAGCCATCTCGACAGCATGGTAAACATTGTCCGGGGGTGGAGGGGGGGGGGAGGAGGGCACGCCGACCTCTGTCTCGCCCCCCCCTCCCCTTGAACTACACCGCCGTGGTGGCGGGGCGTAATATTGATCTAAGAGTGGCTAGGCTAGCCGGGCCAGGGCAAACATGTTTAATGGGTCTGAGTGAAGTCACTGCTGCACGTGCGAGCATAGACACACACACACACACACAGTCCACAAACACACTTTAACCAACGTGAGCACACACACACACACACAGACTTAAACACCCACATCTCACCATCCCTGTTTTTAATGGCCGCCCCTGAAAGATCAACTCGTCTGACGGCTCGGTAATACCCGTCAGCCTGCTGGCGGAGGGCGACTCGTCTGACCTCGCGTCCAACTCTGTCACTGACGGAGGCTCGATTCGCTTCGTTAGCAAAAGTCATAATTGTTGGTAGTTAGCGGGGGCGGGACACGGAGTTGGTGTGGATGAAGACAGAGAGGGAGTATTTAAAGCACATGGACTCCAAATGAATAGGCTGTGGCTGGCAGGGATGTGAGCTGCCTGTCATATCAGACGCTCATTTTCTCTTGTTAATTTATTGTTATTAAGCTGTTAACGGCGGATCAAATTGTTCAACGGAAGACGGCGAGGTGAAGGGGGAAGCTGTGAGCGTCTTTTCACAGCTTCCCACTGTTCATACGGCACTGGTAAAAAAAAGGAGCTGATTTCTACACGGGTCCACCGGATCAAAGAATTCCCATTGGCTCGCGGTGTACTTTTCCCCTTGCATCTGGATTGAATCGAGTGTTGTGTATTCGCTATAAACGAGACAGATATACCGTTACAGTGTTTCGGTGAATATGTCAAAACACACAAACGTCAAAAACGGGAAAGAATCCGATCCCACGTTGAGGCGCACGATCAAAAAGTCACAGGGTGCTTTCAGGCGGTGAAAAAAAAAAAAAATGAAAAATGGAATTGAAGCGGTGATGAAAGCGAAACAATCAAAGTAGTTGAACGCAGCTGATGCGTTCAGGTTCTGATGAAGGGTTGAACTCTCCGTCCAGAGTCCTCGTGTAACCCGACACCACGAGGCGAGGAGGCTACGAGCTGTTTGACTCAGCTGTGATTGCAGAGATGTGGGGCCTCGATTTAAAGGTTTTAAAGGTTATAAAGCACTATTGTTATAAATTATTATTATAAAATATTATACTTACAACCAAATTCAAGCCAAAAATTTGATTCATGAAGAATCAAATCAGTGGGTGACTTTTTCATTTAACTTGTTTCCTATAAAATATATTAAAATGATGAAATATGTTTTCTACTTCTATATCAAAGTGTGAATGTTATTGATATAAAGTTTCATACATTTTAAAATGAAAATATGATGGAAACCAGCATAAAGTCAAAGAGAATTTTTATAAATGACTGTGAAAACTGTGAAAAAAGGATAGAGTAGTTTCAAAGAGTCGAGGGAATCATCTGATTGAAGATTTTATATTTGTACATTATTTTATCTTCTAATATAAAATGTTTATATATAATATAAAAAAGCAATAATGTTTGCTGACCGACGCATAAAGGGAAAATCACCCTGGGATACTCTTAAGCTGTCAGATATCATCCAGCTGTGATGTTCGGTGTGTTCCGGGAGTCATTTAGTGATGAACTGTTGTAATCTACTCAACCTGCCTCGTCTTCTTCTGCTTCAGTTATTGATTTGCTACGTTTCCCAGGATGAGTTTCAACAGAGAACCCCAGAGGACATGCCTGAACCCGTCGCATTCAGCGGTGGATTATACGTGTAGATGGAGAGAACGATAGTGATAGTAAGACAAGAAAAAGTGAGAGTCACGCCCCTTAATCAAAACACAACATGACTTGTGGCTGCATTGCATTCTGGTCTATCTTATCTACTGCATTGCATTCTGGTCTATCTTATCTACTGCATTGCATTCTGGTCTGTCTTGGCTACTGCATTGCATTCTGGTCTATCTCGGCTACTGTCGGTGGAGAACTTGGTCTCTTTCCTCTCCTCCGATGGATTTCTCATGTATGATTGTTGATCGTCTTTGATTCTGATTGGCTGACACCAAAACCTGACAGTTACCGCTGATGATCAGTCATTTTCTGATATCTACATTGCAGCTGAAGTGTAACTAACCATGGCAATATGTAAGTGAACTGTGCGTCATTTAGCTCACATCCAGGCCAAAGCACTACCAGAGACCTTCCATCAACACACAGAATGAATGAGTCTGTGTGTGATGGGGTACATCACGACCACAACTGTGGGATGTCGTCAAACCTTGATGTGTTGGGGGCTAAAATGAGACCGAGTTGCACCCTAAAATGGGAGTGTCCCATACATTATCTCAGCCTTGGAATTGGACGCCGTCCAGCAGCAACATAGTGAAGCAATTACAACGTGGACCGGCTCCAAGCTCCCGGCTCCAGAGACAATCCAGGGTGAGTAAGTCCTATATCTTTATTGTTGACTAGATCCAAAGGAATGCATCCTGGGTAAATTGGCTTCATAGTATGTTTCCAGATTTGATTTCCATTCACAAAAAAATCCAGACAATGTTTTTTTTTTTTTTTTTTACACTACTTTTATGTGCAGTCAAGAACCGTACCTGACATTTTCTCTCACTGGGTTCATTTAGTTTGATTTCCCCTTTAACAGAAACAAAACATCTGGCTTCTCTGGTCGGGGATGGTCTCACCAGGGTTAGGGCACTGTGGCTTTTGTTTTTGCAAGGCCTTGATTAGAAAGCATTTTTTCCCTTTGCCCTCCCTCAAAGCCCCAATCTAGGAGCACATTGAAGTTTTAACAATCCCTGCCTGGCCCTTGATGATGATCCACATGCGGCACAGATGTGATCTTTGTCACAGAGCTCTTGTTCTCTCGGTGGTGTTATTCTTAATCTGGCCCATACTTTAAATTAGCCCCGCCACATCAGGCGCTCACGGCAGACACCACGTGAAGTCACACAGTATGCTGTGGTTGAGCGGGGGCGGTGGGGTGAGGGTGGGGGGGGGGGGGTGTCAAAGAATATATATATATAGAGAGGTAGCTTTCGGTTACACCATGTGTCCAAAAGTCTAATATTGACCTATTATCTACATGTTGTGCTTTTATTGGAGCTGTATCAAGATGGAACCACAGGGGGCTAACTCTGTGGAGGTTGAGGTTGAGTAGTCGATCATTTCCTTTAAATGAAACGACCACAGAACGAAACATCATCACCAGTCGGTTATGAAAAAGGGAAGCCATACGAGGTTCCTGCAAATCTGTGAGCATCGGGGGCCAGCGGAGGGTCTCAAATGGCGGGGGGGGGGGGGGGGCGACCGAGCCAGGAGCGAGCGGTTCCTTCAGCACAAAGCTCCTCTTTAAGGGAAGCAGCTCCGCCACAAGGCCTGCTGGGAACAGAGCTCTGTCTCTGCAGCGATAGGCCAGTCCGCAGCCATTCGATCCCTTCCGTCAGACCGCCGCTTGTCAGCTCCTATTAGGGCCGGCGGTTACCCAACGCTTACATGTGGTACCCGTCACCCCCAGACCGTGAGGTAGCGATCCCGCGGCCGCAGCACCTTGCCCCCCCGGGGGAAGGGAAGGGAAGGGGGGGGGGTGTGCTCGGTTCACTCAGGCTTGGGATCACCTCAGGATATGTGTGCCGTGTTATGACAGGCTAATGGTGCTGGTAACTGTGTGGCGGTATGGTGAGGCGAGGTGGGAGGGAGAGCGAGAGAGAGAGAGAGTGTAGCTTTGCCAACAGATAGTCCAATGAAAAAGCAGAAGGAGGGAGGGAGGGTGAGGGTGAGGAAGGGGGAGGGATAGTAAATGAAGGAATAACTTTTCAGACCTCTTCTAATTACTTGTAGTTTTTAAACCTGTGCAACGTCTAGTCACAAACGATCAATAAAATCCAATCGGGGGTCTGGCGTACGACCGCTTCCCTTCAGCAAGAGGTTTATGAAGGAAAATATTCCTCAGTGTGTTCTGCGCCGAACACGAGCCTCCTGTTATTTCTGCCCGGACTCTTTGATTTTCTTATGAGCAGAAAAGTGGGAACGTTAAGTTGCCAGTGTGTAAAAAGTGTTGCGTTACCGGAGTGTAAAAGAAGGCAACGGCTGAGCTGGCGGCTTTTACACACTCCCGACCATAAAAGGAGAAATACTGCAAAAGTAATATTTATGAAAAAAAAAAAAATACTAATCATAACAAGGCTCGGTTTGTAAACTGTTTTGGTTGCCTGTCTCCGTACGGGGCGAGGTGAGTCATCCAACATGGAGGCCTCGTATTAGTATTATTCCATCGGCCCGGCGAGGTTTTCTTAGCTAGCTCAGGGGCAATTACACTGTCTCTGCATCCATGACAAGCTGCCTGCTCCAATTCTCCTGAACACAGTCTAACCAAACAGCTTGGATAACACACACACATACACACACACACACACACACACACACACACACACAAGGCCCTTTTCAGAAAATCACGAGCACGTCTAGTATAGAGTTTAGTTAATGCACACCTGCAAAAACAGTGGTTTCGCAGCTTTTCTTGCACGTTATTCCGTCTATTCTGACAATACTGCGAGAAACCACACACAGAAAACTCTCTGTGTTCAACGTGCACAAGAACTCTCTCTCCTCTCACCTTCGGGCACGTGGACGGGAACAGGACGGCCTCATGTGCCGAATGGCCTGATGGAATAAAACGCCAGCTCTCTCTCGGGACCGATCCCGTTTGTACCGACGCAGTAATGGATGAGGTGTGAAGTCTGAGGCAACGATCGAGATTCCTCTACTTTTTGTTCAAACTTCACGATGCAGATGGTGTGCATGGTTGAGGTCACTGCATTTGTCTTGCAACCCAACTGTTTCAACAGACAATGTCTAGAAACGAAGGATCTTGCTCTAACTTAAACTGAACTGGAAGTGAAATCGTCTCAATCCATCGGCAGGTTTTTTCAATCATTTTAAGAAAAACAATATTTTAAGGCTGAATAGAAGATTAAATGACCTGATGGATATTTTTGCAGCATCCATGCATTTCACCCTATATACAGTACCTCTTCTTGGTCAATATACATGTCTATCAATATGGTTTACCGTGCAAGTGCCCACAATTAACACACAATTGAGTTGTTGCTTTTTGTCTTTTTTGCTCAACGTTCCAAAGTTGGGATGATTTCATGAAGTGATGCCAGCCTGTAGAGGCGGAGGGCCCAGTCCTCCATGCTCTTGGCAGCCTGTGCCAGCCCCTCCTACCTCCCCCCTCCCCCCTCTCCAAACCCCCCAGGCCCCGACGCCTATAAGTCTCCACCAGCAGAGCGAGTCTGGCCTCACGGAAGGAAATATTACCTGAAGCGTAGCGCTGAGTGGCAAGCGCCCAGACACCCCGCAAGTGCTAATGAACAGGCAAAATGGTCACAGCAAAAAGAGAGTGGGAAATACATGTTGGGGGGAGGGTAGCGGGGGGGGGAGGTAGGGGGGTGTCCGAATCTCCCCGAGCCTCGCTCTCAGCCCCCGCCCTCTGTCCGGGGCTTAAGGCCACTTCCTCCCCTATAATTAAGGGTTATCCCGCTGCACAATGGAGAAATTAAATAGTAAAACCGCTCAGGGCAAATTACTGCTTTTCCTGGGAGTTTGAGGAAGCGTCTTGATATGTAAACAATACCTCCTCTTTGGCTTTGCCTCTCTCTCTTCCTCTCTCTCTCTCTTCCTCTCTGTCATCCTCTCTCTCTCTCTCTCTCTCTCGTTCCGTGGGAATTTCAGATGAGCCAGATTCTCTCTAAGACTACAACTGTTGAATACAGAGGATTTACGGTACCTTTTGACTCTTAAGCGTCTCAAACATCTTTTGCCAAAGCTAACACTCGGAGAAAATGCACTGTACACATCCAAAGGGCACGAAAACACACAGACACACACACACAGGCACACACACACACACATTCCTCTGAATGCACACGTCTGTAGATTGAGAGATAGATTGAGACATCTGGGAGTTGTCTGTCGTTAGTGAGCATCATGAAAAGTAAAAGTCAGTGCTGCTGTCCAAGAGTTTCATTCCCACGTGTGATATTTATACCGTATATACTAAAATGATCGCTGGCATGAAAGAAAAACATGAATGAAATATTGTCCAAGCTATCTGCAGACTAAGAGCACTATTTTCGGGATGTGAAGTCGTGTCATTTTAAAATTATGATCAAAAAACATTTTATCTTTTTTATATCAAACGCCGTTTGGTGGCTGCTTTTACCAAAGCACGTTACAATACTATGACTGCATGAGGTTTGTTGGGAGGTTTTGTTTTTCAGTACCAAAATAGGTTGGTTGTTGATGCTAGGGCATCGAATCTGGAGTATGTTGTGATGAAGCGCTTCACCACATCATGCCAGACAGCACAGTGTGTTACTGGGTCTGTTGATGCTGATAAGACGACGACCTGGTCCCAGTTACAGCATCAGGGTCAAGAGGTGGTACATTATGATGTGTACTATGTGATTATGTGTGAACTGCCTGTGTGTGTTTGTATGTACTATGAGTGTATGTGTGTTCAGTGTGTGATTGACTGCATGTGTATTAAAGCGGCCACTCTCTGCACATCGCTGTCGTGCAAAAACCTCCAATGTTGCCAACTGTTGTGTTTCAACTTCAAGTGAAGGCTCACGTGGTCTTCTGTGGTGAGACGGTCCTACGACCACTCGGGGCTTATGGAGTCCTTTCAAAGCCCTGCAAAAATGCATTCGTGGTCAAGCTGACAACAAGGCTGTTTTCCTCAGTTCTTGAACAGGGAGACACGAGTAGGGGTGGGCGATATGACTAAAAATCAATATTGTGATTATTTCAAACTTTTACCTCGATTACGATTAATGAACGATTACTTTTGTTTTGTTTTATTTTTTTGAATTTTTATTTTGAAATTGACCGGATGCTCTATGCCGTTCCTGTCCGGCTTGACACATTCGACGTTCCTCGTTCTTGTAGCCTAAATAACAATCGAAATGAACGATTTTGAAAATTTGCCACGATTACATAATTAAAATCGCGATTACGATTATAAACACGATTATCGCCCACCCCTAGACACAAGGTTTCCACCCAACATGTGTGTATCAGAGTGTGCATACTATGTGCATGTGTCACATCCACCTCTGGCCGTGAACATGCCTGTATTCGCTGCCGTCACGGGCTGACCCCCGCTGCTCTTTTGAAGCCCGAGCCAGGAATCCTGCAGGCGTAGCTCAACGCTGTTGGGGAAATCACCTGGCAAACAAAAACTACCACGGGCTTACACCCTGTGCACACACACCGCCTCTCCTTCAACAACCTGAAATCTTGTTATCATTAGACTTCTAGTTTATTAGGGGTTTGCCTCCCGCCACTTACGTAATGAAAAGAAAGCAAAGCAGTGAACCCTGTCACAATAATCGCAAAATGAGGAGCATAATTACACCTTGACAGAGCGATGTTCAACTGCAGCAGTTTATTTATGCAGGGTATTTATTACACGGTGATGGATTCGGGAGGTTTTTCGTCTTTGGTATCTATTTATGATGCGCCACAGGAATTAGGATCGGTCCTGTCTAGCTTACCAGCTAGAGAGCACCGGTGCCAGCGCTGCAAGTGTAAGCTGGCGGTGTACTCGACTGTGGAAACGAAGTTCAGCAGGTTCTTGTGCACAAAAAAAAGTGACACGTTGGTGGAAAAAAAAGCAAAGCGGTGTGCACGGGGCTCGCAGGACCAGGACCGGTCGGATTCTTTTGCACACCAGCCGCCACGCCACGGCATGACTGTCTGAAATATCACGTGTTGCCTCGTGGAAAAGCTCCTTCCTCTCGTCTTCCAGGCGGTTGCCTTTGTTTACACCTCCGCTCAAACATCTCAACACTAAACTCACCGTCTCGTCTCATACAACCTCCCTTTTTCTTCTTTTCCTTTCAATGCAGGACAGACTGAACCAGCTTGCTCACATTCCCTCAACTGTCTTTGCTTCTCTTCCACTGCAGCCGTTGTTGTTGTTCCTGAGTTTTTTTTGTCGCCGATGTTTCCGGTTTCCCTAGGTTACCGTTACCCTTTCAATCAGGCGCCCCCAGTGGCGGTGGAGTGTCAATGAACAAAAACACAAATTGTGGCGCCATGTTTGACCGTGGCCCAATCCCAATGTCCCCCTAAGGCCTAAGCCCTGAACCCTCACAGACTTAACTGACGTCACCTGGTAAGTGCTTGAGTGCGAGAGGCTGCAAGGGCTTGAAATTGTATAAATAGGAATGGGACAGCACTTTGCGACATATCGCGTTACCTTGACGATACCAAAAAAAATGTATGTACTATTGTGGGTTTTGACTTTTTATTTTATGTTTTTTACTTTCATCACCCAGGCTCTTGCCTTACAGAGTGGACGAGAGGTAATGGTCAATAATCAATTGACTCGTTTTGTCAAAACAGCATCATCAAGCAAAAATTTAAATAAATATGATGAATACACATTTGTCCTTGCATTTGTTTACCCTTTTTCCCCTGGTAACCCTGTATTTATCGTCACAACGCTATGAACTGTGGGTAATTCCCTCAGGCAAAGTCTGCATCGATGCGGACTTACGGAAAGTGTGCATAAAGGGCTCAAAACGTCTGCGAGAGCGCCCTCAAGCACTTGACGGTTTGACATTGGGACAGCCCTAAACCCTCGCGGACTTAGCGGGAACGCTCCTCAAAGTCCGTGAGTCCGTGAGGGGGGACGTTGGGATTGGGCCCGTGTTTCTATTTCAGTCAAGTTCGATTTCGCCACCTCCTGCACCGGGGGACCACCCATCCTAAAAGTGAATGGGCTCACGGTACCGCAGGGTGCTTTGGATATAAGTGTCATATTTGATGTTATGTTAGGATTAGTTGAAACGTGGAGAAGTCAAGTCTCGAATCTCAGACTTCCCGTGCCTTGAAATGGAGGGGATTCATCCACGCTGCCAACCCCAGCCAGAGGTATCACTCCACCGTATGATCGCTACCCAGTTGTTATGGAACGATCTTTATTCTCAGTTTCTCTCCGCTGGCGTATTTCCTGCAGTTGCATGATGAATGACATTACAAATCAGTTTTCCGTATGGCAGCGTTTTGTTTGCTTTTTTTTCTGGGGACCATGACAACCATGCAAGAGGCCTCGTGACAGGCTGCGCTGTGATTACAGAGCAGTGTAACTAAGAGTTGCGCCGTTCCAAAGCACTTTCTCACAAAGGATATGACACTGCAGCACTCCAAGGCCTCTTTTCAAACGGATGCCAACGGTACGCAGAACAGCTCTTAAATTACAGAGCTTTGATCGGGAAATAAGGAATGGCACGAGGGGAACTGTGCAGGAAAGAAAGCTATCTATTTCTATTCTATTCTATTCTATTCTCCTTCCTAATACGCTAAGCATCTAGAAAGACTGCAAAATATAGTAGTGTCCCATCTGTAAAGGTCTTCCACACACCAGTCCAAGAAAAGTGCCATGCCTCAGACGAGTCGAGGAGTTTCATTCCAAAATGAGATAACCACCAATTGAAAAAATAAGACCCATCCCAGAAAAAGTTTGCTGGCACGAAATCCAACCACATTACGGGTTACTGTTAAAGTTATGAGTCATTTTAAGACCTTGGCTTAGAAAACAGTTATCCTTTGAGAATAAAAATCATCTGTACTTTTGAAATGCTGATACATTTCACCAAAATGGACGTGCAGCGTTCGGTGAAGAAACCCTCCGGTTGTTCTCTCTGATGGTGCGCTAATGGGAAGCGCTCCAGAAGCCAGTGAGTTGTGGGTTGGGACGGCTTTGTTTGTTATCCCTGGGTCCACTGCATTTACTCAGGCAACCTGAGTTTGCCTGAGTAAATGCAGTCTGCTTATTTTGCTGGTCGCACGGTTTATTGTAACTCGTCTGCATCCTGTCCTTGGAGCGAGGCCAGCGGCGACCGCGGGTGTCACGGCCTGCACGCTCCGTCTGGAGCGAGATCCACCCTCCCGGGGACGCGACCACGAGAAAATATTGTAAAAGTTTATTTTTCATAAATGTTTATGGAATTCCTCCGCCTCCACCGATGGGGCCTAGCCGCTGACTGTGCAGGACGGTTTGGTATTGTTTCTGACCGCCAAACATCTTATTTAAAAGTCTGCTTGATTTCACTCTGCCCGCGTTCACCCCGCGAGCTGTCAGGTGACATGTGTGAACAAGTCTGCCTCTATGCTTCTAACCTCTAAGCTCTCGGTGATTAGGCTAATTGCTAAATGCTAACAGAGAGAGGCCGGGGGAACAGCAGAGGTGAAACCCTAGATCTGTAATTACAAGAACCAGCGCTTCCCTCAGGAGGAATTCTACTGATGGCAGAAATCAATTTCCTCCTCCTGGCTTGGTGGAGCTGCAGCAACACAAACAACACAACAGAACCGTGGCCATTTTTGTACCCACGGGGGGGTCAGCATGACTTCAACTTAACCACACAGACCCTCCCTCCCCAGAACAAAATGTGCAGCCTTCCTCCCTGCAGAGATATATACGTTGAGGCAGATCTTTTGAGATGTATATTGTCCTTTTCTATTCTCGATAGACGCCCGAGTAACTCCAGACATGCACTTCTCACCATGGCTGAGTGCTTTCCCTCCAGCAGTGTTTCTACCAAGGGGGGACCACAGCTGTGTCTGCAGGCGAGGAGGGGGGGGGGGGGGGGGGGGATGCAAACCGGAAGCGTCTGACCGCAAACTGTCCAACCTCTGGACCGACTCAGCCATAGGAACCAGGCCTGTTTACACAAGCGCCTCCCGCCCGTGTTTACAGCTCGCACACATTTTTGTTTCACCACGTCTAAACTCCTCGGACGTTTATTTTGTTTCACTTGAACTGTGAGTGTTAGGGCTACATTAGCGGATGAAAGTAGCCGAGACTGGCAGCCCGTTGGTTTGATGGATATCGGGGAGGGCTACGCCGGGTCAGGGAGATTGAGAGTTTACGGCGTAGGGATGGATTTCCACCGACTTCTCTCGGTGTTTTGAAGTGGAGGAGAGTGAAAAGGCCTGAGGGGGACACCTTAGAGGAGAGGGAGGCTAGACGCGTCGTGCTGCAACGTTCCCATCAGCCCCAACAAAACAGGAAGGAAGTATCTCGGAGGCGGGGGCATGGATTACACTCTGCATGCCGGGAAAGGCTTTCCATTAAAGAGAGGATGAAGCACAAAAAGAAAAAAGGGGAGGACAAGCCAGCGAGGAGAGGGAGAGACTCTGACAGGGTGTTGGTTAATCCCCTAAAGCATCCATATATTGCCTCCAACTCCTCTCCCACTGCTTGTAAACGGCAAGGAATGTAACATGTTGTCTTTGGGCCCCGTGTGTGCAGACAATGTCCAGATGTATATATATCTATATATTGATGCATATAAGTCAAAACTCTTGTGACCAATTGCTACCAATCGAGGCCGACCCAAAACGCCTCCTCCTGCAGTATGTAGGCCAGCTCCTCCGTGATGAGAACGCCTTTTTAATGGGTAGTGATAAAGACCCAGTAACTTCTGCAAATGACTCGGGGGGCTCAGAAAAACCTGTGTTGTTGGCTTTTACACAGCAATCAGCAAGGTCTAAAAAACAAACGGAAAAAAACAAGATGTCCCTTTCTGCTTTCACTTAGCATATCTAATCTTTAAATCCCGTCTTGGCCGGCCAGTCCTCCGAGTGAAACTCTAGATAAGAGAGGGAGAGGGAGAGAGAGACAGATGAAGAGAGAGAGAGAGAGACAGGGAGGGATGGCAGGATGGTAGGAGAGGAGGGGTTGGGAGGGGAGCGGCACCTTGGAAAGCCATCAAGTTAACTGTTTATAAAAGCCACATGAATGAATGTAAGCACCGATCTCTTTAGCCCAGATAGCCAGTCAGCCATTCTCTCTCTCTCTCTCTCTCTCTCTTTTCTCTCTCTCTCTCAGTGTGTGGGAAATGTTTCCATGCGGATTCAAGCGAGCAGACAGATCAGGTCTGGGGCGAAAAGTAAAAACACAAGGATCGCTTGTGACCACTAAAGCAAACAAGGTATCCTAGCGAGGGCTGGTTGGCGGAAACCTGATGAAACTATGATGAAAAAAAAGAAAAGAAATATCACCGGAGAGAGAGATCTTTAGTTGATCCATCCACCGTTGCCCCCCGGTCCCAACTGAGGGCACATACTGGACATATCAGGACACCAAATCTTAAACGAGAGCTGTAAAACGACTCCGGAGAGGATTGACCTCCAGCTTTGAGAAGAGATGACCATAAATTGAAAGTCATTCCGGTACAGAAAAGAGATCCGTCTCTCTCGTAGACTTTTTTTTGGCGGACAACGCTGAGTTCCTGATAGCGTTGCGGCTATGGACCCTGACAGGAAAAAAGCAACATCGGGGCTCAGTCAATAGGCCTTTCCTGTAAGCTTGTTGACTTCTCAAGTATCAAGTCTTAGGAAAAAGCATTATTGATACACTCGTGCAAAACGGATGACACTGGATAGACCTGGTTTCTTCCCAACACGGCGATCTACTGGGGATACGAAAATCTACTTTTGGCTCTTCAGAATGAAATCCATGACATGTTTGGTGGCTAGCAGAGCCGGGGGAGGTGTTTCTGTGTGCGCAGCCAGGTAACCCAAGCCACCTCTTTAAATAGAAAAGACGGTGAAAGATGCAACAAAAAAATTGACATCGTACTTCAACCGTCTCATCCATGTGTGATGGATGTGATGCATTTTTCACATTCACTAGAATACTCCAGTCATCAGGATCACCAGGAGATGAATTCTTTGATGCTTCACTCCAAGGTGGAGGGCCAAGGAGTTAAACCCAGAGAGGGCACCGGGGTCTGGCATGAATGCGGTCAGCCCTGCCTCCCCCCTTCCTCCCCCTCACCCAGTCCATGGAACCACAGCAGCGTAAGAGCCTCATTTAGGGGCATAGAAAGAAAGGCAGAAATCCCCTTTCTCAGGAAGATTAGTGGCTGTCCCTTTGGAGTAGGCCTGCGGACGGAGGGGGCGAGGGTTGGGGGGCTATTTTTCTCTGGGACATTTTTCTCTGCCAGGGGGGCCCTGACCCCCCAGAGCACCTTCCAGAGAGAGGCCCTATGGCCGGTGCAGAGACCCTCACCAACCCCCTCCCCTCCCCACCTCAGGCCCTCTCCCTTGGCCATTACTCAGCCTCCATCTCCACTGAGACTCTGGCCATGATTAACACACGGCCTCCTTATCGCAAACCCGTTCGCCACTCCTAACTAGACTAATTACAGCGGACCGCCCCGCTCCATCCATCTAGGCTGCGGTGATCAGTCGCGGTCAGACTGGTGTAGAAGAAGTGGGGGGGCTCGGTGATTTAACGCCGTTTTCTGTCGTATCCGTACGCTCGTTTGTTTTTGTTTTCAGGCAGTACGTGTTTGAATAAAACCGAGTGTTGCCAAAAGGTGAGAGAGGTCTCGTAGTTTCGTCTCCTCCAGATATATCAAGATATATCAAATTAAATATGGACGATGTGTTTCTTCTTCACGCAGGAGAACATCAATCTCTGCCCCGATCCCAACGAGCTGCAGCCCCGACTCCGAGAAAGATGTACACGACACCACCGAACCGGCGGAGATAATCAGATTGTTACCAAGCCTGTCTGCTCCACTGGCCTAGTACGGTCAACGCCGAAAATGAATGATGACGGAAAAAAAATTCTCTTTGGCAAACTTCCTCGGAATATAATAAGGGCCGTGAAAGAAACAACAACTCGCTGGCAGACCTGAGTTTGAAACCATCCCTCTCTCTCTCGGCGGAGGGCAGAGGAACCACAGTGCACCGGATTAGTCAAGAGCATCTAAGTGTCTATATACTAATCCTTTGGTGTGAAGTGGAGAGGGGTGGGGGGGCATCCATGACAGGTTCCCCTTTGAAACGGCGAGATGTTTTACAGGCCTGGAAGCGGGCACCTAATCTGAACACATGTTACCCTGACGTGGTTAAAGTACGAGCCCCGAGACAGACTCGTAAATCCTCGGAGCCTGAGAGAGTCGGGTTGCAGGAGGGCCCCGAGCCTGTGGAAGCATGCCCTCGCTGGGAGACAGATGCAGGCTGTCACACAAAATGTGGGTGCCCGTTTAAAAACCATTAACAAAGCCCGGGCCTGATTCCTATCACGGACTGAGCCTGACCCGGTCTGTTCTCCATCCTCTCCCCACCTTCTCCTCCTCGTCGGACCCCAACACACCACTGAGCATTTAGAGGCCAGACAGACGGGGCAAGGCGTGTCTCCATGAAACACTAGATTGCTTATGAGGCTGGAGAAGGATGGATGTTTTCTGCCTAACTTCTGCTGTTGTACTGCGCAGTTTCATCCTGTAACTAGAGAGTGTAAAAGGGTCTCTCTGAATGGGAGTTTGCTTTATGCTTTCCAAATTGCGAGTAAGCTGAACAAACGAGGGCATAGAAGATATTTTACAAAGAATATTTCAGAGCTTATTGATTTATTTAGTTTTGCCCCACATTCTTCTTTCAACACAGATACTAATTGGAGAACCAATACATATAAAAGGGCTAAAAATAATCAAATAGAACAAAAGAAGAGGAGGATGAAGGATACTAATGTCCTACTTTGACTGTTCCCCTGCCTGAACAAGCGACGGGCATGCAGCGTTGTGATGGCAGGCCACCAGGCCCTTCATCAAACAGTGAAAGGACTTGAATGATGCGTTCCTGCAGCGGGCCCCTCAGAAGATGCCAGTGGTCAATCCCTGAGGGCGTTCAGTGTCCACCAGCAGGCGTTAGTAATTTATAACATCGGCGCCTCCGAGGCCGGAGAAACGTCCTCCAACCTCGTTATGGGGAGTTTTCATCATGAGCGCTCATCTTTTAATTATGAAGCCTTTCTAGAGGATAACACTCACAGCCTCCACGCTACCTCTCAGCAACTTCTGACAGTTGCAGACTACTTTTTGGTCGTACGAGGCATGAAACCCCCCGCTACCCCATCTACATTACACACAATGGTCATAATTCTGTAAATGAGTGAATAATCCATGTAACGCCAAGTGCAACGCTTTCTTCTTCTTCTGGTTTGAAAAACTTGTGGCCTCTTTGTGGACGTGCCAGCAAGGGCAGAGTGAACCGTCCTAGTTTCTCACCCTGCATCCCCACACAATTAATGCTCCTGGCTCCTCTCGTGGCAGGCCACCAAGCCCATCATTAAAGCAGAACTGCTGCTAACGCCACAATGTCATACGACATCTTGTTAGCATTTCAAAGGTGCTAGCCCCCCCCCCCCCCCCCCCCCCCAGCCGTTACCCCAGGCCTCTGATACACCATGTCGTCCGCCGCGATACCAGCCCTCTTTTAGTAATTCATGACGTTTACACTCGGGAGGTGAGAACAAGGTCTTTCCACCTCATTATGGCGTTTTTTCATCAACCATTCTCTGACATCTCAAACACGCGGCCCCCCCCATCTCTAGGTCTAACTCTTTTCATGTGCCACCCAGCTGCTGATGTGAAGAACCATAATGTTTTTAGTGGACCGCTGCCTGGCGTACCGACACGGTGCTGTAGGAAAGCATCAGGATGCGAGGGCAGTATATCTCAGTTTGCTAGAAATTGCTTCAATTGCAGTGTAGTTTGGAAATCCTCACCAAATGACTTAATATCGTAACATCTCCTGTATTAAATGTTCCTTTACACCCAATAAGTATGTTTAAGGTGGGTATGAGTTACTATAATGTAGTATTTTTGGACTGGACTACTAGTACCACTGAAGTGTTGTGCAGTGTAAGCGATGGTCAGAAACAGCCTTACCCCTGGTCAGAGTGGTGGGTGAGGGCTTCTTGGGGAGCTCTGAGAAGCTGCTTCCATCCAGACCAGATCCCTTACACTCTTTCTTCTCCGTGGCCGTTGGAGCTGACGTCTCCATGCTGCTTGGTTTAAGATCTGGGGGAATCTGGAGAGGCAAGACAGAGGCTGAGATCAGGTCACATATCAGGGATGGTAGAGGAGACATGAAAGGGTTAGTCCTTGAGGAAACTTGATGGATCCCTCTCTCACATACACACACACAATGTACACAGCCACATACACACTTACAGTAAATTAATTTTAAGTATTAACAGTGTCATTTTCATAAATAAATGTCCTCTATCAACCCAGTTCATTAAAGCTTTACATTTTCTGTCTTTAGGTCTTTCCCACGGGAAATCCTCTGATGCACAGGAAGTGATGCGTTTAACATTACCAGGAGCAGCAACAGCGGTTTGTTTGGAATAAACAAGAAGAACTGGGTGGTGAGCAGTGATAGCCACCGTGGCTGAACAGACAAAGAAAAGAGCGTAACCTACAGGAACTCAAACTCCATCAACAGGAAATCCAAGGAGAAAGACGTCACAGTGCTGGACACACTGTTTGATTGACAGGTGATCTCTGGGAAGAGCAGTGAGGAACACCACAGTGAGGGACACCACAGTGAGGAACACCACAGTGAGGAACACCACAGTGAGCGACACCACAGTGAGGGACACCACAGTGAGGGACACCACAGTGAAGAACACCACAGTGAGGGACACCACAGTGAGGGACACCACAGTAAAGGACACCACAGTGAGGAACACCACAGTGAAGAACACCACAGTGAGGGACACCACAGTGAAGAACACAGTGAGGAACACCACAGTGAGGAACACCACAGTGAGGGACACCACAGTTAAGAACACCACAGTGAAGAACAACACAGTGAGGGACACCACAGTGAAGAACACCACAGTGAGGAACACCACAGTGAAGAACACCACAGTGAAGAACACCACAGTGAGGAACACCACAGTGAAGAACACCACAGTGAAGAACACCACAGTGAGGCTGAGCAGCAGAGATGGAGACTAAATTGAAGAAAACGTTAAACTTCGTGTTAGCATGCGGCGCTTCGTAGTTCAAACGATGACATGAATCTTCCCAAAACGTCGAGCCATAAAACGTCTCGTTCCTGACATGAGCCAGTGTTTCCTGAGGTGCTGCTGCTGCCAAGCGCTGTGGCATGACGGTACTGAGGGAGTCTGGTACATGACATCATCTCGCATGTCTTCACAGGCTGCTGTCCTTCTCATACAAACTAAATATAGTCATGAAAGCTTTTGAAGCTTTTTTTTCAAAACTCTAGGAAACAATTTGTTTTTAAAAAATGTTGTAACACAAATGCGCCTGATGTTCTGTGATGAGAACAACTGCAGCGAGCCAACTAACGCAGTAACAAGAACTACAAGTGTACTACAATGTGTATTTACACTGTGATTTATCCACACACACACACACATGTATTTATTCTGTCGGCGTAACTAATGTGAGGTCGGGCCCCTGAACACACACAGGTTTCTCAGTGTGATGCAGTGGGCCCACAGTGCCCCCTCTATTCCAATTGTAAACGCGAGCGGCCCTTAGCGCTGTGGCTTCAGCCGCCCTGCCTGTGTCAATACCTCCTCACGTCTGTGTGAATGGCTAGATGACTTGGCAACGGGCCACTTGTTTGACTTAGCGAACCGACAAGATCATCCTCTGTGGAAAACAAACAAGAAGGGGTGAACGTCCTTCCACAGCCTCAGACCAGCTTGTGGTCGCAGCTTTCCCCTACCTGCTTTCACAGACTGGCGCGAAAAAAACGTCGGCGTGTTTTCACAGCGTGCTGAAAACGACATCACGGCAAAAACCCGAGCAAATGGATGTAAGCGGTGAATAGGTGACTTCATATCTCACAGGTGCAAGGAAAGAAAAGGAAAATTTGCAGGTTTGTGTTTGGAAAAGTTGCATGAAGTGTCAGAGAACAACAAGAGCTATAGTTACAGCATCTGAATGCTTGGGGGCATCCAAGTCGAGCGCCCCACTTCTCTCCACACACACACACACACACACACACACACACACACACACACACACACCTGCTGGCAGCTCCAGGAAGTCGGTTGATTAAAACTTTACACGAACACGGCGAAGGAATAATTCGGCGCTCTTTGAGGAGAACTGAAATCATATAAAAGAAACGTGTTTATGACTTGACTCGGACCCAAAGAACACAAACAACACCCTGAAACAACATTCCCCAAATTAATTTCCACTGGAGTCAGAGAAAACTAACCAGACGTTTGGCTGCGAGCAACGGCACATACAAATCATCTGCACAGTAAGGACATATTAAGGAAATCTTTGCAACAACATAAATGGCGTGAGAGTACATAAATACTGACTCCACACTGAAGCGGGCCGAGGACGAGGCTTTGCACCGAAACCATAATGGTGCAGGGTTCTGGTTGCAGCTCGCTGAATGAGAGCAGTGTTGCTTTGGTTTCATGTGGATATCCAACATGTCGTCCTTTATTGGGGAGGTGTGTGGACCAGCGGCCATGTCTGTGACCCTTCAAAGGTGCCAGTCGCCTGTCACGGAGCCAGTGTAAGCCGATTAGAGGTGGGCGACTAACAGGTTTAGGCTGCATCTGTTTCTTTTTTTTACGGTGCCAAGAAGTCCTCGCGCTTGCCAGCAGGCCATCTTGCCTCGGCGAGCCCAGTCACTCTGACATCACCTTAGTGATAGAATTTAACGTTCCTCTTTCATGGACCTTTATCTTATTCAGACTTTGGCCAGTTTCTTTTCGGCAGTAAAAAAAAAACCTCCTTGGCTCCAGATAAGGTGGTGCCCATGCTGGCGTTAAAAAAAAACAACAACGCCAGAGCTCACGGCAACGGCGTTTCGCTTTCCAAGCAGCCCCCCCCCCCCACCCCGACTCTCAAAGAGGAGCGCTCCCCTTAGCATCGCGGGCTTGATGAACATCTGGCACCGCATTAATGGCCGTTTCCATGCTTTTTACAGCACGCCAAACTATTTGCTTCCCAATTACCTCAGAATCTCAAGCCGATGGGGTTTGACTCAGGAGAGGTTTTTGGACACGAGCACCTGTAAAAGTCGTTTAGCTCTACCGTCAAAAACAACCGGATAATTGGTGGATCAGGGAACTGGTACACGTATTAGTGCAGAGACTCTGACCTGTGCGACCCCTTACTCTCTGTTGCTTGTATTGTTTTACCATCTAGGAGTTGAAGCACTCATTGGAAGCTGCTTTGGGGTGTACAGTAGGGGTGGGTGATATGACTAAAAATCAATATTGTGACTATTTCAAACTTTTACCTCAATTACGATTAATGAACGATTATTTTATTTGTTTTGTTTTATTTTGAAATTGGCTGGATGCTCTAAGCCGCTCCTGTGTCCGACTTCCTGCCCAGCTTGACACATTCGCTCGCGGCGCGCCAAAAAACGAACGGTCCAAACCTGTCTGAACACGGCGTTATTGGACGGGGCGGAGTGACGTGACTGAATACCACGTAGTATTTTTTAAGGGGACAGTTCATGAACGCAGTATTGGGGAAAGTATTTGGCCCATTCATTCGCGGGAAAGTGATGTTACGTCTGATGCGCGCGACACACACACACAGACACTCACACTGGTTGCTTTGCTAACTGGCGCTTCTAGACGTGCCTCGTTCTTGTAGCCTAAATAACAATTGAAATGAACGATTTTGAAACTTTGCCATGATTACATAATTAAATCACGATTACGATTATAAACACGATTATCGCACACCCCTAATGAACAGTAAACAGTAAAAAGTATAAACTTCACTGATAAATTTGAGGTCATTTCTTCAAAGTGGCCCCAACTTCACCCTGATCCCCCCCACCCACGGCTTCCCTCGATTCTTCGGAAGCTGTTACATTAGCCGCCCCCCCTCCCACCCGTGTCTCCCTACAGGCCAGACCTGCGTTGCCCCCGGTGACAGGGAAGCCTGGCTCTGACGGGCCGGTACAGGTGTCAGGAACCGAACGGACAGATGGCGGGGGCCAAAAGGGGACGAACAACAAGGGTGCACTTCTTTTCTCATCTTCTGGTTGGCTGGGCAGCCCAGCGCGGCACGAACAGGATAAGGCCCCCCACCCTCCTGTCAGCCCACCCTCTCGCACCATGTGACCACAGGCGGGGGACTAGAGCGCAAGACAGGATTACACCCCTTACAACACACACACAGCCATGCACACACGCGAGAAATTAACGGAGCCATTTCCCATTTTTTCCCATTTTTGAGTATCATCCTATCACGACGCGTCTGAGCCAATATGAGAGTTTAATTGACTAGAAGAAGAACTGAGTAGTTACCATGAGCAGCGATAGCCGCCATGGCTGAACGGACAAAGAGAAACTCAAACATACTGGCCACAGATGGCACCAACATTGAAAAAAACAAGAATCTTATTGATTACCACTTCAACTGTATTTTATTTTGGAAACATGGACGCCATTCATGAAGGACGTCATCTAGTCAGTGTACTGTGTCCTGCACTCAGCCAACCATTTCTTCAATGCCATTTTCACACAGGCTCCGTCCACACCAGGAAGACTTCAAATAAACTAAAAAGATGTATCAGCCTCAGAAAGAGTTCATTCATGTGAGCGGGGAGAGAGCAGCAGCAGGAGGAGGAAGAGGAGGAGGAGGAGGAGGAGGAGGAGGAGGAGGGCGAGCACAAACAGAGGGCAGGGTTCTTCTTCCTCCGCCAGCCTGCGTTCTGATGGATCACCCAGACAGAAGCCCAGGCAACAAATGTGGCGAGTCTCTTCTTCCCCTTTTTCACGCAGAAATATCTATTGTAACAAGTCGTCTTAACAAGTCGTCTTAACAAGTCATTTGGTCTCATGTTCAGCCTTAACATCTGAGGGGGGATCAGATAATTCCACTTGTTTCCAGAAACAAGCGCCAATATCTTGAAACAAGTCAGAATAAGGATGCTTGAATGATGTTCTCTTGCTGATTTTTTCCCGACTTCCCCGAAAAGAAAAAAAAAAAGACTCGTAAAAAAAAAGACTTGTTCAGACAGACTCTCGCTCTTCTCTCTACCAAGTGCCCCCCCCCTCTCCCCTCTTGTGTCTCCTCCACTCTGACTCATCTCCCTCTTTTTAATTCACCCTGTACCTCTGTGTCTCTCACCCCTCTCTCTCTCTCTCTGACTCACGGCACCTTTGTTATGAGACCCGGTGTGTGTTTTTCTTAGCGCCTCGTTCAGTTTCAAGTGTTCCTCTCCTCCACTACCGTTCGACAGCTCCCCTTTCACCAACACTGAAAGGAATGCAAACACACATCAAAAGAAGCCCTCTCTCGTTCTGAAGATCTCCAAGCTTCTTTCTTCCTTCCTATCTTCCAGTCACAGTGTGATACTTATGCTGGTATGATCTCTTTCCTGGCAACACACACACACATGCACACACACACAGGCACCCTCACCAACGGCTGTCCCCCACTCTGCTCACTTGGCAAACACTACAGAGTGGGATATCTGAGGTTTGGTGCCCCTATGCCACCTGCAGACCTCTCTACTCCAGTTTCAAGCGGTGATGCTCAAGCAAGTCAAAGCCAAAATAAAGCTTCTTTTTTTTTAAAAACATATTTTGCGTGACATGTCTGACTTTTGAGATTGCAATAAGCCACTTGGAGCATCGGTGATGGCCTCGGTCAACAGCCTGCTTCAGGACGTCGGTGCATACGGGTGGTGCTGCAGAAGCCGTCGTAGTAAAAAGTCCCGATAAGCCATTTGAGAGTTTGACTGCAACGTGTTCTTTGAAGGCCAGGACATGCACTCTGGTACACGCTGTACCACGCTGCTGCTCGTATTATTCCCTCCAGCTGCACGCCAGAGGGCAAAAGGCCACGCATGAGATCCACTCGGGAGGAATGTGAGGGCCATCGCTTTAATTTACAGGTGGACAGGTGTAGGGGAAGGGAGGAGATGGTAGTCCATGTAGGATCTTTCCCCTCGCCCGTGAATGAGCATAGTCATTCAGCTTCAGCCCCCAAATCCTACCTACATCCGGATCCAGAGAGCTCCTCGCCTAATTCAGACAAAATACAGCTGTTTTTCCCCTCGCACGGCCAGCCCTAACCACTCTGGCCAGACTTCCTCCAGGACTTTGTGACAGTTTCATGAGGAACCTTTAATTTAACTTGCCCAAATGCTCCAGCTCTTTTCACGTAGCAGATACTTCCCTCCCCGGACGGTACTACGTTGCTACCTCACAGCAGTACCCATTTTATACCACATAATACCTTTTGTTTTCCACTTTTTCTGTGTTATTTTACCAGGATAAAGAAGTGAAAGAAAACCTAGAGGGTCACGCGAGACAACCGCTCTTGGCTGTTGAACTGAAAACAAAGCCGGCTCCTGGTTTTTGTTGGTTTTGTCAGAGTTACATTACAACCCACAGAGCAGGATAATCCTGGTCTACAGTTCCTGTTTACTTCCCATTCACTTTCATGGCAAACATATATCGTGTTCATTCCCAGATAATAAGTACAGTTTGACTTCAGGAGATGAACCCATTTCAACTCACATACGTCCAAGTGCATGTTGAAAGGGGAAGCCAATCGGGCTTAAAGACTTCAAATGGAGATTTGTCTTTCCTAGTGAATTAAGCCAAATGAATTCCCTCATATAATCTGGAAAAACATGACAAACAATGACTGATGCTGACAGAAGGAGAGAGGTGTGAGTTGGTATGACATCTGTTATCCGGCATCCTCTCTGTGACGGCAACACAAACATGTTTGAATGGAGAGCAATTGTTCTCTTATTGTTGGAAAACAGGATTCAGAGTAATTCCTCCCAGATTGAGGGGCATACAGCCAAAACATGTTTGTGAGAAGATAAATATTTGATTCACATGGAGAGAAGAGTGCATTTTTCCATAATGTACTTTTAAGCTGCACTAAGCAAGATTTTTAAGTAAAAATACACAATCACAACTTGGAGCTGCAACACAGAAGATCGTCCTCAGACTTCAGACATCATAGATTTGGCCAAATTAATTTCAGGTGTCAGCAGATAACTGTTACAAAAAAATTTAAAATTAGCTACATGATTTCTGGGTCATGAAGTCCTTCAAAATTTGTACACTTATAACATTTGTAAAAAGTTGCCTGGTGCACCTTTAAAATACCTCTTCATGTAACTTCATGTAAGTCTGTCGGTGTTCAAGGAACCGACACTTATCAGACTGAGGATGTTTCTGTTGATAGATGGCACATTACAACGTGTGGCACATTACAGAGACCTCTGGAACCAGACAAGTCGGGACGAGGACAGGGCACATTCTCCGTGGGTGAATCACTTGTCCTTGTGAAAGACGTCTCTCTGTGTGAGGCTTTGAAGTTCAGGTCTGAGAGGTCAGGGAGGCTGTGAGAGGTCTGGCAGAAAGGCATTAGCCATTAGTCTGATTCAGGGGTTGAAACAACATCAGTATGGCCTGTCACACATGTATAGAGGCAGGTCGCTCAACCGGGAAGGAGAGTATTGCCATAATATGCTCACAAAGGCAGCTTAAACCAGGCAGTAAGCTTTCTATAGGGCACCCTTGGGTGAAAAAGTTAGTTTACTAACTTAGAAAAGGGGCAAATTCAACTTCTAGGTTTGAAGCCTGGTGAGTAAAGAGAGAGGAGGTGGTGTTGGGATGGGAATCGATAGGATTCAAAGGATGCCACTTCCAATTCCTTGCAATTATGTTAGGAAGTTTCCAATAAACAATTATGATATCAGTTCCAAACTTTTAAAATCTGCTAAATCTACACAAACAAAGACAACAGGGTGGAAATCCCTCCACAAACTATCCACTGGATTGCACAGGATCTCGAATCATGAGCAGCTAAAAAATTGATCTAATAAACAAGGCATCCAAACCAGCAGAGACAAGCCCCGTGGATGAGTCCTCACTCCGCCCCCTAACCTGACCTTTCCTGCTAGTAAAGGCAATATCCTGTGGTTGATCTCTTTGTCTCCCTCAACCAATAGGAACCAGATGTGGCGCTCACAGCCTACACACTATCCCATGCAGGGAGGAATCCGGGCAACTGGGCTGTCTTGTCTTTATGTTGAGAGCTTCAGGAGACAAGTACAGTGAACTTTGATTCAGGGACATGCGGTCAGTCCACATGGTCACAGGTACAAGCAGGTACACACGGTACACTGTGTACCTGTATGTACTTGAGAGTACAGCCAAATTGCAAAATACTACCAAAGTCATTTCTTCAAATTTCTTCAATTAATCAGAAAAACACGACAATATGAAACTGTAATGATGTGTGAATGTGTGTGTGTGTGCACCTGTGTGTGTTCAGGAGGTCCCGCCCCCCCCAGGAGCGAGACACAGCTGTCACCGGTGCCACATTGCACGCCGCCGAGTCGAGTCGGCTTCCTCTCTGAAGCATTTGTCCCAGGTCGTTCCCCCTAAATGTGTTGTTAGCACTCAACTCTCGACTGCTTCAGCTGTCAATACCCTCCTGGGTTCGGGTGTGTGTGTGTGTATGTGTGTGTGTGTGTGTGTGTGGGTTCATGTGAACAACCAAAGCGGATATGCATGCATGCCAGCGAATCAAGAGTTGGCCGAAATCAAGGTTGGCATCTGCCACGCTCAGGTTTCGCTGTGGTGCAACTTCCACATTGTTGCGGTGAAGTCTACCACTCTGGTGCTTCTGAGATGAGCAGCGCTGGTCCGGTCGCGCCAGCTGCTCCCTCCCCGGGCCCTCGGTGACGAGAAGGGGAGACGCCCCCCCCTGCGGTTGGAGGGATGGGGTCGGGGGCGGGTCAAAGCTGTCAAAGCACGGCGCAAGGTGAGACGGCAACGTGGGACATTGCGACGAGCAGTGAGCGGGGGGCGTGTCTGATGCCGACGCTACAACTCAAATCTGACACGACTGAGATTGGAAACATCCAACATGAGATTGGAGCCGTTCCTCTTCTTTGCCCGGCGATACTCACCAACTTTTTTTTTGTTGCCTGGACTGCTTCGCTATGCTACCCGACCACCTGTTGGCGGCGAACCCGGCGGCGAACCCGGCGGCGCATCGCGGAGCCAGGGTGGGGTGGGGAGGACGAAGGACGAAGACGGGCCTGCACGTAGCGGTGCGGGTTTTCCTCCCGCTTTCTCTCTTAATGAGCTGATTACAAAACATGAGCAAACCTCAGCTTGGCCCGGAGCCAGGGGGAGAGAGAGGGAGAGAGAGAGAGAGAGAGAGAGAGGAGAGAGAGAGAGAGAGAGAGGGAGGAGAGAGAGAGGACGATGGCAGCAACAGACGTGCCGTGAGGGAGGAGGAGGGGAAGGGTGCGGAGCCGGTTGCTAAAGACAACCACATGTCTCTATAGCCAAGCTCTCTCTCTCTCTCTCTCTTCCCTCCCTCCTTCCCTCCCTCGTCTCCAGCCTCTATCTGAGAGGAGACTGTGGCCTGGCACTGAGTCAGCGCTATTTGGAAGCTAATATCTCCCATCATATGGAAACGTAAGAAGAGCAGCCCAGCCGCCCTGCCCTTGAGGCTCCGGCGACTTTGTAGCTACGGGAGGTTCTCCGGTGTAAATCATAACTTACAACCCTCTCGCCCTCTCCCCTCCCAACGCAAACCCCAGAGTTAGCAGCACAAACAGACCCCCCTCCTCCCCCCCTGTCTCCCCCCTCCTCTCCCTCTTGACTGTGACTGTGTTGCCAGTGGCCTCTGCGTAGACCCCAATCTACGCCTCTGCATCAGATTAGGGCCCACGGCAAACATGGGAGACAATACGCCATTGTCTGGGAAGTCTGTGTGGGGAGGAGGGGGGGGAGGAGGGGGGGAGAGCCCCGTTCACTGTTCCGCCTGCCGAAGGAAGTGAGGATGATACAGCGATGGGGGGGAATCATGATCTCCTCTCCTCCTCCTCCTCCTCGTCGTGGCAGCCATATCCCTGACGGCGCTCACGGCAGATCAACGCCGGGGAGAGACATACATGAGCTCTCGTGTTGCATCGCTCTCACTTCCTGCACTTTTTTAGTTGGGGCGTATTGTAACGTATATGAGCTGCTATCCTCTCTCTACCTCCTCTCTCTCTCTCTCTCTCTACAGGTTGTCAGTTGTTGTAGAAACAAGAGATGGAAACTTGATTTGTACCGCTGCTTCGAGGGAGAAAAACCCTTCGAAAATGGTTTGAAAACAGAAAGATGCGTCCATGCTCCGTAGTAGGGGTGGGTGATAAGACTAAAAATCTATATCGTGATTATTTCAAACTTTTACCTCGATTACAATTGATGAATGATTATTTTATTTGATTTTTGTATTTTGAATTTTGTTTTATTTTGAAATTGACCGGATGCTCTATGCCGTTCCTGTGTCTGACTTCCTGCCCGGCTTGACACATTCGCTCGCGGCTCGCAAAACACGAACGGTCCAAACCTGTCTGAACACGGCGTTACTGGACAGGGGCGGAGTGACGTGACTGAATACCACGTAGTATTTTTTAAGGGGACAGTTCATGAACGCAGTATTGGGAAGTATTTGGCCCGTTCATTCGCGGGAAAGTGATACGTCTGATGCGCGCGCACACACACACACACACTCACACTGGTTGCTTTGCTAACTGGCGCTTCTAGACGTTCCTCGTTCTTGTAGCCTAAATTACAATCGAAATGAACGATTTTGAAAATTTGCCACGATTACATCATTAAATCGCGATTACGATTATAAACACGATAATCGCCCACCCCTAACTTCGTAGCTGCAAAACTCTTGCAAGATGTCAAATAAATGAAAAGAAAATCCCACACTGGACAGTTTATCTTGAGTCAACATACTGAAATCACTTTCCACCCAACGCCCTGACCTCCCGTGACCCCGGACCCCGCGGGGCCGCCATTGTCCCCATTGTGAGCCGATGGGGACAATGATGATGATGATGATGATGATGATGATGATGTTACCGCCAAACTGCTTTTTGGGAAGCGGGGTTTCCGGTGCATCAGGCATTTTTTTGGAGTCTGGGAGCAGTGTGTGTGTGAGGAGTTCAGCCAGCGTGTGAGGGGGAGGGGGGGGAGGGGGGGGGGGATCTGACTGTACTGAGCTGGCGATGACACGTCGTACATCACGCTGTGTAAAATGTATACAGGATTCAATCTGTTTAAAGTTGAGAGCGAGAGAGAGAGAGAGAGAGAGAGAGAGGTGGTTGGGAGATACCGAGGCTGGCCGAATGCCTCGTGACCCCCCAGTATGTTGCCTCCGCTAGATCTGGAGGCTTTCAGGAGGAGTTGAGAAGTTTCGGGGGTGCCCTGAAAGCACCGCGAGGCCTGGTTGCATGACTTGGAGAGAGACTTTCCATATTTCCAATTTCCTCTGTAATTGTGCGTTCCAGCGTTCTGATGAGGGGGAGTGCTCCCGGTGATGGATGAGGTCAATGGCTCTGTAAGGAGCATGTCGGTGATTTTACCGTACAACCCTTAAACTGCCTCGTAAAAACCCCGCCAGCCTCTCTCCGTCCTCCGGCGGTGACATGTTTTTTTTTTTACAGAGGCCGTATGGTTTTGACATTTTCTTTCTGAGCGCCGTGGCAGAGAAGGCGTGGCGACTACCCACCCCCACCCCCGGGTTTGTGTGTCAGGATTCGAGTGCCCACTCACCGCTGCTCCGATGTAATGAGGGGGTGAGCCGTGTGTGCGCCCCCCCCCCACCCCACACCCCCACCCCCTCAACCCGGATATGATGTGATCCTATTTAACCTCCGCCACTTGAGGGAGAATGAACCGGATGCCTCGAGGGGTGTGAGACAACAGACGCTAAAACAAACGGGGATTGTCCCGCGTCGTCTCCGAGCCAGAAGCAAAGGAGATGGGATTCAATGGAGTACCCTACATGAATGTGAGCAGCCATCTCTCCCTCTCTCTCTCTCTCTCTCTCCTCTCTCTCACTCTCCTCCATCTGAAGTGCAGGCTTACTGTGAGAGATTGTGGCGGCGTCACTCAACACATCGCTGCCTTTTACAGCTCCCTAAATGGCCATTAAAGTCTCATCAATTCATCCCTCAACAGGAGAGAGTCTCAGTCCATGGTACCCCCCCTCCCTCCTCCCTGGGTGCCGGGCCTCCCCGTCCTGTACAGCTCGATGAGTACAGCATGGCACTACTACTGCCAGGGATCGGTGTTCGATTCCCAATCGGGCCACCGGTGTGAAAAATGTATACACTCACTAAAAACATCCAGCATCCAGCACATGGTTTGTTATGGTCTCAACACCAAGTGATCTCAATCAAGCTGCATTTCTGGATATGACAGATCTGTGTTTATTTATTTCTGTTTCAACATTGTGTTGATGTTGCTATATTTATATTAGGTCTACATATATATATATACAGTACTGTGCAAAATATATATGAATTTGATCTGAGGTGTTTATTTTTTCTGCATTAGTGTTTTACATTAATTCTCTTTCTAATAATTTTTTTTGATATTTAGAAACTTTTTATTTCATTATTTTTTAAAGTGTCTTCCCTTCATGAAGTGTTTTTATATGTAGCTGAGACTTCTGCACAGTACTGTATGTATACAGACTAGATCTACCTTGTATTTCTGGGTTGTGTGGTGATACTAAAACATCAACGGTCAGCCAATCAGAATCAAAGAGCAAGGGTTTCTTTCTAGCCCGACGATCAACGATCATACAGGAGAAATCTACCGGAGGAGAGAGAGACCAACTTCTTCACCGGCAGTAGCCGAGATAGACCAGAATGCAATGCAGTAACTGAGATAGACCAGAATGCAATGCAGTAGCTGAGATAGACCAGAATGCAATGCAGTAGCTGAGATAGACCAGAATGCAACGCAGTGACAAGACATGCTGTTTTTGAAGAAGTGTTACTCTTTTCCTCTGACTATGCTA
Organism: Hoplostethus mediterraneus; assembly: GCA_034670385.1. Taxonomy (NCBI): domain Eukaryota; kingdom Metazoa; phylum Chordata; class Actinopteri; order Trachichthyiformes; family Trachichthyidae; genus Hoplostethus; species Hoplostethus mediterraneus. Next base: position 5,618,693 of record JAXDDW010000014.1, read on the forward strand.
TCGCCATCGCTGTCTCCACATCACAGCTTGATGATGTTAACAGTGTAAGAGTATCTGAGGGTGGATTGATGGATTTATATTTTTAGAATATATATATTCACTACTATTTTCTCTTAGTAATATAATGTAGAAAGCTTTTTTCTGACTCCAGCGATGTTCGGGGAAGAGGTCAGAGGTCAACACAGCGGTGAAGAGGAAGAGGGAGCAGCTACACTTCATCCACAACCACTAAATTCCAGCGCAAACATTTTTCAGCCGAACAAGCGAGGCCTCACCCCCCCCTCACCCCCCCAACACCACCACATCCCCAGGCAAGCTGGATTTTACTGCGGCTGCCGTCACGAAATGACAGGCAACTGAATGGCTTCATTGGTACAGTAGTGTCCTAGCCCATTGAAATGGGGTTTGTGGTGGGATGGGTTGGGGGGGGGCGGGGGGCACTCTTTTTTTTTCAACTTTGGAGTTTACTCAGCAGGAGAAGGTGGGTGGGGGGGGGGGATTTGTGGGGGAGTGGCACTCCTCCCTCCTCAGAGTCACTCAGACTACCCTCCTACTCCTCCTCTCTGTCCCTGTACGCTAGACTTCATCGGTATTTGCTTTCAAAAAAGCTGCCCCCCCTCCACCTCCTCCCACCCTCCAACCTTCTCCTCCTCCTCCTCCTCCTCAGCCTATACCCCTCCAACACACACACACACACACACACACACCCCAGTCACTCCTTTTCCAGTATTCAGTTCATTAAATTTTCCGCGGACTTCCACAGAAGAAGAAGAAGAAGAAGAAGCAGAAGGGGAAAAAAAGCGAGCCAGATCAATAAAGTGGGGCCTGAGCGGAGGAGCGCCGTGTGAAAACCCGGGGCCGCGGCGGACAACACAACACAGGGGCTGTGCTGTGGAGATGAAAGTGACATGACCACTATGGGTGTGTGAATGCTGCAGAGCGAAGCCCCCGAACGGGCTGAATGAGCTGAATAGGCTCATCCATTCTTTACTCCTTTCACTCTCGGCAGGCTGACTGTTGGAACTCTTCATTCCTCTCAATGGGAAAACGCACTAAAACTTTTTCTGTTTTTTTTCTCATGCAAATCAACCTCAACCTCAACTACGGCTGTCATCTGAAATAGAAAACACACATGCTAGAGAGTACGCTGTTTAAAAAGCATCACAAATTTTGTTATTGTTTCAAACTTACATTTTTTTTCATTTACTTAAATTATTCTTTTAGTTCCCTTCTGTTTTTTTTTCCCAACTTAAGACTAGATCTGTTTCTCATCTTCAAAAAAAAAAAATGCAAAAAAACACACAAGCAAAGGCAGGAACTCTTTGATTTTGCAATGTGAATAATGTGGAAAAAGTTGGCCTTAAGAAAACCAAACATGCTTTTTTTTTCCCCCCCCCCCCTTTTCACTGACTAGTATGTAGGCCAAAACAACTAACAAAAAAAAAGTGGGGCTTCTAAGTCTCTGCATGAGTTTGGAGATCATTAGCAGCGCCTTTAGATAGGGGGGAAAAGCCAACAGCAAATATAGCTGCTTAAGGGTCCCACAAAAGCGTCAAGTGTTTGTTGACTGCTCAGCCTGGAGAGCAAACAGCAAACTTTGAATCTTTCAACAATAAGTACACAACTCCCACGGACCTGTCAGTGGCGGTAATCTGCCCTGCTGCTGCATTCCTGACACTTTTTTTTGTTGTTGTTGTTTATTTCTTTACTTTGTTGCATAAGAGGTTAATGAGTGGCAGCTTAAAAGGTGAGTGTGCATCAAGCAGCTGTTGCAATTTCTGATATTATTATTATATTATTAAGTGACTTGATAAGAATACCAGAATAAAACCTGCAACACTGTAAAATAATAATAAAATAATACTACTAATATGTCCAGGCTACTTGAGACTAGCATGCACAGTTAAATACCTGAGTCTTAAGTCTCACCACAAAAAAAAAAACATTGGTAATTAAAGTGTTTGGAGACGTCAGTGGAAATCACTACCACTCTTTATGCTTTGAGCTATGTAGTCCTGTGTAAAAGGGATTGGCGCCGAGCTTTCCGATCACATCTCTTCACATATGGATCAAGTTGCAGGACAAAATTTTTTGGATTCCTATGTCAGATAAGTTCAAAGTGCAAATGAGACGTGAAGCTGCCCTGAGCCTCATCTGCCCTTGACACGCAAGGTAAAAAAAAATAAAAAAAATTAAAAAAAACCTGAGAGAGGAGAAATTAACAACCGAGTGTTATTAGTACAAACCAACACACGCACGCAGCCAAAACACAAAGTCTCTGCTGTCAGGAAGCATCACCGCAAACTTTTTCTTACCTTCGCCGCTTTCTCTTTGGGGGTCTTGTTTTTACTTCTCTGCCGACGCTCTTCCAGTCACTTTTGTCCGATGAAAACTTTTGCCTTCGGGGCTCCGGTTCCCGAAAACTAGGACCGAGCGGGCGAAACGCGCACGCGAGCCTCTTTGAACTTGACGTGAAACTCCATGAACCGAGTTGAGAAAAGTTTTGGGGGGAAGTCTAAGCAAAGTTTGTACGGCATTACCCCCTCCGCAGATAACCGACTCAGTGGAGCGCAGGAGACGCGTCTAACTTTTTCTTACAATCCATCTTCTCCAGTCCGAGAGGTGCGCTCGCTCTTTTTTTTTGTGCGTCCCATGCGCGTGTTCACCAAACTAACATGATGGGTTAGAAGCTGCCTTGTTTTCTGTAAAGTTAGAAACTGTAGGCGGCTAGGTTTTTAATCGACAGTTGTTCTAGAGACATGCGGTGGTTGGTGAGATCTTCAGACTGATGATCTGTTTTCAATCCGACCCTCTCTCTCCCTCTCTCTCCCCCCCTCCTCCTCATCCCCTCCTCTCTCACTCCCCTTGCTCCCTGGTGAGTTGGGCCATTTGCTGCACCAGATGGGCCGGGCTAACTCAATCCAGCAGTTGTTGTCGGGAGGGGGGGAGAGAAAGAAAAAAAAGTTAGATAAAGTTTCATTTATTGTTCGATTTTTCACGGGCTTTGCAGTTAAGCGTGTTTGTGGGAGCCAGGGTGCACGTGCTACAAGCTGCAAAAAAAAGAGAGTAGAGTAGTTATTACAGTGTAATTACACCTTTCAGTCGCTCCATTACTATTGTAGTGTTTTGGGAAATTTTTGTTTATCTATTTGTCGACAGTGTTGTATTAAGTTAGCCGTGTTTGTAAAAACCATTGGAGCTCGGCCTTCACGTCTTTATTTATAATCTCTCTAGAAATGGGGTCGTTTTGAGTGAATGACTGGATGGATAAGCATAAGACATTCTCTGAACTCGAACTATAACTTGTTTATTTTCGTCCAAGCTCTCTCGTTTTGCAGTTGAAGCTTACCTTAGTGTACAGCAGTGGTGTGTTGTGGATAAACAGCATTTATTATGTGATTCGTGTAGATTTCACCCACAGAAGGCCCGTCCATGTCAGAATGAATGGCCGAGTTGATGTATGACTGTTTCTGCTGTAATATTTTGTTTCAAGGAAAGTGGTCCGTCCTGAGGGATTCATTAATTTCAGTTTCAGCGAGGAGGAAAAAAGAAAGTGGAGTAAGGAGAAGAAAGTGGAGTAAGGAGATGGAAGCCAGGTAAAGAGAAGAAAGTGGAGTAAAGAGAAGAAGGTGGAGTAAGGAAATAAAAGTGGAGTAAAGAGAAGGAAAGTGGAGTAAGGAAATAAAAGTTGAGTGAGGGTAAGGAAATGGAGTAAGGAGATTTAAATGGAGTAAGGAGAAGAAAGTGGAGTAAGGAAATAAAAGTGGAGTAAAGAGAAGGAAAGTGGAGTAAGGAAATAAAAGTGGAGTATGGAGATGAAAGTGAAGTGGAGAATGGAGATGAAAGTGGAGTAAGGAGATTAGAATGAAGTAAGGAGATGAAAGTGGAGTAAAGAGATTAGAATTAAGTAAGGAGATGAAAGTGGAATATGGAGAAGAAAGTGGAGTAAGGAGATGAAAGTGGAGTAAGGAGATTAGAATGAAGTAAGGAGATGAAAATGGAGTATGGAGATGAAAGTGGAGTATGGCAACCGATGAAAGTGGAGTATGGAGATGAAAGCGGAGTAAGGAGATGAAAGTGGAGTAAGGAGATGAAAGTGGAGTAAAGAGATGAAAGTGGAGTATGAAGATGAAAGTGGTGTAAGGAGATGAAAGCGGAGTAAGGAGATGAAAGTGGAGTAAGGAGAAGAAAGTGGTGTAAGGAGATGAAAGTGGTGTAAGGAGATGAAAGTGGAGTAAGGAGAAGAAAGTGGAGTAAGGAGATGAAAGTGGAGTAAAGAGATGAAAGTGGAGTATGGAGAAGAAAGTGGAGTAAAGAGATGAAAGTGGAGTATGGAGATGAAAGTGGAGTAAGGAGAAGAAAGTGGAGTAAGGAGATGAAAGTGGAGTAAAGAGATGAAAGTGGAGTATGGAGAAGAAAGTGGAGTAAGGAGAGGCACAGCGAGGCGGTAGATAGAAGTGCAGCAGCGTGGCAGCAGTTTACAGTAACAGACTTGATGGTCTGGTCTGGACTCATCTGGACTCATCTGGACCTCCCTCTGGCTCTCTGGAGGTTCAGCCGCTAGACAGGACCAGGGTTGCCAGTAATGCATTACCAGTGTGGTTACATCATACCACCCTGTAGCCATAAGAATACACCCTTTGTAATGGATTTATTTATGATACTGAATGGGGGTGTATTGTTGAGGACACCTGGCTAACTGTGTGTTGAGGTAATACTGTGTTATTCAACCACAATGTGCACCGTCATGAAATATACCCTGTTACATTATTAACATAGCCACCATGCCAGCTCTGTCATCTACCTGGCCGCTGCTTTAACGGTGACTGTATGTAACAGATATTGCCAAGTGCTTTATTGGAAGTATTGGCGTTCAAGGAGAATAGAGCTTGAAGTCGACAGTATGAAAATCCAATTTTAACACCACCTGATCTGGTAACATCTCCTGGTGGCTTCCTGTCCAGTCATTCAGTGTCAGTTGTCTCAGCAGAAATTCATTCATTTTCTTTACCCACTTAGTCATTTTAAGGGTGGAACTGGAGCCTATCCCAGCATGCATTGGGCATGTTGCCAGTTCTATGGGCAATTTAGAGTCTCCAATCCACCTGTCTTTGGTGTGAGGGGACAGTGCTGACCGTCACATCGGCCCTCAGCAGAGATATGAGAGGGGGAAAAAAGATGGATAGATAACTAGATAGACAGAAAGAGAGAGAGAGAGAGAGAGACTGAGACAGAGAACAATTGTCAGGCCTGGTTGGTTTTGGGCCTTGAGGTGCTGCCACCTATTGTCTCTCTCTCTGGCTGCATCATGCCTGAGTGACCACTCTCAAAACAAGCCTGTGCACATGAGCGGCCTCTGTTGCCCCCTCTGCCTCTGTGCACATGTCCTCAAAAGGGGGTGAATGCCAGCGTTGGGCCCTCTCTCCCGCGCTGCTAGGGCCTTATAGGCAGGCATTTTAATGACTGATTGGAATAGAAGAATATAAAATAGAGGAGGGGAAGAGGAGGAAAGGGGAAGGAGGAGGAGGAGGAGGAGGAGACGCCAGCAATAGCGGTTTTGATAGTGAGAGGTTAAGATTGGTTGATTATGACTCATGCATTCTTCAGTGATAAGGCAGTCAAGGTGCACAGGGCCAGTCGGCATCCATCACAGTGTTTACAGGGTAGATGTTCCTCAAATTAACTCCTAGCCCGTTATCAGGCTGCATGCGTCCAAAATGAAGATAGATGTGATTTTTTTTGCTGCTAAACATCTCGATCGTAATGAATCACGTGTTTTCAGACATTGCTCTAGACTGATGCATCGGTTAGACGATATATATCATGCCAGTCATGTTGCCCACTGTTGATATGATGGAAGTTCTTCCCTGACCACAGCGACATAAAAACAGTCTGGGAAACCTGCAACAAAACTTTCTTTTTTATTCATGGATTTAATTGTTCAATTATGTTTCGTGTAAATACACTCTTCGTTTAAAGGCTTTCCCCCTGCCATTGAAGAGGTACAGTGGAGCGTTCAGAGGCTTTTTGATCCTGCCAAGAATAAAACACTGATTAGTTGTAATTTGGCATGAAAATGGTCAGCAAACGTCAGTCTAAAAATATCAGTATCTGCCTTCAAAAACCCACATCGATCAACAGGGCAGATACAGTGGATAAAGGGCTTGGTGATTACTTTGTCATGATGTAGGTACACATGTAGACCATATAGTCACGCTGCTTGGCTCTGAAGAATGGGCTTTTTTTCCATGGAGTGCAAATGGAGTTTTAAAGAGGAAAGGTTACTTCACTCATATCCATGGAGAGTGGATGAGGTAATTGGGTGAGGCAGCCCTCTGCTGGAGCATAGTAGTGACATTGTCCTCTTATCTGCCATCGCCGGGCTCCTGACAGTGTATTTAACCAGACTCCCATTGCCCCTGACAGCACCACTCAGGGTTTTCTCAGGGTGCAGGTATAGTAGCCTCGCAGTAAACTAGTGAGCCTTCCCCACATCTTCCAGGTTAGTAGGTTCAACTTAGGGGATGTCAGCCAAGTACAGACAGGAGTTTAGACTGGAGTGTTGGGGAGTATTTCATGCTTGTTTTTTTTAGTGTGGGATGACACATTCTGAGTTTCAGACTGGATGAGTAAAGGTTGAATTAAAGGTATAGGAGTAATGTTCATTTGTTTTCAAGGAATCCTGCTATGAGACTAATAGGTTAAAAGCTTCTGTCCACCCACTCCATGATGCTTATAGTCAGATATTATATCAATCAATCAATCAATCAATCAATCAAGTTTATTTGTATAGCACATTTCATACACAGAGGCATTTCAAAGTGCTTTATATGAGATTTAAAAAGAAGAATAACATATAAAATGAAATTTAAAAAAAAAAAAAACACAATAAAATCATACTGCAGATAGACATTTGAAGTGCAGGAAAAACATAATAAAATAAGATAAAATACATTTTTATTACAACCTGTTTTTTCATTCCACTCTGTGATAACGTTTTTATTTAAACAGTAAATTCACCTTCAGGTAAAATAGTTGAGAGCAATGCTGTGAATTTGTTAGAAAATGTTGCCCTCTAGTGACGTGTAAAGGTATTACAGCTTGTTTGCCGTTAGCAAGTGACACAAAGACATTGCAACATGTGCTGCTATTTCAGACAGATCTGTGATCAGTCTGCGATTTCAGTATTGTGATTGTGATTTCAGGCTTTGTTTACACACAGATTTATTGGATTGAAGATATTAAAGCATCGTCTGATCTCTTTATACAAGGACTGACAGTGTGAGGCAGCTAAACAGTTTCACATTTACTATGAGGGTTGTTTGGTTTGTTTACATTTGTAAAGTTGGAGTTATGATGGTTTAATAAAGTTCCAATACTACTATAATTGTCCATCAGCAAGTCAAACTTCATCAAGTCAAACATATGTCACCACTGTTTTATTACTGATTGTTTGAAGTGTAGTTTAGTACCTATCTGGTTCACTCCTCTGCATCTGCACCATCCTCTCCACTGTGTAGCGCGCTATACAACAGAAAGCATGAGGGAATACCCATTATTGCCCTTTAAAGAAATTATTTTAAATAATTAAATAATTTTATTAAAATCAGTATTGTGCAGTGACAAGAGGAATGTCAGAGTCAATTCAATTTCACACAGCCATAAAGCTTTTATTCTCAGTAAAATTGGAAATAAGAAACTTTTTGGGGCAAAATATATCTAGTTTTGAGCGTAAAAGAAAGATTGAATTGAGGGTAAGTCAACCCCAGCTCTGGTGGGGGAAAAAATCATATAGACGTGCTGAAAAGCTTTCAAATAACTGGAAGCAAGTTTTCAAGCTTTAAGCGTTCTGTTTTTCCCAAACACTGGACACTGGAGCTGTGATATGTCCAACCACGAGGCTGAAAGAGGAGCATCCAACCCCTGAATTTAACAACATTTGGCTTCGGGATCCCTCGGCCAGTGTGTGTGTTTTGTTGTGACAAAACAGGCCCAGCTTGTAAGGCTCAGCTAGGTGCCTGGCCGGGCATTTGTCCTGGCTCCGCTTTGGGAATCCTCATTTCCAACATTCTCAAAGTGGCCATCACAAAAGAGTGTCCGTCCGGAGGTACGAAACCTACAAAACACCCCATATAAACTGAATAGAACTGTCTTAGTGGCCATTTCCTTGCCTTGGGTGGTAAATCATGGCGTTTGTCGCGGGGAGGTTTATGTTGTTTGTGCACAATCTGCCACCACTTCAAAGCTGTGGGAGGGAACAGACCGGGGGGAGGGTGTTGTCCCCCTTTCAATGACTCACGGTCAACCTCAAAGGGCCGGTCCTATAACATCCGATCCAGGCATTTTGTTGGCTCGACTGAGAGTGGTCAAGGAGTGGTCAAGGAGTTGTCAGAGTTACTACGTGAGTTGTAATTACACGTGCACGGTCACAAACACAGGTCCGAGACGCTGACATGGCGGTGAGGTTAACCATTTGATGCTTCAACCTTTCAAGATGAGTTTCTGCAGTGTGGCAAGGCTGTTTTTAAACCCCCCCGAGCCTAAAATCACAAACCAGTGTTTGAGACTTTGAGGATCCAGTTGGGTGAGTTTGACGTTTTAAGAGCTGCAAGTGAGTAAAGCTGTCTTTCTCCCTACAGGAAGTATTACAAGGCTGTTTCTTTGGTTAACAAGTCGGATGTGACTTTCCCGGGGACTTTCCTTCATCTCCCTTTGAGGACCGTAGGAGCATTGCTTTGGTCACTTTGAGGTCCAGACTATTGACCACAGATGACTGCAGATACAGTAGCTGTCAGGCCATCTGCAGCCAGAGTCTCACCACAGCAGTCCCAGCCGGCTGGGTGAGCTGGCAGCAGCAGGCCATTTACCGCCGGCCACAAGGCCCCTGTCTTCCCTGTGACTCACGGGGGCCGGGTCTGGCTTTCCAAGTCACAGTAGCGTGCCGGCAGAAACCCTGTTGAAGACCATCAGACGTCAACTCGTACCCTGACCACTAATCGGTGGGGGGACGATTAAGCAAGAGCGTTCTGTGATGTTGTGAAATGATCCAGTAAAAAGTACCCTGGTGTTACGGTAAAACAGCGTAGAGAGCGCTCACATTAGAGAGGTTTACGGCTGGAGCCAGTGTGTTTTTATAGACGTGATAAATGTGCTTTTACTGTTTGTGCCAAATTTAGATTCCCACTTAAGTGCTGCGTGTCAAAGTGTCAGGTGTATTACTCTGAGCCAACACTAGGGGGGACCGGTGAGCTGTTTTCACTAGCGGTGCTGTATCACGACAACCCTCTAAAACCACGTAGTGAACTATTCTATTGTGGCTTTGATAACCTGGTGAACTTACAGGTTAAAATGTATTTGTTATCAACAGGTGGAAGATTATTACTGTTTGTATTGAAATCTGACGTATTGCTTCATACTAAAAATCCCAATTGTGGGATGACACCAACTTCTAGGAGCAGACAACAATGGGTGATGCTTTTTTACTTCACGGTACATGATGATATTTTAAACTAAATAAGGTTGAAGCGTTTTGACAGGAGTCTGTTCTTGAGAGTTGCAGTCATTACACAACTGAGATTTTCACAGCTGTCTCAAAGACCCTTGTTTTAAGTGTCGATATACCAATCTGTGATTTGGGTCCTTTTAATTCATTTTGAATGTAACTCTGTGTAAAAATGAAGACGATACATGTACAGGACCATAGGGAGGTAAACTAGGAAGCTATATCTCCCCTTTATCTATGAGGTGTAGCGTTAGCGTTAGCCACGTTACAGCAGATCTTCTCATTTCCAGTTCCATGTCTTACATCTCCCTATGCCCATATTTCTCAATTGTACATGTACTGACGTTAAATCTGACAAGTTAGGGCCAAGAAAAAAAACCTAAGAATAGTAAAGGTGTAGTTGAGGTCAGCGCCAGGTTTATGTAGAGAATAGCAAAGGGTTAGAAAAGGTTAGGCAAGGTGATCAGGTTTAGGGTTAGAGTTACCCAAAACCTCACATGGGTCAAATTCACCAAATCTGACTTTTGGCCCGATGTGACGAAGGCTTTAAACTTTCATCACCAGCTAAAGAATGAAACCCCTCAGATATTTGTGTCCCGGTGTAAATCCAGCCTTTGCCACGGCCAAGAGTTGACAAGTCTCGCTGACTTGGAGTGACCTTGTGTCGGACAAGCGCCTCCCAGTTGACATGAAGAAGAATGACTCGTGCCCCCTGACCTCGGCATGGTAGGAAAAAACGTTTTGACCGGACAAATTGCGCCGTGTGACCCAGCCACCCTGCGCCTCCTCAGAGCTCAACGGTGACAGGTGTGTGAGTTACAACCTCAGACATACCTACATAGTCTACTCACACACCCACACACTCTCAAAACCACACCGCACTCTCCTTGTGGCTCTTTTGGAAATTATCTATGGTATTGGTATGGTTGTTTTTATTATTTTGATTAGTGTATGTATTTATTGTGCAACATTCTCTTACTTTCTTATCGTGCTACTCAAACTCAGCGCTGTTGAAACTGTTCATCCAAACTGTTGCAAGTGAAGTGCAGCCTATGGTACAGCCCTCCTCCGGCAATCCTCGGCAATCTGCGGTGATCGCACGAACAAAGAAGAGGCAGACACGTCTTCACCTGCGGGTCATTTCGGTGACATCCGCTCACGTCTTGGATTCCAACGTTTTGCGGCGGCGGTTTGTTTGTGAGTTTTCCTGACAGCGCTGTGGGAAAAGTGCTTTGTTTGGTCCGAATTACAACGGACATCCTGTTGTTCTCTCCGACTCCGAAATCTGTTTGAAATTAGACCCACCACTTTGGCACATTAAGGTAATTAACTTATCAGCTGACCGGACCTCAAGGCCTTTCGGAGAGAGAGTCGGCGTCTTCTAGGGAAGGTTCAACCAAGACGTGGCCGATGGAAAATTCAAGGCCCCTTCAATGCATCGTCTTCGGGTGACACCGCGAACAAGAGTGCGCTGTCACCGCGTGGCACTTCGCCGTCTCATAAATCACCTAGCCAGTGATCTATGAAGTTTTCTTTTTCGTGGGCCCCGTGTTGCATGTGCGGCTGCCGGGCCGCTGCGGAAACGTGAGACGGGCGGGCGGGCGGGCATGCGTTGGACCGGGGCGCTCCCAGCTGCCGATGTCGAGATAAAACTCAAGCGACTCAGTGTGCGTCACTCGTCTTGTCATGGTGCTTTGAATGCTATCTACCCAGTCGGCCCAAACGCAGGGGGTGGGGGTGGGGGGGCCCGGCTTGAGGAACCCCCTGGGGACGGGATCCATCCGAGATCTGCAGGCCAGATCTAGATACACATCGCTGGTCTGAGCCTGGCAGCAGAAAAGGGGACAGAGGAGGAGAGGGGAAAGGAAGAAAGTCTCCTCCATCTCCTCCATCTCTCTCCCACGTCGCTTCCTCTCATTCTTCCTCTCTCCTCCTTTTTTGCCCTCTGCCTCTTTAGCTGCCCATCCCGATGCCTTATCTCTCATGAGCTAGAAAGTGTGTAAGACATGTTTATCTCACGGTTTGAAGTCTTTCCTGCTGCTGCTAGGATAGCGGACAGTGAAATATGTTCTTGTGGCATCACATGCATGTTAGTGTTAGCTGCCTCTCCAATCTCAACTCCTTCTCAGAGCTTTCAAATAACCGGTGTTGTACCTAAACACTATGCAGACCTTTGAGATCAAGGCCTTTCTTTTGACTGGTCTTCCTCCCTTCTGTTTTCATTACAGTTGGCCTGCCATATATTAGAGTAACCTCCCAGCTAGACCAGGCCGAGCGAGACACTTCCTCCCGTTCTGCTGAAAGACCTGTCTGTTTTTCCCATATGACCCAACTGTCTGGGAACCTTGAGCTCCGAGACAGACGAGGAAATTGGGCTAAGACTCTCTGCCTCCTACGTCTCTCTGAAAACCTCCGGAGTATCGCGCTCGTATTCTGCCCGGATACGATCCAGTTGCCATAACTGACCCGCCTCGGTTCCTGCTCCGGCCACCACCACCACGAGGCTGGTTAAATGCAACAAAGGCTCGTAGAGGGGGAGGGAGTGAGGATGGGTTTGAAAATAAGGGGGTCGTGTGTGCCACATCTGAGAGCCTCGATTCCTCACGGGGGGGGAGAAAGGGGTCAGAGGTCGGGGAGTTTCCCCACTGTTTGGCTTTTGTTGTGGTCTCTTGCCGCAGCTTTGGTGATTAAGTAAAGGTACTTTGATGTACCATTAGACAAGTTTGCAAGTGACAGGGGAGGCGGGGGCGGCGGGGGAGGTGGGGCGATCTTCCTCAGACAGGTGAGCGGTGATGAAAGACAACAGCCACTGTGTTGTCAACAGTCTCAGACATACTGTAAAAACACCTTTAGTATCTCGGAGTGTAACAAAGGGGCTTTGCTTCAAGAGTGCACTTAAAAACTCCCGAGCTGGATTCCCAAACGGCCTCGCTCCCCGTCACTCGCTGCGTCTTATGTATCAAGTCTTTATGCGAGTGCAGACGTGTTGGGTGACTAATGCTTGTTTGTGTCACTTTTATATTTTAAGGTAGGCGGAAAAAAAAAAAAAAAAATCTGGAGGGCTTCGCCGTGATTGATGGCTGGGGCAGATCAGCGGGTAGTAGTGACTGAGGCGAGTCCCCATGGGTATCCGATACGTATCCCCGAAGAAAACCTGAGCCTCCTATCGCGTTACCGCAGCCCACATGCGCCCTGTTGTTGCTTTGTGTGTAACGAGGTATTTGAAGGACAAAAAAGGAGGACAATAGATCTTTTATAGACCTGAAGCAATTGCTTTGAAAAGAAAAGGCATATTATTCCCCTTAAAGAAGAGAGCCTTAGTATGTGGGCAGCTACTGAAACTGAGTAAACAAGCCTCACACCAAAACATGTATGTAGGCCATGGACATCCCTGACTGGGGCCCTGACCGGGGGCCCCAGTCAGGGCCCCAGTCAGGGCCCCAGTCAGGGCCCCAGTCTTCCCCCGCTGACCGCCTCCGCTGTCCTGACCCCGTTCATGCCTGCAGTAGGTAAAAGGGAGTCTGGATGCCCTCTTTTTCCTCAAGCGCTTAAGCATCTTAAGACTTTTGCTTGGCAGGCTCCACCGTAAGTCACTCGTGTGTGTGTGTGTGTGTGTGTGTGTGTGTGTGTGTGTGTGTTGAATGCCACTTCCCTTGATGTGTGTGTATTTTTGAACCTTTATTCATACAGAGAAAGCTGACTGAGCACACACGGTCGTTTTACCCCTCCCTCTAATGCCTGGTATCGTTTTTTTCAGCACAATCTCACCTATAAGACCAGATCACTATTTTGTCAATTTGAGATACTGCACAGGACCCAAACACACACACACAGAAAAATAGAGAAGCGTTTTTAGAAATTCACAATTTTTCTAATACAAATATCACAAACATGATCAATGAACTGTTTCAAATGTGATTAAAGAAAGAAATCAAATTTTAAAAAAAGTCAAGATGAATTTTGTAATTACGATATTTCCTCTTGTATTTGGTTTGCAGACATAAATGTAGTACCGGGTGAAAGCTATTGCCATTGACGGCTTGTTTCTACGTGCTACGCTGAAGTGATGTCGGCTTAAACCAGTAAAGCAATACCCTGTTCCACCTTCATACGTTGGCGTCCTCTACTGTTGGCCACCGAGGAATTGGGTTAATTACTTAATTGCCTTGCTGGAGGGCACATCAACAGCGGTTATTGAGGTCGGGGGGGGTGGTTTCTCATTCACTTTCCCCCCAGCCGGTCTGAGGAAACCTGGTGATGTTCCCAGTCACAAGCCTGCTTCTCAAACCGCCGGAGAACAGAGAAAGGGTAAGGTTGTTCCCCTATATGGACGGGTCTGACCCAGTGAGGAGCTGAACCTGGCGCCTCACCAAGCGAAACAGCTAGCCAGCCAGCCAGCCAGCCGTTTGGCCAGGCTACCCAGATAGCCGCCCCGGTATTACGACCACAAGTGTAATCACAGTAATCTGGCCGAATCCCATTATAGCGCTACCAGAGTCTAGACAGCATGATCTCCGCGGTGCTCCGAAGTCTCTAGTGATAAATAACATCAGGGGATTTTATAGGGTTGCATCACAACCTCACATGCACTCGCTTCAACAGCAGTCCAGCCGTTGCAAGCCCCCCCCCTACCTCAACACACACACACACACACACACAACCCCCCTCCAATAATCATCCCAAATAAAACCTCTGCAAAACCCTGCACGACCCCAGACAGAGGGGACAGGGGATTTGTGATCTTTCTAAAAATACAGCGTAAGAGATGAGATGAATGACTGGAATCCGGCTCGCTAAGCTCGATGCATTTATATACACGCATGCTTTGTGTTGATTTACCAGCTTTTTTTTTTTTTTTTTTCTCGTGTGTCCCCGATCGACGTCCCCTCCGGCTTTCTAAGCAAAGCAGATTGATTGCGCTTAAAAGTCGGCTTCACGAGGAGGGACATGTTCCAGACAAACACGTGGATTAGAGAGAGCACAGGGACACGTCGTAACCCGAGGCAGGGGCGAGAGAGAGAGAGAGAGAGAGAGAGAGAGAGAGAGAGATGAAAATGTTGTTTTGCATGTCCGAGCTGAAGCTGTCCCCATGAACACGGGTTCATGAGTGTTTTCACCCCCGTGAGGAAACCGCCGAAGATGCAGTCCACAGACGGAGCGCACCACCAGTACGACAATAACACTAGAAACCTGTTAGAAACAAGCTCAAGACACAGAGCAGGAAGTGGTCATCACCTTAACAAGTGAAATATACTGTATTTTGTCTTCTTCTGTCAAAGAATTGCTGCATTTGAGTCATACTGTATGAAGATCATCTATTCTACTCTATTCTAGCTAGTTTATTCTCACTTGTTGCTCATCTGTCCCCACCCATCAGATGCTGTTTGCTCACTCACTCTAAAAAGTAAAAGGGACTTGAGGAACCTTTAGGGGTTCTTCAGACTGCACCCACATACGGGGAACCCCAGGGGGTCCCTCGAAGAGCCACCACCATCATCATCAAGGGCTTTTTTTTAAAAACCCTCTTGGTCCTTTTTTCTCCCAGGAGGAACCCAAAAGGTGCTTATCGGCTCCCTTTGGATCTTAGGGGAACCCTTTCGTGAATTTGCAACATGTTTCTGATTGACACCTGAGCGCAGGCGGGCCGAGACATCCCTCAGCGGTCCCTCTCCAGATGTGCCGGTGTTTGCATTGCAGAGCGCTAAAGTAAGTATCAGCACTTGATTTGCCGAGCAGGTCTGGAGGCCTGCCAAAGCCAGCTCCGGTTGCAGTGTTGAGATTGCTCTCTCTCTCTCTCTCTCTCTCTCATCCTTCACCTGCTATCTATTAGCCTGGTGTTGTTGATACTGGGGTAAAGCAGCGCTGCTCCTCCACCAGAACTCAGCCCTTTTTTTTTTTCCCGCCGTGGGGCCAGTTCCACTTTTTTTTTTCACTCCCGAGAGGCTTGGCTGAAAATGAGCGCGGGGACCCTCCTGGTGTACAGTATCACTGCCGTTGCGGAAAAACCCTGTAACTCTGTAATTGTGGGTTATTTGTGTTTTTACTTGAACTGAAGGTGGTCGCGATCCTCTGTAGGATCTCAGGGCCAATAAAACCCAATCGAAACCCCGTAAGAGAATTAAAAACAAATGCATTGTCTTCAATCTGAAAAAGTTTTCTGAGACGTTTTCGAAGCGACGAGGTTTTCATCCGACGGCGTCCTGTATCCGCGCTCCAGTCGTGCGAGAGGCCAAAAGGTCTCTCTGCCGCGAACCAGCGCCCAGCTTATATCCCCTATAATGTGATTATTTGGCCCCCGGTTGCTTTGTGCTCCCCTGGCGTATCCATGACATGTGAGTTACAAAGGCTTTGTCCCGCGGTTTGGTCATGACGCGACGCATATTTCAGATTTCAATATGAGGGAACTCCACAGAGAGATGTGTCATGGCAGTGTGTGTTACCCCCCCGAGGGCATGCGGGTATTGGTTTGCACACACACACACACACACACACACACACACACACACACACACACACTTGCATGTACATACGCACTGCACCATTAGTGTTGCAGCATGTCTCTCTCCCTCTCTCTCTCTCTCTCCTAGAGGCTAGGATTAGGGTCTGGTGTGAAAACCCCTAGTCCAGGTTCGTCCACCCAGACCCCGTAATGAGACGTTTCTCTAAACCCGTCCGCTGAGCCGATGGCGACTGTGTGTCATACACTCATTTATTCAGTCACTCAGTCCTCCATCTATTCATTGCCCATCCATTCATCCATCCATCTATCCATTGAGGTGGTCTCCCGGGGCAGGTAACCCCCTCCTGGTGTGTGTTGTTAGGGGGGCGGCTGCGAGAAGCGTGTGTTTACCCAGCATTTATTAGCTTAATGAGTCCTGGGTGTCGCCCCGTTTCCCTGCAAAAACCTGAGGCCAGCTTAATCAGAGCGGCAGCCGTCTGCAGAAGGGGGGAGGGTGGGAGGGTGGGAGGGTGGGGGTGTTGGGGGGGGGGAGGACCACTGCCACAAGTCGGGACCCTCTGCCGGCCCGGCCCCCGGACCTGCTGCAGCTAGCGCAGATGCAATTAAGATCCTCAGCGGGGATTAGCTAGCGTGCCACACAAGCTGAGGCGAAGGATCCCCCTACTGCCCCGACCTTTAGGTGGCGAAGTCCCCGCCGCCGGTCAGCCCCTCCTGTTGACACACACACACACACACACACACACACACACGATAGTGGTTCAATTTTGTCAGCTTGCATCCACGAAATGGTTTACGCTACGTGATGTGACTGCACACTATGTACACCACATATACTACATACTGTGACACAGTATACTAGATACACTGTGTACCATAACTCCTCTCTGATATCTGTGATGTGATGTCACATGTATAGTGTGTCAGGGTTGGATTCATTCCCATTTGATTCAATTCAATGAAAATATAAATTCAAACTCAATTCTCATACTAATCATGGTATTTATATCGATAGAATTATATTTGGAAATAAAAGCCTTCTTCTTCTAATATTCAGTTTTCAATTTTGGAAGAAAATCTACTTTCTGACTGGACTGAATTGAAAGTGAACTGTCCCGAAAGAGTAATCCAGCCTGGTGAAGAGAGAGAGTGAGGGCGACGTCCTTGGGGCTGGCGGCTCTGCCCGCCAGGTCCAGACAGACCTCGAGAGGGGATTTGATCATGCAGGGGGGGGGAAACTGGGGCACACTGGGATCTGTGGTCCCCGGAATAGCCGGGACCAACCCAGTCCCGGTCTCTGCCACGTCCCATTGGTCCAGCTGCGACTGGTGGCGCGCAGACGTTTGGACAGATACTGGGTATCAGCTGTTGTTGTGCTGACAGCTGTCAGTCAGTCACCACTTGCCTTTGCGCTGGATTGGCTTCTACACTGGCTGTGTCCGCAGGTCCTTGGGCTCTGTGTGTGTGTGTGTGTGTGTGAGTGTGTGTGTGTTTATGGGATTGCAGATTCCATGAGGATGATTTTTAATTTTTTTGAGGCATTTTTTAGCTTCCATCTCATGCTGGATTAGGAGTGAGGTTGGAGCAGCAGCACGTAGACGTCTGATGCATACCTGGGGTGAGTGTCATGCTTTTACTGACAATATTTCCGGTCTCTGTTGAGTCTCTCTGTTGTTTTGGTTTAGAAAGGGTTCACAAAGTGCGTCACGTACCGTAGACAGAAACACTGCACTCCCTCTTCAAAAATCCTTTTACAATCCAATAGTTTTGAACGGTCCAAAATGGTCCAATAGGTCTTAATCTGAAAATGATAGCAGATTCTATCAATCCTACTGAACTATTTCTCTCCTATTTGAAATGATGATATTGGGATTGATATTGATTCTTATTAATGTTTTAGTTTTGCAATGCAATGAGTAGATGTGCATGTGTGCACGCAGGTGTGTGTGTGTGCATGCATGCATGTATGTGTGTGTGTTTAATCCAGTGGCGCGGCAGGTGCTGCTTGCCCCCTTATTACCTCCCCTTAGTTGATTGCTTGTAATGCCTGAGTGCGTATGGCTGAGGGCGTGCGCCCGTGTCAGTGGGAATGCCCGATTAATGGCTGCAGCAATCAGGGAGCCGCCGCCGCCGAGCCGAAGGAAAACACGGTGGAAACATGCAGCATGTCAGAGGCTCGTTAAGGAGCGGCGCAGCGTTTATAACACCGCTGAGAGGAACAGTAAATCACTGTGCTCCCCCAGAGCCCTGCCCTGCTACACGCACTGATTGCCCCTCCACACACGCTGATGTGTGTGTGTGTGTGTGTGTGTGTGTGTGTGTGTGTGTGTGTGTGTGTGTGTGTGTGCATGCCCAGTAGTGGTGGTGGTGGTGAAGGCCGGTGCTTTTTTTAAGTCTAAATGTCTCCACAAGAATAAGAAATCCCAGAATTTGGCGGTAGGTGTTGGTGAGGGAATGTGATCCGTAGAAAGTCCCCCAAAAGTGAAATGACATGAGGATAAGTGTGTGTGTGTGTGTGTGTGTGTGTGTGTGTGTGTGTGTGTGTGTGTGCGTGCATGTGAGTGACAGATAGAAAGAGATTGTGTATGTTCATGTGTGTCAGTGTATTTGTGTATTTAGATGGTCAAATACACTCGGATGTTCAAACAGCCTATAGAGAGTCACTTCACCGATAAAACACACTGATGTTATGAAATATATTGATGTGATGAAACATATTGAGGTTATGAAACATATTGATCATGAAAGTGTTCAACTATTATTTTGTTCAACTTTATTCTGTACATGTTGTCCAAGTCTGACTTTGCTCCACTGAAGGTTTTCTAAGAAGCATTACCAGAGGAAACGTTGTGTACAGACTAAACCAAAAAGCATGAAAGCATCAGTTTCTCAAACATTAGTTCTTGATTAACTCTTCTAATTAGATAGCCATCAGGACCGGGGCCCTGGTGGGCCCTGGTGGGGCTTGGTGGGGCCTGGTGGGGACTGGTGGGACCCTGATGCGAACCAAATGGGATAGCAGACACACAGGCAGGGTGAATTGTGTCATTGTAAGGCTGATAATGGCTGCCTTCTTACACACATTAAATGCCAGTCTGGGGGACCCCTGAGGCCCCTGGCGGCCTGTTTTTGCATGAAGTAAAATGCCTCCCATTCAATAGGCCATCGGCTGCACCGTTAAACCTTTATGGAGGTTGTTTAAACAGCCGTTAACTGCAGATTAAGTGAGATCTGCTCCCCTGGCCCTGAAGAATCTCCCGTTCAGAGCCTGCACACACACACACACACACACACACACACACACGCATCTATGCAGACACAAGGGTGCACACACACACACACACAAACACGCATCTATGCAGAGGCAAGGGTGCACACACACACACACACACACATATGAAAAAACAAGAATGTGTGTGAAGACATGCAAAAAAAAGGATGGTATGTACATGCACACACACACACACACACACACACACACACACACACACACACACAGCACCCTGCATGTCCTACCACCCCTGATGAGGTTTAGTCTTGTCATCTATAATGCATCTCTGTGTGAATAGGCTGATACTGGATCTGCTGGGACGCCTGCTAGGTTTCCTCATGTGTGATGAAGTTTCCTCATTTTGAATCATCGCTATCAAGCCTCCAGCCCTTTTGCAGCTTAGTGACTTCTGGTGACAAAGCATTTGTATCCTTGTCACATCTCATGTTGTGTCTCATCATCAATAGTCAGAAATGAGACGTTCTAGCTTGAGCAGCTTGAGAGGGAAGGTGAAAACAGTTTGGATGATGGGAAAATAAATATTGTCCATATGCTCTCATTCATTTTTCTCTGAAGGTGATATTGGAAAAGTAAATCATTCCAGCGAGAGTGTTAACCAGACAGTATTTCAGTTGAGACCAATGGGCCAGTCCATCACCATGTCCTATTTTTCACTTGCCCTTTCCTGGCTAATCTAAGACCTGGCCCTCTCTAAAGGACGTGGCGGTGATGGAGGTGGTGGCCAGGCCAGATTAACCCTCCTGGTCATTCTCTCCGTCTCTCTCCTCCTCGCCCCAGACGGAAAAAGTGACTTAAGTCTTCCCGAAGTGAAGTTGTTTCTGGGGCTTCCCCCGGTGTGTCCTGCTCGACGCGCATCCTCCTCTAATATGGAGTTAGCCTCCTTTCGCCGCTCGGCAATTAGCCGGCAGGTTGGCAGAGTGTACGCTGGGAGGAAACGCCATGAGGTCATCCCTCGCGGGGGGGTCACTGTCAGGGTCAGGGGCTTGCTAATGAGGCGAGGATGTTTTGACTGCGCTGATGATTTGGCCCACGGGAGGAGTTGGAACTGGTGTGATTTGGCCTCACCACAGGAGCGCGGCAAAAAGTGAACAGTTGAACCGCCAATGACTGACGGACCAACATCGGAAGTGTCGATTGCCAATTCACCCGTTTACTCGCAACAACATCACGGACGTGTATTTCCACCGACCTCAGAGGTATGAATGAAAACATCGGTGGTATTTCATTCGTCTGAGCCGGTGTTTGAGGTTCGGCGGTAAGCCCGGTGAATTGGCAAGCCCGTGCAGTTGGCCCGTTGTTGTTCTGGTGTTTTGTGTGGCTGTGCCGGGGCGCTGGTGTGGACAGCTGGCCCGTCTGATCCCTCTAGTCTGCTCTTAAATTGGTTTTAGTGGCAGCGCTAATAAAGCTGATTATCTGTGCGGCTCAAGGCCCCACTAACCCCGTGACACTCCTGGCAGCTGGTGGGACCGAGGGGCTCGGACGCCGTCCACGCTGCAAGAAATGACATCTTGATGAGCGGGGTGCATCTCATATGAAGTCTTGAAATCTGATTTTTTTCTTTTCTGGTCAACAGGTTTGCAGAATGTTCTCGAAACAAGCGACAGCACTTTGAAATATGGCGGATGACTCCTCTTACATCAAGATCAATTGTTTCCGGAAAATTCCTGAAACACATTTAATTTTTTTTTTTTTACTTCCTTTAAGAAAAACAAGATGCTATGAGATGACTTGCTAAGGGAGACATTTTTTGCAGCGTGCCACCATCACCGCCACATCCTCCTCCTCCTCCTCCTCCTCCCACTCGTCTCCTCCCCAGCGCTCACTACTGCATCGCCAGCTTCCTCCCTCCCGTCCCCCCTTGGTTCTCCCTCCCTCCCTCCCTTCTTATCCCACCTCCTCCCTCTCTTACAGTCACTCTCTGGGCAGCTGCCGCTAAGCCCTCTGTGCTGTGCTGTGCCTCCCCCCTTCTTACCCCCCCCCCCCCCCCCCTTTCTCGACCCCTTGCCCCCACCATCCCAATTTACCCATCCTTCCTCCACTCGCACACACGGATGCACAAACACACTCAGGCACGTCGAGGTATATGCCGTGAGAGTTTGTACGTCTGCGTCTTGTTGCGTGTGGTCGTATCCGCTCGCTGCGTGTTTGTGTACGTCGTCGGCCTGCATGCACGTTACCAAATGTGTGGTCCCATTGTTGGATGTGGTTGGGGGGGGTGGGGGGGGGTGGGGAGGGGAGCTTGTGTCCCCTTTCAGAGCCTAATTGTTTAATGTGCTGAGCGACTCACACAGCCAGCATGAGGTGTACGCCGCTGACGCTTCTTGGCATGGTATGGCACTCCAGGTTTTGTCCCCCCCTCTCCCCCCCGCCGCCGCCCTCCGCCAGGGAGAAAGGAGACAGAGAGAGATTACGCCGTCTAAAGAGTCGTATTGATTAGCGTGTGATGTTGAGCGCGGGGCGGGAGGGACCAATGAACCTGGGACCAATGGTATCTGCAAATACATGTTTTAATTTGATTTAATCTGCTTGGACGGGCGGTGTTCGCCACGTAGGACGAGACAAGAAGTGTCAAGTCAATTTACTCACTTTTTCTGAGATTGACAACTTAAATGACAGTCAGTAAATTGATGGTGTGACTCATCTGAGTGACCTCTGACAATCACAACTGTCCCAAAAGCACCCATTTAAAAGGGTACAAAGTCAGGTTTGTGCACAAAAATGACAATAATATATTTGCGGGGGGGGGGGGGGGGGGGGGGGGTTGATAGGGTTGATCAATACCAACTTCCTGTCTGTACTCGCCCACCCGTCCTACTCACATTTTCAACCGCTCAACGATGCTACGAGCGAGCGACCAACGTTGCAAGGCAATTCAGCAACGAAGTCTCAAAGGTCTCTTTCTCACGCCAAAAAAGCAAACGACAAAGCAGTACTACTATTCACTCACTATATCACTGAACTCCTTGAAAAAGAAAGAAATGAATAGAAAAGATGTGATTCTTCTTGTTTTTAGCCCTGCTGGTATGGCGTGCACCCATAGGGAGAGCGTGTGGCTGGTGAATGGGCGTCTTTAAGTGACGACCTCTGCTCCCATGGGCCTTTTTGAGGTTTGAGAGCCTCTTGCTGAATTCGGCCCGGAGCTCCGGGTTTCCTACAGGCCCCTAAACTCAACAACGCTTTTATGACACACTCGGCATCAGCCACTGCCGCAGAACAGGGGGAAGCATCACGGCGGAGAATATTCCCTCCAGCAGAGAAGTGTAAACACAGAGGGGCTTTCTGTCTTTCTCCACTAGCTCCACTTGAAACGAGTCACTTCATACTCACTGTGCTGCTCATTTATTGGAAGGCAAGACACATGATTCCTGAGAAAGTTATATTCATTTCAAAAGCTCTCTTCATCCAACATAATCTACGTGTTGATATATTTGGCTATGCTTCATGTCATCTTTTTATCTGGTGTTATTATATTGTAACATAACGCTGCTTGTTGTGTTTGAACAGCAGAACATCACAGATATTGTAATAGTGAAACCATAGTTTGATCCAAAATGTTGGTAAGAAAGCATTAGCTAATACGATTTACAGTAAATCATCATGGCCGTTCCATGCCACCGTGGCCCTCTGAACTCAGTAAAACCATGTGTCGCCCCCCCCACCCCTCCGCTGTCGGCAGAACCGAGGTAACAACAATGGGGATTGCAAGCCGGTGGGGACTGAGCCAGCAGTATCACACACAGCTGGGACTGCTCACGTTGCTCACGGCTAGTTTCATACCTTCAGAGAGAAAGAGGAACCGCCAAAAATCAGGAAACGACTTCAAAGACTCGGAGACGTCTGAACTGCATTTAGGAAGTAAACAAATCGGTGACGCAGCCGGCTGCTGTAATGGCCGTGGTGCTCTGACCGTTGCCTGGACTCCACGCTGGAATGTGCAGCGGGGAAACAACCTGTGTTGACATTAGCTTGGCCTGGCTGGAGAACATGGTAGTCGCTCTGCTAGTTCTCTTAGCTTGGTGGCTGCTGGGTTAAAGTTGGTTGGGTGGGTGGTTGGTTGGTTGGTTGGATGACTTGGTTAGGGTTGGTTGGATGACTTGGTTGGTTGGTGGGTTGGATGACTTGGTTAGGGTTTTTTGGTTGGATGACTTGGTTGGGGTTTTTTGGTTGGATGACTTGGTTGGGGTTTTTTGGTTGGGTGACTTGGTTCGTTGGTTGGTTGGTTGGTGGGTTGAATGACTTGGTTAGGGTTTTTTGATTGGATGACTTGGTTGGGGTTTTTGGTTGGATGACTTGGTTGGTTGGTTGGATAACTAGGTTAGGGTTTTTTGGTTGGATGACTTGGTTGTTTGGTGGGTTGAATGACTTGGTTAGGGGTTTTTGGTTGGATGACTTGGTTGGGTGGTTGGTTGGTTGTGTACTAGGTTAGGGTTTTTTGGTTGGATGACTTGGTTGGTTGGTGGGTTGAATGACTTGGTTTGGGTTTTTTGGTTGGATGACTTGGTGGGTTGGATGACTTGGTTGGTTGGTTGGTTGGATGACTTTGTTTTTTGGTTGGATGACTTGGTTGGTTGGTTGGTTGGTTTGATGACTTGGTTGGTTGGTGGGTTGAATGACTTGGTTTGGGTTTTTTGGTTGGATGACTTGGTGGGTTGGATGACTTGGTTGGTTGGTTGGTTGGATGACTTTGTTTTTTGGTTGGATGACTTGGTTGGTTGGTTGGTTGGTTTGATGACTTGGTTGGTTGGTTGGTTGGTTGGTTGGTTGGTTGGTTGGATAACTTGGTTGGTTGGTTGGTTGGTTAAGTGATTCCATATACTGTATGTCACCTAAGGGTGCCTACACAGGCTTACAAGAAGACATTTATTTTCAGAAAATAACAAGATGAAACAGACATGTGTATAAATAAAGCACATATCAGCTGTGTTCGGAATGGTTCACTCGTTCACTCACTCACTATTCCCTATGTAGTGTTTGTCAGATAGTCCACTATATGGGCAACGACCAACCGAAATTTCGGACACTACGCTGAACATCACTGCGTTAAAAAATGCGCCGGATATTCACGTGACACAAGCGGATGCGCCCAGCATCACGTAAACAAACTGAGCACTCATGGCAGCAGGTTGAAATGTACTCAGGTAGTATCGATTTTGCAGTATTGAATATTAAATCACAAATAATATTAAATCACAAACAAATAATAATAAAATGAAAAAATTGCCTTCTGCCATCTTCACGACTCTTCTTCTTTGGTTGTGCATTGTGGGTATTTTATAGTGAACTATATAGTGAACCAAATTAACCGTTGAGAATTCGGACACTAGTAGAAAATGGCGAACACACTATATAGTCCACTATTTCTGTAATAGGGAACAGTTTCGAACACAGCCATCCTCTTACTGTATATGGATTCTTTGGATGACTTGGTTGGTTGGTGGGTTGGATGACTTGGTTAGGGTTTTTGGTCGGATCACTTGGTTGGTTGGTGGGTTGGATGACTTGGTTAGGGTTTTTTGGTTGGATGACTTGGTTGGTTGGTTGGTTGGATAACTAGGTTAGGGTTTTTTGGTTGGATGACTTGGTTGGTTGGTGGGTTGAATGACTTGGTTTGGGTTTTTTGGTTGGATGACTTGGTTGGTTGGTGGATTGGATGACTTGGTTGGTTGGTTGGATGACTTGGTTGTTTTTTTTGGTCGGATCACTTGTTTTTTTGGTTGGATGACTTGGTTGGTTGGTTGGTTGGATGACTTGGTTGGTTGGTTGGATGACTTGGTTGGTTGATTGGTTGGTTGAGTGATTCCATATATGTCACCTAAGGGTGCCTACACAGGCTTACAAGAAGACATTTATTTTCAGAAAATAACAAGATGAAACAGACATGTGTATAAATAAAGCACATATCCTCTTACTGTATATGGATTCTTTGTTTGTACATAGAGTAGTATTTGTAAATCACATCTCACTCACAGCCTCATCCTTCAGAGAGCGCCAGGACTCGTCTCCTCCTGTTGTTTCATTAACCCTTTCTACTCACTTAAAGCCAACACTTAAGGAGCAATAAGTACTTTTTACTGTCCCATAGAGCAAAATGACCATAGTATATCTGTGGAGGGTTGATAGGGTTGATAACTCAATGATTATTTCCTAGATGTTGAGATTCATGGCTTATAAAGGGTACTTTCTTGCATCTTATTGCATTTTTCAACTGCACAGCGATGGAGGATGGCGCTACGAGCTAGCGATGCAAGACATTCTGTTCTCAAGCCCAAAAAAACAAATGACAAAGCAGCATTATTATTACAGTATTCTGCATGGTGATATATTACCTCTTCACCAGATGTTTCTGTTGGAGCTCTGTTTTGCTTAGCTAGCTTACTCTTACTTTATTGTTTGTGTCAATTACAGGCCATTGCAGTGGCCTGATATGTAATAAATCATGTCATAAGTTCATAAAAATGTCACCCTGGCACCAAAACATTTCTCAGCTCTTCTTCCACTCCATTTTATCTCTGTGTACCACTGCAGGAGGAACGTCTGGCTGCAGCTGTTTGTCAGTGGGAATAAAGTGCAGGGTAGCACTCGAACCAGGGAGTTGACGGGTGTCGTGTTTGTTTGTGTTACCTTGCTTTTTTTTAAAACTTTTGAATCCACGTGGAACAAACAGGATTGAGGGTCCAGATATATGAGCAGCAGGCTGTGGGGGGCGGGGCAAAGGGATGGGGGGGAAAAAAAAGAGCTGACGAGCTGCGTGTCCAGGAAGCAGAAGGCGTTATTTCCCTTTGAAACATCTGCTCAGGGCTGCAGTCAAGATCTTTGTCAAGTCCCAGTCGATTCTGAGACCAGGTCCAGTCGAGTTTGAGTCAAGACCAAATCCAGAGAAAGAACAGAACAAGATGTCCCATCATGAGTTTACCTTGACCCACTTTCTGTACAAACCAGTATTGTTAAAAAAAGGAGTTAGATTTATATTTAGCCCTTCAGTTGACAGGTTTTAGATTCCCAAAGTCCACTAGCCTTTCTAGTGTTTCCATGACTTGGAATTGGAGTGCTGTATGTATTTTCTTCCTGGAATAGTTGTAAAATGATTTTAAAAGATTCTTTCCATGGAGTGTATGCTTTCCTTTGGGGAGCTGCCCAGTACGTCCACATTCCTCCACTGAGCAGCTTCACCTTTGCCTTGCTCAAGGGCACCAAGATGGCAGTCGCTGAAGGGAGGGGAGAGCATTTCTTCACCCCCCACCCCGTCAGTCACAAGCATGCCTCTCTAACCTCTATGCAACCTCAGCACCGACGTGCACAGTTTGTTCCCTCGGCCCCCCTCAGGTGAAAGGCACCGCGCTATGCCCGTTGGGGGGCAACTTAAATACATGGCGTGCTTTCGTAACCCCCAACCCCTGAAGCCGGTTTCATAACGGCTGTAAATGGGACAGTGAAAACAGGACAGCCATGTTACTGCGTTGTGGTGACAGACAGCACCCTAGCTGTTTACATTGGACTCAGCCTGACATAAACACACACTCTCTCCCTCGCTGTGTCTCTGTCTCCACGCCTCCCGGAGACCATGCGGTGGCTTCTTCTCTCGGCAGAGCCCTCGCCGGCCGGTGCTGCGGGTCAAAGGTCAAATATGTGACCTGGCCTTGTCAGGAGGGATGCAGTGGGTTCATCATGACAGCAGATAAGACCCAACCCCACTGCCAGGTCCCTCTCCTTTTCTGAGCTCTGGGCCTGGACTGTGTTATATATATATATATATAACCCACTAGCTGCATGACACACACAGTGTCTGTGCAGCGGTGTAAGGGAATATGTTTGTGTAAACAGTTGAATTGGTTAGCCTGCGTGGTTCATAAGATGAAAGAATAAAAAGAGTAAACGTTACAATAGATCCTGCAGCCTCATCTCTCCATAAGTCACCGTTCATTTCCTATAGGGCTAAGCAACCAGGGAAACTCTGCCGATGTGTGGACGGTCAACAAGAAAAGTTGGGCAACTGGACTTTTCACTTTGTCATCGGCCTTCAACAGCCAATCAGATTTCTGCGCTGATGTGATTTTGTTTCATGAATAATAATAATAACAATAGCTCTGCCTGGCAAATGCAAAATGGATGAGAAGTTGATTCCCATTTTTAATTTATTTATTAACTTTTATTTTGAAAGAGTTGGTCCAAATCGATGCTTGGAGAACAGCTAATAACGCTACTTAATAACAGCTTGCTAGCTATCAATGCAGCACAAAATCAATGTGAAAACATCAATGGAAAACAACAACTGTATAAATGCATAGCTTATTATTTTATTTACAAGTCCTTGTAGCTGCAACAGAGCAGACTCCATGCATGCAGTCGCAGCCTCACAGTGAGTCAGCATGCAGGGACTCATCCACCAAGCGGCTCCCAGCAGTTCCCGCTCCTCCTTTGTATTGTTTAAAGACAGTTTGACGTCCAGCGTTAAATTGCGTTGCCGCCTGTCTACGGATCTCCCCAGCTCTCCGTCTCTCAGCGGGGCTAGTCTTGACCTTGACAACCAAGCAGCCTGCCATCACACCCCGTTAACATTAACTACTGCCTGCCTGGTGTGAACTGGTGGCTTTGAGAACCTTCTGGGCTTTTACGGGGTCCAACTGGCTGTCGGGGTTCAAACGTGTGGGTAGAGGAAGTTGTATTATCTTCACTGCTGGGGTAACGGCAGGCTTCATATTGGAAATGCTTCTCGGTGTGCGATGGTTCAGACCCTGAACTCTGAAACTACATGGATTGGTATAAGATCAAATCCTGCCAGAACCTTGTAGCAATTGAGAATGTAATAACTTACCAAAATGTAATAAAAGTTCCCTTATAATGGCTAAAATGTAATAAATAATATAACAACATCAAATGATTACATTAAAAAGTTATTACTACTTCATACGGAAGGGAATAGGAAGAATGAGTTGTTATATTATTCAGCAATATTATTAATACAGCATCAATTAAATATATGTTACATCCCTTTTGAAGTAAAAATCGATGGTTCATGCAGTCATGTGATGTCATTTATTACATTAACAGGTTTTATTACAATGTGGACCCATTTAAAACAACATTTTGATCACATTTTGACAAGTTATTACATTATCATCCACTACAAACCATCTCTCAATCTCCCATACCAAATGTCTCTTTCAGCCCAACGGTTCACAGGAAGTTAAAATTCACATTCAACTGAGGATTTGTGTCCTGGAACAGTTCCTCGCTCTGGGGCTGGAACTGTCTGCATGGCAGAGCTGGCAAAGGTTACTGTCATGAGGGTTTTCTCATGATGGTGGTCATGTGGGTGACTGTCAGGAGGGAAGGACAGAAGGGAGGTGAGGAAGGAAACGAAGGAGAGAAGGGTGGAAGGCAGAGAGAGAAGAAGAGGAGGCATAAAGGCAAGGAAGGATTGAAGGAAGGGGATGAAGGAGATGAGGGAGGGAGGCAGGGAGGGAAGGAGAGGAGGCATAAAGGCAGGGAAGGAGAGAAGGGTGGTGAGGAAGGAGACGAGGGAGGAAGGCTTGGTGGAAGGAGAGGAGAGGAGGGATAAAGGCAGGGAAGGAGAGAAGGGTGGAAGGCAGAGAGAGAAGAAGAGGAGGCATAAAGGCAAGGGAGGAGAGAAGGGAGGTGAGGAAGGAAGGATTGAAGGAAGGGAATGAAGGAGATGAGGGAGGAAGGCAGGGAGGGAAAGAGAGGAGCAAGAAAGGCAGGGAGAGAAGAAGAGGAGGCATAAAGGCAAGGAAGAAGAGAAGGGAGGTGAGGAAGGAAGGATTGAAGGAAGGGGATGAAGGAGATGAGGAAGAAAGGCAGGGAGAGAAGGAGAGGAGGCATAAAGGCAGGGAAGGAGAGAAGAGAGGAGGGCATATGGTAAAGGAACGAGACCAGGGGAAAAAGGAAGGAATGAAGAGGACAAGGCAGGGAGAAATGGACAGATGGGAAGGTGGGGTTGAAAAGGAGCAGGGAATTCTGGGAAATGAGAGACAAGAAAAAGAAGTTAACCGAGAGAGGAAAGAGATCGAGGCTAGGAGGGAAGAAGCATGACATCAGCCCAGCGTGCAGCGCTGCAGGCGGCCGGGGAGCGTGCTCATAACAGCCAGTACAAATGGCTGCTAAGCTGTGAAATATTTAAGGCCTGGCACCCTTCTCACATGTCACAACCAATCCCCTGGCGCCAAAAGGTGACCCAGCAAAACAAACAATGCGCCCAAAACCTCAGCTCGTAAAACATAACTTCTTCTTCTCCCATTTCATCTCCTCGGGTTTAAGCTGCGCTGGAACCTACAAGGAGGGAGGGCAAAAAAAATAAAAATAAAAATAAAAACCCACCGAGGCAGGAAACAACAACGAAAAAACAACAACAACAAAACAACAAGGAAGAATGTGAACTTGACATGTCGCAGGAGGAGGCTCAGCAGAGCTCGGGAGGGAACGCACAGTAGTCAGCCGAATTTTAACTGCCTGGTAAGGAAATGTAAAATGTTTTATTGGCGTTTAAAAGGAGATAGAGTGAATGAGGGCCTATTGTGAGCACCCCTATGGGGGGGGGGGGATTGTGCACGGCTCAAGAAGCTTTGAAACGCAGGGGTTCGGGATCAGCCCCCTCAGCTGTAAAAAAACATGAAGGCCAAAGCTGTTTTATTCCACCATAAAAAAAAAAGGGCCTCCCGCTGCAAAGCACTGTTTACACAAACGCCTTTTATTTAGAGTCACCAAGCTAGAAGTGATGGTATTATGAATGTACAAAAATTATATTGTTCCCCACTTCAAAGGCGAAGGGAAAATCTGCCACGAGGAAATAAACTGCAGAGTCATAAATGGAAGCTGTTAGTGAGAGAAACAGCGATGGTGAGGGTTTTTTTTGGAGCCGGGGCATTTTAAGGCTTTTGTTTATGAGTTGGCCTGTAAAAACAAAGCTGCTTAATTTTGGGAATGCAAAGGAGTGCAGACGCACACGGCATCACTCATAAATCTTGGGCACTGTTCCCCCCTCCACCCTGCTGAAAATATTGCCCAAAGCGACAGCAAGGACTGACTTTGTGAACTCTCTCACAGTTTGCAAAAAGTATGCCATGCAGTACAGTACACTGCAAAAAAATGTGAAAGAATCTGGCAATAGGGTGGAATTATTTCAGTTGTTTCCAGTGCAGGTCTTCTTGAAACAAATAATATCTTGGAAGAAAGGGCAGCGCACAAAGAAGATGTTTCATGTGTTTTAAGAAATGGTGGATTTCAAACTGCAGGATCTCTCGGCGCTATTGGAACATGATAGTTTTGGTGCCGAACGCCAGATGGAAATACCAATGGCATCAGTAGCCTTTAACATGATGTGACGTACACTGAATATCACATACTCCTGACTGTGTTCATGATGAAACAGTATCTCCAGGTGTGAGCTCTGTGAAAGCCCGAGATGAGGTGGGATAATGTGAGATAATCCACTCAAGTGGCAACAAGACACTCTTATCACTGTGGAAATAGACTTTTGTTTATGTGTGTATGTGTGTGAGAGAAAGAGCGATGGAAATATCCAAGATGCCTTAGGTGTGTGGAGCGGTTTATTCAAAATCTTTTCCCGTTTTCTCCTGTACTTTGTTCGGTTCGTTCGGCAGGTGAGAACAACGCCGTTCAATCTCAGGTGGCACCGAGATGCCTGAAAAATGCAGCTCTTGGTCCTCTTCCAAACAAACTGCGGTTCGTTAGGAGGGAGAACGTAATCCAAACTGACGATAAGAAACAGGGTTTATGGGTATAAGGAGACAGCGGGTGACATCTGATAGCCAGCAGTTTACTCATGCTTGGAAAGCCTAGCATAACAAAACGAAGTGAGGGCAAACTGCAGCCTTGGCTAGCTAGCTATTTCTTTGTGTTGTTAAATGGTATGAGCACCACAATAGTGCTTAGCTGAAGTTACAGGCGCTGGAATCCCGTTTGTTTTCGCTTGTAACGGGGAGCCGAAGCGGAAGTTAACCGAGCCCGCCCACTGGTTTACTAGCGGCTAGGCGGCTAGCGCGATTTCCCATAGAGGGGACACATCTTATATCAGCTAAACAAAGCACAACAATACAAGCACAACTACAAGCAATCATGAGATAAACACGTTTCGTAAATATCAGAATCGGAACCGGTTAGTGGTTTCCTCATATCAATCATCTGTAATGTATTAGAACAGGCAGTGACGTTAAGTGACGTCAACTTCGGCTCCCTATTGGACAGTGTGAACCTAAACGAAGCAAGATATTTCCCACTCTGGGTCAGAGCAAAGAAAATTAACCGTAATATGCTTTTCACACTACACTTAACCCCGGGCTAACGTCTTTCTTAACCCTGGGTTAAGGACGCATTTAACCCCAGGCTAAGCAGCGTTTCACACTTGCATTTTTGAAAGCGGGTTAACACCGCTTTTAACCCTGTGTTAACAAACCCTGCTACGAAGCAGGGTTAGCACCGCTTTTGTGGTGCTATCCCCGAAACGCAGTGCTAAGAACAATAGTGTGAAACATTTGTTCTTCTAACGTGGGGTTAGAATGTAACAGGAGTTAGAATGTAACAGGGTTAGAATGTAACAGGTTAGAATGTAACAGGTTAGAATGTAACAGGGGTTAGAATGTAACGGGTTAGAATGTAACAGCGAGTTAAACATTAGCATTAAACGTTAACCCGGGGTCTACAAGCTTAAAGTGTGAAATCCTGAACACTGAATACCTGGGGTCAATACCAGGGTTAAAGAAAACTAGTGTGAAACGTGAGATAAATTAACCCAGGGCTATTATAACCCAGGGTTAACTTTAACCCTGGGTTATAACATATTCAAGTGTGAAAAGCCTATAAGTGTGATCGCACTCTTGCAGTAAAATGACTGAGTTTATATTGTTAGCATGCATGTCCTATGTGGGATTTGAAACCTGGCGATGAGCTGCACAGGACCAGAGAGACAGACAGGAAACAAGAGACAGGACCCAGGAACAAAGAGAGAGAGACAGGCAGCTTGTTTGACAGGCTGACATTTTGCAGCGTAGCAGCAGCAGACCATAAGCGGACGGTGAAAGAATCCTTGACGTGAAAATGGTCCTGGGCACCGGGCGGCCGGTAGGAATGCTCTCCGTTCACATTCCTCCCCGTATCCAATGTCATGTCGCCGCCTCTCGTATAACTGGTGAAACTGGCATACTTGTGGCCAGTAATGCTTCGGAGAAGGTCGGCAGATATACAGGTCAAGGGCTGTTATTCAATACAGTCAGTTGTGGTGTGTGTGTGTGTGTGTGTGTGTGTGTGTGTGTGTGTGTGTGTGTGTGTGTGACGTGATGAGAGAGGGAGAAGCTGAGTGTATTTTCAAGTTTCAAGGTAAGTGACGGAGTTGCACAACGACTCCCTCGGGTCATACTGTTTTGGCCGTGTACATAACACGTACATTAAATACCTCCAGCAACACCGAGATGCTCGTCTTTCAATCTCGGTGTTGCTAGGTGGTGGCGCGTGGTCGTCAGGCAACAGCGTTTTAGTGTTCAATATTTTTTACCACCGAGATGCATGGCCTCAGGGTTGAGCTCGCTCGTTTTCACCACATGACTGAATAGGCTCCCAGCACCCAGTCTTCTTGAGGCCTCTCATTTTTCCCAAACCGTACAATTGGCTGTTTACTGTTTCCAGAAATGCTCAAGGACACACTTCCAGGTAGAGCGGTACGACGCGGTGCATGATGGGTGTAACCCGGCTGAGGGGATAGCTGTCGTGTACGGACACGTCGCATCAAAGCAGGGTGAAATCCCTGGTGAGCTCCTCACAGAGAAACACATGACTCATTCAAGTTCATGTCACATGCACGCCTGAAAAAAATCATTATAAAGCAATTATCAAATCATTTACAATGCTCGTGATCGTCAGATTTGCAGTCATAAAAATCTATTTTTTGCAAACATAAAAATCTATTTCTGCAAGACAGTCTGTAGAGCTTATGAAATGATCATCCGCAGGGTGGCAGCGCAGGCGAAATATGAACATGGTGACATATGACAGTGTCATATTTTGTACTGGGTGTGCCTAAAAACTGATTGGCTATAAGGTGCATTGTGGGCTTGGGCTACGTCAGTCATGATATTGCCATTAATAGCAGACGATGGAGTACTGTCCTCCACAGCTTTGGGATCCACCCAATGTTCCCAAATGTAGTGATTTGTAAACACAGGAAGTGACTCGGTTACCTGACAGAGTCAAGTGACAGCGTTTATAGCGTGTGATGTCATTCAGGATGAAAGGCCGTCCAGGTGTTACTTTTACGGCTCGGAGGACGAGTCTCATGGCGGGTGCTCCCCTCCTGCCGTTCAGATGAAGGCCCTGAACCATGAGATCCCTCCATGAGATCACTCTGCAGGCCTTTTCTACGACCTGAGCTCTAAGCCTGAGGACATTATTACGACTCCAACAAGCAGCTGCAGTGTACTGTCTCTGAACACAGGAGCAGAATTCCAGTCAATATGAAGACCTTTCCATTTTGCTACTCTCTCATCACCGATCGTCGTAGCGATTCAGCCTGTAGCCAGTTCATGAACATTTGCAATAGCAGCGGCGGACAGGTCTTTCAAGGGAAACTTTCTCTGGCTGTCAGAAGGAGCAACGGCGTTTTGTTTGGAATAAACAGAAGAAGAACTGGTTGGTTAGCAAGAGCAGCGATAGCCACCGTGGCTGAACAGACAGAGAAAAGAGTGCCACCTATAGAAACTCAAACTCCATCGACAGCAAATGAGGAAAAAGACAAGGCTGTCACTGTACTGGACACACTTTGACTGACTGGTGATCTCTGGGAAGTGCAGTGCAGAAACGCCACAACACCAAAGATGTTGTCAAATAAAAAAAAAACAAGCATCTTGTGGATTACCACTTTAAATGTAACTGATCTAATACTAACAAATACATCAATCTATCTCATCTAAGATTATATGATGTATACTGACTATCTCTGACAAGTATATGACAAAAAAAAACTCAGACTTGTTTCTGTCATCATTTGAATCCAAGCAGTTTCATCAGTTCAAGTATAGAAAAATGACACACTGCACCTCGTTATAGCATTGGACCATATTTGGCTCTTGGAGACCCACAGATGTCTCCAACTGTGGTCATTCAGACAGTTGAAATGGCTGCAAAATACATTTAGAAATAATAAAAAAAATATGAAGTTGTGAGCTTGGTTGACTGTGAGCCAGGGATCAGTCAGTATTAGGTAGGTTTCTTAGTCATTCAGTCAGTGGACTGGAAAAAACAATCAGTTGATCAATAGATCCATACTCTTCCATTCAGCAAGCTGTCAATCTAACAAACTGTTCCTCTGCTGATTGTAAAACCCTTCTTTGGTCTCCTTCCAATGTGTGGAGAAAACCTAACCGGTGGCTATGCGATTCCAGTTAGTTCACCCACATGTCTGCAAACAATTAAACAATCAAAAGGACTCGTTCCTGGAGGAAGCCAGCCCATTATTCTGAATTACAGTGTGAGAGATTGTATTTCCTTGTCTTGTTTCAGTGAGCGGCTCGGTAGGCCTCGTGTCCCATGTGCCCCCGATCAACACGCCTCTCCCGGTTAATCAGGCTCACATTGGACTGTGACGTGTTCTTCCTGAATGACATGGAAGTTTCCGATGCTCGGTCTGGCCTTTTGCCAAAACGTCCACGTTAAGCTTAGTGTGGAAAAGATGTGTTGTGTGGCGGACTGAGGGGTTACATGGTAGAAATAAGATAAAAGTCATTTCATCCTGTGTTCAATTGTAAAATCTCACTTTTGTGGGAGTGGGATTATTTCATTTGTTTCCGATGCAGTTGAAAGAACAAGTGAGATATCTTGAATCAAGACAGATCAGAAGTTGTTTTTTGATTTGCTTTGGAAAATGAGTGAAACCATCTCATCCCAATTAGCGTATTGTTTTTAAAAAATAAAGTTCTGGGGCTGATTACAAGATTAAATCGCTCGGCAGGGAGGGAGGATTTTTTTTTTTCTCTCTCTTTTTTTTCTGCAGAGATGTGTAGTTTACCGGAAAGTGGCAGGATATCCCAACAGCATCAGGAAGGAGGTCCGTGAAACTAATCAGCCCAAAACCACAGAGCCCCTTAAGTGGGCGGCTTCACATAGCCTCATGCACGGGATCAACCGGGCCAGATCCTGTATCTAATGGGGGTAAAGTCCACTAATCAGGCCTTAAGTCCTCTTTATTGAGCATGTAGAAATTCCAAGGACCCCCCTCAAATAATTTGAACAAGATAAACCTTTAATGGCTTAATAATGCACCAATTAATCTGACTAAGAGCTTTTTTTGTTTTTTCAATTCTCAGACTGTAACCTGCATTGGGGGGGGGGGGGGGGGGGGGGGGGGTTTCTTGAAGAGGAGGAGGTGTCCTACTTAATTAATCTCTGGATCTCTGGATTTGTGTGACATGTGTGCTTGTGTGTGTGTGTGTGTGTGTGTCAAATGCATTCTGTAGTTCAGGATGATTTGTCAGGATAGGAACAGTACCATGGCAGACACACACACACACACACCCTGTCATGTTGATGCACTGTGTCAACAACCGTGCTGCAATCTGTTCGGTGACATGTCCTGGACTCAATTCCCTCAGAATGTCATATCGGGACATGGACTGCTGTTGGTCTGGGGAAGGGGAGGGAGGGGGGGGGAGGGATGGGAGGGAGGGGGATTCAGAGCCGGATTAGCGGGAAGCTGTAATTTACCGACCAGGAGCCGGAAAAGAGCTGAGAGCTTCCCACCATCGCCATCACCACCGCTCTCCCTGGTCGTCATCCTCTGGCCCTCGAGACCCTGTACTCTCCTGATGTGGTGAGGGGGTGAAACCAGCCCTGCAGAACATCCTGAACTCAGAGAAATTATACTCTATAGAGTTATTGTGTTTTGCTGGCACACGACAGCTCGACGTTACCGGGCCATAATGCAACCATGGTTGAGGAACAGCTGCCTCAACAGGAATAACTGTCTAGGGTGTGTGTGTGTGATTGCAGGCCTGGGACACACACAGGTTTTTGAAAATACTTTTAATGGTTTGTTTCAGTGTACTTAACAAATTGGGGGTTTACCACATGAGCCGATACGACGAGCGCCACAAATGTTCAATCACAGGAAAGTAGTTGAAATCTGTCAATTTCCTCAGCTGACAGTGTCTGGGTTACCCCGGTGTGGTGAACCTCAACGATCTGCTGCTTCACCCAGATTAGGGTAAACAAGAGATCAAAATGAAGCTAGTGTGTGTTGATGTGTCGTGTGGTCGTCTCAAGAGGTTGCGCTGTAAAAATACTCGTCTCGTCCTGTATTCAGTTGTAAAATCTTACTTTTGTTAAAATGAGTGGAAACATCTGAGAGGGTGGTGACATGATTTCACAAAACTCTTGCAACAACTTGATGCGCTTTGGAAATGAGTGAAATCATCTCAACCAGTCAGGGGATTGTTTTAATAAAAAATGTTCTCAGATGAAATCGCTCGTTTGGACGGATATTTTGTGGAGCGCAGGACCAGAAACTTGTGATTTCCTATCCGGCCTGGCCCTGTCGGTCACTTGGGAAGCCATACCTCTAAATAATCTCCCGTTATTCTTGCTGCAGGTGAGAGCAGCTGTGAATCCCCCACCACCACCCCCCCCCCCTCTCCCCCGTCGACACACAGTGAAAGCGCCGGGCGGCTTAAAGCTCTGTTGCGCAAGCCTGATAAACAAACAAGTAAGCAAAAGGGGGCAAATCACCGCTAAGCCCGGGACAAGACTTCTGCCTGTTGGAATAAACCCAGAGACCCAGCGAGCGCTCTCACTTCTGACCCGTCGTCCTCCTCTTTCTTCCTCCCGGTCAGCCCGTTGGGTTTTTTTTTATTGGCGACTCCACCCTGCAAGGCCTGACGCGCAGGGCCACCCAGGTCAGAAAATCCCACCGCCGCCGCTCTTATTGTTGCT
Organism: Hoplostethus mediterraneus; assembly: GCA_034670385.1. Classification (NCBI taxonomy): domain Eukaryota; kingdom Metazoa; phylum Chordata; class Actinopteri; order Trachichthyiformes; family Trachichthyidae; genus Hoplostethus; species Hoplostethus mediterraneus. The sequence continues at coordinate 5,655,893 of JAXDDW010000014.1, forward strand.
GTTATGCCTGTGGTTGGAATGTGGGCGGGACGGAATGCCATCTCCAAGCTATGTGGATGTTTGGAGTGGAAGATTGTATTGATTTTCTCAAGAGTTTTTCCCTTTTCTTTGCTCTGCCTTTGTCGAGCCCCCATACCTGACTCCGCTGGGCTACGAATGAGCTGCGGGGGGATTAGCCAAAGCCCAATAATGAAGCACCTTTGTCCGTTTCTATTTTGTCCTGTCCCTCTTTTGAAATCGTTTTTTTTTTTTTTTTTTTTTAAACGCTCTACCCCCTCGCAGAGAAATCCACGGGGGTTTTGACCATCCCACCTGCAGAGAGAATAATATCCTAAATCCATATTAGTGCTCTTCCCCAAAAGCTTTGGTCAACAGATGGTTTACCCAAATCCCCTCCACCTCCCCTCCAAACCCCCCATTCGCCTCTGAGCTTGGACATGTGTTGGCAAGGCTCTGCCATTAAAAAAAAAAAACCTGGAAAAAAACAAAAAAAACCTCTATGGATATTTTCCATCCCAATGTTTTCTTTTTAAAGCCTCATGTAGGGAAGAACTAGTATTGAAACAAGGAAGATTGGTGTTGTGTACATTTTGGTCAAGACTTTCTCAGGATATGCATTCCTTGTCTCCCCGTCACGCATGCATACACACACCAGCAATACTCAATGACAAATAGGACCAAATACAGGACAATACAATAGAGGACAGACCAAACCAAGGTATTGTGCATCTGGCCGTGCCTCAACCCATTAGGGAAGCCCATGCACTGTTCAGGAAGTGTCCCCACTGCTGGCCTTTGCAGCGCTCCGTCATTAAGCCCCCAACAGGAGTAGCTGGTTAATTGTAATCCTCGGGGGGCTTGAACAACAGCCAGACTGGTGAACCGGTCGGGGCCCCCACCAGACAACAAGTTAGTTCAAGCTGCTTGTCATGTGTCAAGTGGCTTTGCCGCTCACTTGTTGTCCCGGGAAACAGCAGCGCTAATCAGTGCTAATCGGGAGTCAATTCAGCGTGTTAGCGGACTAGAGTTAGCATGTGATTTAATCAACTCCTGCATCCCACCGGGGGAGTCGAGTGTAAACCGTCTGTGAAATATGTCGACTACTGACTTGTATTGTAGCCTCGTGAGTAAGAACTAGGATTGACTTTCTTGGACCGCTATCACAGATTCACTGCAGTTTTTTGTGTCTGTATGCAAACAAAGCAACACACACATGCTATAACATTAGCAATAGAAAACAAAGGCACCTTTCTTTCTCAAGGTTGCATCCATAATGGGAGCATGAAGCAATGAAGACATTTAAAGAACAACACACGCTTTTACTTCAAGCTGCAGCGTTTGACCTCTGATTAGGCTGTCATTATATTGCACATCTCCATCCCATGTGCCACTTATATGATGCAGCACTGTACTTTTTGTTAAAACTTGCCTGAGGAATGTTGTCTTGTTTTGCAGTCTTGATCCCATTTCATGGGGTCCTATTTGTGCGTTCCAGGGAGGAATGCCAGGAATGGCAGCATTGCAACACAGACACATCACATGGGACACGCCAGGCAATAAATGAGACAATGATTGATGCGCCAAAGTCAATATTAAAGAGTGTTGAAGGCATTCGGTTCCTCCTCTGGCTGGTAGTGGGTTCATATCCCCAAAACGCAGCTTAGCTTAGCAGAGTTTGATGATTCTGCTGTCTTTTTATGTGCGGTTTATATTTGGAGTTTGGAAACAGGTAGCATCTTGTATGGTGTATCTGCCTGTGTGTTTGTGTGCATGTGTGTGTGCATGCATGTGTGTTGTAGGTTCAGAAGCATGTTGCATGTTATGTGCTGTATATGTACGTGCATTGACACGGTTGTGCATGTGCGCTCATTGTTCATGTGTTGTACTGTATACGGTGTCATATTATGCTGTCAGTGTGCTGTATACTCTATCTCTCTGTATATATACACAATACTGCATGTACTGTCCTTTACAGCGCGTGTGAATTTGATCCATTTGATCTCTGACAGGGGATGTTAACACAGCATGGGAGCGTGACACCCCTCCTGTACCCGTCAGTGCGTCAGTGTCACCTCACGGTGGCCTGGGCGTCCAACGCTGGCACGCGATGCTGTGTGATCTGCTGTGAAGATGCTGCAGGTGCTTTCTGCGCCCGCTTTCCCACACGGAAGGGCACTGGGGGGCATGGACACCTTAGCTGCCTATTCAGCCAACACACTGCACAGGGCGGGCAAGCAGGGCCGGGCCCCTCCCCTCTCAATAGCATAGGGCCACTCCTCTCCCCGCAGCCCAACAATGGGCATGGCTATCACTGCCCGGCTACACAAACCAGGGCGGGGACCCGCCAAGCGCTCATAAAAGACCCTGTCACTTTGACACTGGCAATCAGAGCGTAGGCCTTTATGAAAACCATAGAGGAAAAAATAGGTCTTTCTCTCACTCACTTGCTGTTTCTAAATTCCTTCCTGGCCCTTTGTCTCATGGCTAACCTGTGCCTGATCTGACATGTTGAAAACTGTGTTAAATGGTGAGGCGGTGGGCTCAGAATGGCCTCTCTGTCCCCCTGCTAGGTGGAGGAAGGGAGGAGGTTTTGGAAACAGCAGAGGCTTGAGAACAGATACTGTAGTAATGATGATATGTGTTGCTGAGTGATTGACCTAGATGCTGCCCTTGCTATGTCTGTTTCTACCAATGAGTGGTATACACTGCATGGCCAAAAGTCAGTGGACAGCCCTACTAATTGGTGGAGGAGGGATAATGGTCTGGGCTGTGTTTCAGGGTTTGTGCTTGGCCCCTTAGTTCCAGTGAAGGTAATCTTAATGCTACACGATACCAAGACATTGTAGCCAATTGGGCGCTTCCAACTTTGTGGCAACAGTTTGGGGAAGGCCCTTTGCTGTTCCAGCATGACTGAGCCCCTGTGCACAAAGCCAGGTCCATAAAGACATGGTTAGACCAGTTTGGTGTGGAGGAACTGGACTGGCCTGCACAGAGCCGTGACCTCAACCCACTGAACCTTTGGGAGGAATCAGAACGTCGATTGCGAGCCAGGCCTTCTCGTCCAACATCACTGCCTGACCTCACTAATGCTCTTTTGGCTGAATGGTCACAAACTCCCACCGACACTCCAACAGCTTGTGGAGCCTTCCAGAAGAGTGGGGGGGTCCAACTCCATATTAATGCCCATGGTTTTAGAATGGGATGTCCAGCATCATATAGGTGTGATGGTCAGGTGTCCACTGACTTTTGGCCATATAGTGTAGCTATAATAGTGTGAATAGTGGCGTATGGCCAGATAGTAGTGGGGATATATATAAGGCATATAGAAAATGTTGCCCCTCCAAGACACTTTGTCAATGTCAAAGTCTCACTTTGATCTGATTTGATATTGGTGTTCATCAAGCCTCAGGAATACACATTTTTTTCTTTCAGATATATGCACTTTTAGTCCATCCCAAAGAGGAATATTTTCAGCCACCCAAATGTACATGGAATGGTCTCTTAACTAAAGCTGGTTGAGATGCACTAGATTGTGTGTGTTACTGTGAGTCAGAGTTTCCAGTTCCCAGTCCTGGGCCATACAAGAGTCTGCAGGTTTTCATTCCTACCAAACACTGCACCGGATCATTTCGCTGACTAGTTCCTCCTCTCTGGCTGAAGATCTTCTGTCCTTTCAGACTGTTGATGATGTCAGAACATAGACCAGCCAATCGTTTACAGCAGTCATTACAGATGTTGGTGTGTGTGCACCATTATGGAACATGAGAGAAAGTTGTTCTTCGAATCAAAGTTCGAAGAAGACCAGATCAAAGTATTGTACATTGGTTCTGCACGCTACAATAGAAGGATAACGTGATGATGTGATCTTGTGGAGGCGCTTTATCCTCAGGCCTTTGTTACTTACAAAGTCATGCCTCTGCAGTATCCAGTGCATGGACAGCGGATTAGCTCTTCACAGTCTGACTTTCAACAAGTGTTGAATTCTTCCATAAGCAGGGTTTCCCCCAACAAATATTCAATTGCTGCTACTGCCAAGCAGGCAGACAATATAATCATTCTCCTCCACACTTTAATTCATCTTGGCCCATGCACTCACAGGGAAAAACTGATGAGAAACCTGATTCTGTCCTTGCCTTTCTGGCTCTAACCATTAGGAATTCTTTAATACACAGGTTAATATTTGTTCCATTGTGAACCTGTGAGGAATGTGGCATTGGAAACATTACCACGCTTCGTTTCACTATTGCTATAAAACCATGCAGACTAGAGTCCATAAAATCCTTCATTTAGCTGTCAAATTGCCACTTGCTAGCGTCGTCAGCTACTGTAAAACACACCAAAACACAAACAAACACCCGTGGCCAACGTGCCCATTTTAGAATCACTTAACAGATTCAGTGATAGATTTATGAGGACAGGAGTCAAAGCTCCACTCTTCTTGTCTTGGGGTGCAGCGTGGAAAAACAGGCCTCCGTGTAAATGCAGCCCCAGTGTTTGTCCATTATTTCATTGTGCACCCTAGCCACCACGTCTCATGTAAAACCCGGGGGAGGCCGTAAAGCAGCTTCTAAAACAGCACTTCACTGTACACATTTAGCACTTTTGTCATTTTCATTGGGGGGAAAATGTTTTTCTGCAGCCACTGTCGAGGCCCTAATGAATGCCTTGTATGTTGGTCGGTTTCCCCCGTGGCACCGTCGTAAAAGTTACAAGCGTTTTCCCGTCCCTGATTACTAAGTTAATACAAGCGTTGATTCATTTTGATCCCCTGACAAATGTCTGAAAGGGGCTTCAACCTTCATGCCATTCTAGCCTTGTTAGTCCCCATAGTGTTGTGGGACTACAGTCAGCTATCTTTCATACTGTAGATCGGTATGATGCATGATGCTGCTACGATGCCTGCAGCTCCTGGCAAAACCGGTATTTACCAGTACGTGACACAGGAATACAACATGCGCTGTGTTACCTAAGGTCAAAATTGGTACTCCTACGTGTTTATTTCCTTGTTGTGTGCAATCGTTGTAAGTCCAGTCATAATAATTGTACACTGTACAGGTTTGACGGTGTACAATTACAAACTCTGTACTGTTACTGCGCCACAAGACCGAACACAATCGTGACTCAGGCGATGGTAATCATTTTGCAAACCACTCCTGGGATGAACAAGGCAGCCTTTATAAGGGGAGGATTAAGTGTAACTTGTATACATTAGGCCGCAGAGAGGCTGATGTAACTGTGGAGCCTGTGAAGTTTCATTTCAGCCATTTAGGGTGTAATCCAAAATCCCTGCGGAAAATATGAATGGGATTTGCAAGAAACTGCACCGTTTCTTGCAACACCGCTACACGGAGGCTCACTAGCTGTACGACGGTTTGTTCCGTGAAATAAAATACATCAACTCACATCATTCAGTCATGTTTTTTCATACCTGCTTCTTCCCCCCCATTCAGGGTCATGGGGGTGCTGGAGTCGATCCCAGCATGCATTGGGCAGAAGGGAGGGGAAACTCTGTCACATTCACATCTGGCAGTTTGACATGGTTAGCTAACAGTACCAACTATGATAACGATTCAATGCAATGTACAACACAGTCAAGAGATCGAGCAACAAAACATGTGTAAACGAGAGGTAAAACAATGAATGCGTCAGTGCTACAATCGTAGTCTGCTTTCCTTGATGATTTGATTTGTTTGGAAAATCAATATTAAGAGTAACTTAGGCCGTGGTTACCCCTATCGTTTCATGCGATCTCGGTAATCGGAATCTGCTAATCGGAACACACAAGTGGTGCGTCTACACTTGACAGTTAAATGCGAGCTCTTTGGCCAGATATGTGTTCGGATTTCCGGTTCCCGCGCAGTATTTAAATAACCATAACAACAATCCCTGAAAATGGTGCTGGGTGTGCGGGAGATTATGCTCCTTTACTTTATGTTAAGAATTGTGTGTAGTCGCGGTAGGGCCCGTACAAGGCGTTTGCTATTGAGGAGACAACAGCAGCGGCGCGAAACTGAAACTGAAGTTTCATCAGCCCACAAAGCAAGTAAATATTTTGTTTCGGTATTCGTCCAGGCCCTGCTATCGTTCTCGTCATCCATGGCTTTTCCTCCCGGTAAATAATAAAATTCTCGGCAGAACTGGAGGGAAATGGGCGTGATTTGATGACGTGTCCCCGCTGTATGCGTTTTGAGGCGCCTGATTGCGTCTAGACTATTCAGAGTTCCAAACACAAAGCGAGCTCGTCCACCTCGCGAGGTGGCCTGGCTGATCCGAACATAATGCGAGCACAAAGCGACCTCTGTGCGTCTACACCTGTCACTTCATGCAGCCTGGTGTGATCGGATGACCGAGATCGCATTGAAAAGACAGGTGTAACCACGGCCTAAAAGATCAACCACTGCTGGCTTTGTTTACAGAGCGAGTTACTAGACTGAAGAAGAAGACGTCTTACCTGATGTCACCTGAGTTTTGAGGATGTGCTCTAAACACTGGATTACAAGGAGAGCTGGATTTTGAGTTGTGATGGGCTGAGAAACTCCATGTGGAAGTCAAACTCAACAACATATATAATGCTGTATACCTCTAGATGTGGATTTTGTCTTCAAAGTGTCATAGAGTAAAGGTGAACATCTCAAATGAATGTCTGAGGCTTCACGTCCTCCATCAACTCGTGGATCAGAGCGTAGCGGCGCTTGCATTGTATAATATGCCATCACAAAGTAATTACGGATTACCCCCTCCCCGCCTTCTCCACCTCCTCCCGACCCTCCCTGCCCTCCCTACCTTTCTGTAATCCTTTCTCAATCCTCCCCTACAGCTAAAACCCCCAATTATTTGGTCACCCTCTTGACAGCTGAGTGGGTTTTGTATTTATTTTGCACTCAGAGATGCAACCGATTAAACACTTTCAGGTTGACAAATGATTGTATCTAGTCAACAAGACAACACTTTGTGGTACTAGGGATCTGATCTGTGTGTGTGTGTGTGTGTGTGGATGGAGATGACATGCTGGCCCAGTCAAGCGTGACACAAACGACTGTTTACCTCGTGTGAATTATTGAGCATGTGCAAATGCTCTTTGGCTCCGCAGGATCACTGGAGATGCTCTTAGCAGCTCGGGACTCCAGCAGCAGCACATCTCAAGTGTCTTATAGTTTCAGATCTGGTGCTTTACTTTCTTTCACGGAGGATCAAGCGATCGCTCAGCTATTGCCCACGCAACTTATCCATAGTGAGAGAAGGTAAAGGATGGACTGTGTGTAAAAAATGCTCTATTGACCATGCAAAGAAGAGTGGAAGAGTGGGACTACCACAGCTATACCAAGGCTGAATCCCGAGTCACCCCTTAGCCCTTCCCCTCCGTTTTGCACGGTGAAGGGGTAGGGGTGTCCCAATTCTCTTGGGATCGAGGGGTAGGGCTAAGTGCTAGGGCTCCAAACGAAGATTTTTCAGGGGCACACTACAAACCGAGGGTTAGGAGAAATCTCCCAGAATGACCTGCGAATCAACTGGAAGATCATGGGGACCGCTACACTACCATCAAAGTGAACCACAAATGTAGTATTTTCTTCGTTAATAAAGGTTTAAAAAATATTCTAACTGTGGTATTATCTTATAGACTGTTTCTTTATAACAAGCATAACAAAAAATCGCTAGTATGCCGATGTCTCTACCTCGCTAGTTAACATTACAACATTGTTTTTAGGCTGATTTGTGCATGACAGTCCCGCATTTTGATATATTTCCATGTTGCATTTCCCCCTTTGATGGCATATGACGCCGAAATATAACTAAAGTCCAGCAGCGAAGTTGCTGCACTTGTTACGGCTCCTCTAATATCAGTGCAGACTGGCAGGGTAACGTTAGGAGCACGGTTTGCTAGCCTACAGAGCACCGCTAACGCTATTCTGTCATGAAGTGGACTGGTAATGAAGCAGTGGTCTTTTTTATTTGATGACTTGTTTGATTGATTGGTAGCGTGAAACATATAAGTTGTGAACGAATCGCGAGCGTCCATGCTTTTCTATCTCCATCAGATGAATGGCAAATGTCACTGTGATAATACCATTATTGCCATAGTAATCTCCGATAACAAACTCGTCCCGTCTGTTTATGTAAACGTCATCGATAACATATCAGGGTCTTGAAGGGTTGTCCCATTTCTTAGGGAGAGATTTCAACCCCTTGTGACTCTGTTCCGAGGGCCAAGTGGAAGGGCGAGGGGCCTCGAAAATGAGCCGTAGGGGTGAAAATGAGAATCGCGATTCGGCCCAAGTCTTCCAGGGAATCCAGTTTTAACCAATAAAACAGCACCAGTTCTACTTAAACATTTTTGACATTTCAGAGGTTTGAATTTGAACACCGATGATTATATCTTGTTATCTAAAGTTTCATGTGCAGGATTATTCATGTGCAGATAAATAGTGTAATAACTTTCATGTTGTTGGTGTCACCTGAAACACCTGGAGATCTCATGATGAAATGAATCTGCATCACAGCAGCTTGTAAAAATGAAGCCGCGACACGCAGCACAGCGTTAAATGTCTACATGGGAAAAATATCTGCTCTTTACTCGACCTTGAAGGAACGTAAACAGTTAACAGCCACCTGCAGATAGAATGTTTTGACTTGTCTTGTTGTGTAGCTTTTGCTTAAATCATTGTTATTGCCCTTCAATACCTTCGCCCGTTCCTCACACCAAGCCTGAGAGATACAAGCTTTTCTGTTTATAACGTTTTACTCTTTTAGTTATCTGTGCTGTCTGAAGATAGGATGTGTTATCCATGAGAATAGCCTGGGATCTGGCAGTCTGCCCCGCTGCTCTGCGTCATCTGACTGGGTTTGCAGTTAGACAGACGTCTATTTTACCGAGTGAACAAACGTGTTGACGCTGCTGAGGGTTCGGCGATGAGTATGGCGTGTCAGGTGGGCAGATATAAGGGCACCCAGAACAAAGGCTCTTTAAGATGTTTGCCAAACTTTAAAGATGTTTTGTAAAGCACGGCGATAGCGCCGAGGAGAGGGAAAAGCTTTGCAGGGGTGAGGGGACCCGATGCTGCCCACCTGTCGACCTCTCTCTCCCATCTGTCCATTGCATCCCACTTCGTCAGCCTCTCACTTCATCCTGAGCATCAGCATCAGCATCAATCTGCTGCACAAAATGATACTTTGATGGGTAAAAATACTAATAATTTAATATATTATTGCGTTAGGATTGAGGGTTTATATGGTAGTAAGCATCTTGTTGTGTGATGCTCTTATTCAGCATCTCTTTACACATGAACACACTTTTAAAGAGGAATAACTGAAGGTTTGAAATGTGTTATTCAGACAGTTTTGATGTATATTAATGGAAAATTGGCTTTGACTCGCATTGCCAAAATTAATAAAACAAAGTTTCTCACACCCCCGACTCCCTTCTTCGGTGTTAATAGAGAGAACAGAGAGGGATGTGGCAGGACCCAGGGTATTTATTTATAAGGGTACATTCACAACAGATAGCACTACAATTATACTGTATACACTGACATCTGATCTGGAGGTAAACATTGAGGCACATGTTCTGCACATCAACAACAATGAACCTCAATGGGGCAGCACCAGACTACATTGAGAAGACATTTGGACCTTTAAATTGAGCGGAAATCTTTTTTTCATGTTTTGTTGCTCCAGCTGCGGGTTCAGGGTCTTGCTCAAAGGACCCTCGACAGTAGTTGCTGTGGGAGGGCAGATCGTTAAACACTCAGTCCCCCCCACTCAGATCCACCCAGCCGGTCTGGAGATCAGAACTGGCAACCTCCCAGCTCTAACCCCTTCGTCTACGGTTTCCCCCAAATCAAAAGCCGGCCACCGTGTCTGCACGTCATGGCTGAGCCCGGCACGTTCACGACCCCGCACGAGACGACCTTGACAAACATCCCCACACTCCAATCTGTCAGCTCCCCAAACGAACCAGACCTCCTCCTCCTCCTCCTCCTCCTCCTCCTCCTCCTCTCCTCCGGCTCCTCGCATGCTCCTCGGGGTGAGGCTGACCACTTGGTGGATGGCTCCCCTTCCTGCACTCACCGGACGAAATGTGGAGGAGGACGAGTAGGAGTAGGGGGGGGCGGGGTTGTGCTTGAAATGTTGACCTGGGCGACCCCGCTGACCCCTGGGCCCATGTCCCCTTAATAAGTGTGGCCCTCCCCGGTAGTAACAGAATGGTCAAACATTATGTCAAGGGTAATTAAGGTCCGAACGCTCCTGACCCTGATATAATCCCCTTTGAAAGGATCTCCAACTGTTTGCTGTGATTAACAAGGACTGCTGCGCCGGGAGGATCTGCCGCTGGTGACCACGCTTTATTGGGCCTTTTTTTTTTTATCACCGCATAAAGTGGCCTCAGAAGATGTCCACAGGTCCCAGAGACAACAAGTCGGCACTTTGAGCCGCCAGTGAACATTACCGACCAAATGGCCCGGCTGCTGCAGACTGCGGAAGCTACAAAGGATTCCCTCAGGTCGGAGCTGCTTGAAAGACGCCTGAACGCAACCTACCCGGAATGTATGACTGTTGGGATTCAAAGAGGGTGATGAAAATAAATAAATAAATAAATAAATAAAATCCCTTCTGTCACCTAAGGCTTTATTTGTATTGTTTCTTTTCTAGCACTACTTTCTCTCACATGATCATTTTAGGGGCGCAGGGATATTGTCAGGGTACTGTGGCTCTGACGTTATTATTATTGTTATTATTATTATTATTATTAGATCGTCAAGAAACGCTACCCTGACCCTTCCTCTTATCCTTGCCTATTTGTCATAAATTATTTGAGCTTATCTTGTTTATTGGATCTTGTTTATTTGATTCACTTATTTGTCTCAGCTCTTGCTCATTTGATTTTCTTATTTGTCTCATTTGTTTAAGATAAAGTAGGTAGCTAACTTATCGCACTCTTACCTTAACACTAGTTCTGCTCTTAGTTGTTTGTTTAGGAAGGAAATGCACTTAAGATTTCTGGTGACTAGTAGTTTTCTTACCTACCTATGTTGAATGCACTTATTGTAAGTCGCTTTGGATAAAAGCATCTGCTAAATGACTGTAATGTAATGTAATGTACTGGCACAATGTTAATCTACAGTAGGAATTTGAAACTTATTCTACTATTGCATTCATTTTATTAAGTTTTTCATAAGAGTGAATTGAAATGGTTATAGCAACCAAAGCTGAAGATTTGAGCTACTACAAGATGTTGAGTGAATCATAAAACATGTTCTGATGCAAACCAACGCAGCATAAAGGACTAGGGCGGGGTGTGGGGGGGGGGGGTACTGGAGTAGTGGTGTACTGGAGAGGAGAGCGTTATCGTGCAAGCAACTTCAAGTCCAAAAACCTCCCCTCCACGTCAGGCTTTGACCATGCTTGCCCTGCTGTGGGCCCCCACTGCACGCAATACCCCACTTCCACACTGCTGAAACCCACTGACCCCCACACCTCACCCCACCTTCCACACACACACACACACACACACACACACACACACACACACACACACACACACACACACACACACACACACACACACACACACACTGGGGGTCCGGAGTGACAGACTGCCCTTGCCTTGTCCACTAACGGTCACTTTAATGCGCTGGAGGTCAGAGGATTAGTCTCAGGGGGGGTCACCTCCACAGAGCCTCGGTTTTTATTATGAACCCTACAAAGAGGTCAGTGTCCGAGGGCGGGAGAGGTGCTGGATGATGACACCCCCCCCCCCCCTCCACGCATGCACACACAAGAGGCCTTAAAATGTCCCTTCTCCACCCCTTTCCCCAGAACCCAACCCCAACTCTCCACCCGTTCCCTCCCACCTCCTTGTAACCTAACCCCCCCACCCCACCCACCCACCCACCCACCCGATGAGGACAGGGGCACCCCGTCTCTCCTTTATCTCTGGGGGCAGCGTAAGTCATGCAGAACTCACGAGGGAAACACGCTGAGTGTGAGCTCATCGGATTAGGCTTCGAGATAGGGGCAGGGTGCCTCAGAGAGAGAGCCGGTGGAGCTTCTCCGGCCTCATGTGCCTCTTCCCTCGCTGCACAACACCAATCAGGACAGCCGAACAAGCAAGCAAGCAACCCAAAAAAACCCTGAAAAGAAAGTATGTGCTGCTTGGGAATATTTAGGGAAGCAGGGTGCACATGAGTGTTGTTCTTCTGCGGTGATGGTCTGGCTTTCCCACCCTGTTTTTCCAACCGTTATTCGCTTGGTTACTTATTTCCTTGAGTTTGTGTATTTTGTCCCGAGTTTTATTTCCGTTTCAGGCGTTCAGGTGACACTGGTGACAGTCATCCGGTGCTACTTACACAAAAGGTGCAAAAGGAGGATCGTCTTAAATTCCTGGAATGCCGACGTTCCACTTCACATGTCCTCTGAAGGACACACACGCACACAATTTGGCACACTTGTTTTTTTGTGTAAACCAACATGTTAAAACTCAACTCTCCTCACCCTGCCCCGAGTCCCGTTGGACGTCTTCCATCCTTTGTCCTTTCAGTGGAGAATACCCGCCATTCAACACAGGCAAACATAAACAGTAAACACCTATCTGCCCCATATCAAAGTCGCTATTCCAAAAAAAAACATGGGGTTATCAAGGGATATTCCAGATCGGCTAATGTGGCTAATTTGTGGTAACGGGGGGGTCTAAATAGTTGGGGTGAGATGAAATATCAAACGTGTGATAAACCTCGATAAAATGAGCCGCACATGTCAGCGGGTGCAGATATGGTGCAGATCACAGATCAAAAGATGGAATTATGCCTCCTCGGGTTACATCGGAGTTGGGAGATTTTCGCCACGCTTTGTTAGATGCCCCAAAAAACGACTGAACAATTTGACTCTTGCAATCCCAACAGGGGCAAAACTCTCTGTGATGAATGTCGTTGAGGCGCAAACCTGCAAACCTTTTGAAGTGATAAAACAAAAGACGAGCAGGACAATGCGTGGCTGTGTGCCATAGTTTACCAGGGGGCTGCACGTGATTGCTAACTGGTGACGGCTTTGATCACGGTCTCAAACTAACGGCCAAATTCAAAAAAAAAAAGGTAAGAGACACCTCCAGCCACAAGTCCAAATTTGCTCCTGTCAGTGTCTATAAATTACCCGCCATTAAAGTTGAACATTTGGCATGCACTCGAGGACTAGAAGTCAGTGCAGTGATCTATGACGGGCGGCATCTACGTGGGAGTTTTTGGTTACGCAGGCGGGCAGGCAGGGGCAGCACAATGGGCCACGGCGGTTTGCAGTTTGGCCGACCTTCGTGCAGGGAGCATGTCGGGATCAGCGGGTTACCAAAAAGGGAGATGACGATGACGACGACCGCAACTGAATGTCATGAAGGGCGTTGAAACCTTGCTCTCTGAGTCGTGACCTTTGATCTCCTCAATGGAGGTTTATGTTTCTCCCAGCCGGCCTCGCCTCGGCCCCCCGACGCCGGATGAGGGCATCCCTTAAGGCGGCTGCGTGTCCGCTGTCTGCTTTCGCTCATTAGGACGGGGCTCTTGTTTTTATGACTTGCGCTGAGAGGTTAGCATAGTTTTGCCGCTGAGGGTGCCAAGTGCTGGAAGTTAAAAAAAAAAAAAAAAAAAAAGGAACTAAAGAACAACAGGATTGAAACAGGTTTCCACCAGCCGCCTAGCTTCTGCAAGAGTGCTAGAGCTGCCTAAAAGGTAGAAGAGAGATTTTGGTGGATGCAAAAGAAAGATGTGGTTTAATCTGCAGAATCCACAGAAGTTATACAAGATTATCACTAAACACCAAAGTTGTCAAAAGTCCTACTGGAAGACCAAACAGACAGAGAGAGACCCTTATTTGTCACCTTTGAATCGATGGTGTTTGTGATTAACTGCACTAAGTTGTTGTCATGTTGTGTGGTCCTCTTGCGTATCCATCCGCCGTGTTAATAACAGCTACTCTGTCTGGTGCAGGTACGAGCGTGCCTCGTGGTTAACAGGGATTTAACAGACCTGGCTCAACCCTATATTACACTACCCTCCGTGTCAATGCCATTGCATGTAAAGTTGAGTTGTTTGTGCACGTGTAGGGGGGGGTGCATGTACCGTCAAAATGTTTAACTCAAGTTAGTTTTCAGTCTTTCCCCTGTGCAAAATGTAATGCCGAATGCTGCAGCAGTGGAAGCGTGCAGGGCAGGGCCTCTTCGCAAAGCTAGCAGTCTTACCCTCAGATGCTCATGCCAGGGCTCAAGGTCAGGTTACACACTGCCCACAAGGGAAGCACAGCTCACGGAAATCGGCCGCATTTATGCCTGTTTACAAAAAACAAAGTGCCACCACGGGCCCTAAACGGGAACAGGGAGGGGAGCAGCATCCTCTCAACGTAGCGTTTCATGTACTTAATTGCTTTGTAGCTGTGTTGTGATGACGTCTGAAGAGATGGCAGCGCTTCAAGTGGAAGGAGCATGTATTGTGTTCAACGTGGCATTGATTGGACTCTGTAGCGGCAGGTTTTGGTCATGAATGATACGTGCTTGATTACAAAAAAGCTTGAATTACACACATTAAAGTCGGCGTTGTCTTTACAGTATAAGAGCATCCATCCCTTTTTTACCGCTCTGTGTTTGTTTGGGTGTCAAATGTTGAAGCCTGACAGTTCTCATGAACCTGAGCCTCGGAGGACATTCCCACTTATTGTTTTTCTATTATGACTGAGCCTGTTTATAGTTACGGGAAAAAAAATTCTCACTCCCAGCAATTGGTGGGGGAAGCGACGTTATCACGAAGAGAGAGAGCGTGTAACTTGAGTTTGTTCCAATCCATTTCTCTGTTTGTTTAAATCACAGGCCCTCGTGTTTGGGTTACAGATTGTAATTTTGTAATGGCTGTTTACATAGCTTTAGGATTGGCACACAGACACGGAGAGAAATGGCTAAAACGACTCCCATACTGCCCCTCGGCTGGATGGACCAGTATATACACTCACCCACACAGTCAAGCAGTCCGTTTCAAGTGTGTTTGTGCTGACAGTCCTTCAGAAATACTTATACTTATACTCATAGTTTAAGTAACATCTTCCAATCGTCTTTGTTTTTTGCACAAACTCAACACCTGTTCTTGTCTTTACCCTCCGCGGATACATATATGTCGCATTCAAGTGTCACAGTCTTCTCACAGCTCCTGTGGAGATATATGTGCTGTGAAGATTGACTTTGCTCAAGTGTCGGACCTTAACTAACTTGACAGAAACAATTTTACGCCCCATTATGTTCCAGTTCCAGTGTAAATTTTTACCACACACTCGTACTCCGTGACACCACCACACACACAGCAAACTACAAACATCTGTAAATGATCTGTTGATAGTAAATATATGAATTGAATCATGTAGATGCAGTATCTTTATTCTTCAATATTTGTTGTACAGAAGCTTTGCGGTTGCATCACAAATATGCTGCTATCATCATGTCCAACAACCAGGCTAGGAAAGACACCTGTAAAATATTGTTGTGTGGGTATACGTTAATAAGTAATATGTAAAAGTGAATAGTACTACTCCAAAACAGTTGTAACGCAGCTTGAGAAGAGTCAGCTCAGTTAAACTGAACAAACTGTTAGCTAGCCAACTAGCCAGCAATTTAGTAAATGTTTACATGGGACGACTAGCCACTGCTAACGCTAGCTTCTACTAGATATGTTAGCTAGTGTGCAAAAAAATATGTTAGCAAGACAGTGATGGTTAGCTGACTAGATACTATGGTTAGCTAGCAAGAAGATGACATGATTTAAACACCAAATCGATCAGATGTATTAGTTCCCTGTCAGCCAATAAAGTTCATTGAGTTTTAAATCTCCAACAAGGCAACGCAAGGAAATGTAGGAATGGGGTTTCGGAAAGTTCATCATGCTAGGGCACACACTTTTTGGGGGTCCCATCTGCGCTTTATTAGATCGTATGTCGATCTAATAAAGCAAAACATCTTCAAAAAGATCTTTACAAATGTAGGCAAAAGAACAGGCTTATTGAGTTAAGATGTGAATGGGTCATTTACACTGTAAAAAGAATGTTTCTTGGCACATTTTGCTGCAAACAAGACAGGAGGGAGAGTTTTGAAAATAACAAATCATTTGCTGTATCTACTGGGTCAGTTTTAGTACAGTATCTACAATCAGACCCACCATCATCATCCATCCTCCCAGTGCAGAGGAGTGGATTAGTATTAGTTAATTGTATTTGCACAGTGATAAAAAAAAAGTGAAATGATAAAACACAGTGACTGCAGAGGGGAGAGAAAAATACAAGTTTGTGCAGGTGAAGATGAAAAAGAAAATCCCAGGGGGTTACAAAAGCATCTCACCTCAAAACAAACAGGACGACAAGCCAAGACAAAACCGCATTAAGGCTAAAGATTATCCATCAATGAGGATTTATCACACGCTGCATCAACCGGTCGGGGTCAGGACCGGGAGAGTATCTGCGAGCAGACATGCTATCATCGTTTAATGACAGGGTAAATCATGTGAAGATGCACGCAGGCCAAACGCTAGACAAGCCGCTGATGATAGACATTCGCTGTGTGCCCAGGGCAGAACCTTAAATTAAAGCTAATCCCAAAATGAAAATGTTACTTCATAAGATTACGCTTTCAGAGAGAGACCGCCACACAGTCTTGGAGGAGGGCGAGGACTTTCTGCTGTAAGTCGTCATCATCCCACGAGAAATGGATAAACAATCTATTCTGCTCTGTTGGTTTACGTCTCCGGGCTGTGTATGGTAAGTCAAGCAGGTAGCGCACAATAGTTGTTTTGTCAGACATAACCAAGGCGGCCGTATACAGAATGGAGATGACGGCCTCTCAGGTTTCATGATCCTACAAACAACGTGTCATCACCACCAGACTGGAAAAGTGATTCACGGGCCTGACGTAACAGCGCCCGGCTTGTTTTCATCCATTTCATATCACCGAAATAGTTAGGCGGTCGATTTAAAAAGGCGAACCAACTGTCAGCGTGGGGGCGTGAGTCAGTTAGCTGATTACGCCGCTCGGATGATTAATCCAAGAAGTTACAAAAGCAAATCACGCAGCTGCTCCTCCCCCCCCCCCCCGTCGTGCAGCAGCAGCAGCAGCAATCAGCGTTTCAAGAGGAAGAGCTGGTGCGTTTTGCCCCCCCCACTGTGTCCATCCATTTGTCCAATGTGATATCTTGACACCTTGGAGGGATGCTGCATCGTTGCACTCGTCCAGTTTTTAAAAAATATGACACTCCTTGGCATAATGGGGGCGCTATAATTAAAGAAAAATGAAGCTTGGAAGGATGATGAATGTTGTTACTGGTTGGCACAAAAAAAAGGAGAACCTGCTACATCCGTGGTGAACAACAACATGCTAAATACCCAGTTCTTCTATTTATTCCAAGAAGACGCTTCACTTCCTGTTACAGTGGTTTTCCCTAGAAAGAGTGACCAGAAATAGAAACACATGTAACAAGCTTTCATGAACTGGCTGTAGGTTGAATTAGTATTTATTTATTTATATGAAAATGTCACATATTACTTTAAAGAGAGCGATAACAGTAGAGAGAAACCTGGGCTAGCTTCTGGGTCTGGCTGACCTCCTTTCCCATGCCGCTGAAATCCTTCCCACCCCGCATCATCGTATAATAGCATGACGCAGTTTATCACCTCCACCACCTCCTCAGACCTCCCAGCTCCTTCCCTCCCTCCAGCCAGAGTGAGTCTGTCCGGTTTATTCATCGTCCCCTCAGGAGGGATGCAGGTGTGTGTGGCCCAATCTCCTGCATCTCAGGCCATTCACGTCATTTCTCCATGCTTTCCCCCCCCCTTCCTTCCCTCTCTCTCTCTCTCTCTCTCTCAGTCTCTCATCGGCTTTTGTCACCGTCCATTACTCACGGAGACCGGAGGGTCCTGCCTGCTGATCCCAGTAAAGCCTTTACTGGCCGCTGCCCACCTTCAGACACCTCAGGACTGCTGCTTCAAAGGGGACAGCTGTCACAACATTCATCAGCAGCGAGGGGGAAGTGTGTCATTCCATCCTCCCACGCCAATTCGATTTCAGACGATGGATGATGAAGTGCAGTTCAGTGGGGGTGCATGGCGCATGAGCTGGCTGCCCCAAAACAATCGTGATTCAAGCTCGACACACAGAAACTCAACAGAAAATGGAAGGATGCAGGGCAGATTGACATTGTGCAGTGCTGAAACACCGCAGTCATGAGCGCTTCCCGCCGAAGTCACCAAAATAAAATAAAAACAGGATCTCAAGGATTACCACATTTAAGGATATTTTTCTTGAATTTCTGCCTCTTCTAGGTCATGAGTACCATTGAAACCCATGACATCATGAGCGCCTGGCGTGCATCTCGGCCACAGAGCCGGCCTCAACTCGGCCTCACGCGCTCCTCAAATATCACTCCACCGCCACGGCACGCCATTCAGCGGACGAACGGCCGTCGATTAGTGGATTCAGGTGCGCTACTTCAGGCGTAGAACAATGAGGGTACTTGGGGAATAATGGGTAAAGTGCAGGGCTGAGAAGTCAAACTGTCGAGGTACTTTGAAGCTCAGTGGCTGTGTCACAACACGGGGAGGCTTTCTGGGCAAAGTGCAGACTCACAGCTGGATCTGGCGACCCGGAGAATCAACACTAAACCCACAAGAAGGGGATGAAAGAGTATTTTAATTCCTTTCATTGAATGCTGGACCGCTAACCCATAGAAGGGACTAAAGTGTGTGTTAGATGTGGGCGATGAGGGTGGGTTATTATTTTGCCCCCCTACCTGGGCTGTTCTCCATCCACCCACATAATCTAGCCAACATTGTCCGTACACATCAGAGGCGAGCGGGATCAGAATAGCAAGGGATGGATAATAGGGGTATGAATGACCTGTGTAGCTCAGTGGGTAGAGCATGGTATTAATCAAACCAGGGTTAGGGGCCACCCACACTAAAAAGGACTTTTATTTTGAAAAAAAACCCCCAAAAAAACATTGACAGGAAATTTCAAGGAAAAATCATTTAATAAGACGTTTTCTCGAAGTGTTGAGGTAGAGTAATTTCTCAAAGATGGTATTTTCAGATAACCCCCCACTCCAACCACCCCCCTCTCTCCGTCTTTCCCAACTGCGCTGCATTTTTCATCCCCTCTGGAACAAGAGGGAGCAGGATGCCATGTTCCTGTCACATCTGTTGACTGAGACGTCAGTGAATTTGAAAGGAGAGCTTGCACAGAAATACCAACACGCCCAATTAGGTCGTCGGCGTGCCAGATCTCTGTTGACACTATAGAAACAAGTAAGATATATGGAGCGATATTTAGCCATATTGTTTGGGGGGCAGCATACCACAGTGTGTTACTCGTCCATGGGCCCTGTCAGCCTCGTGAAAGGCGCAGATGTTTTTCAGGCGGTCCCTGGCTCGGCAGGCGAGCCGTCCCGCCTTTTCATTTTGAAGGCAGCGGCGAAACCTCAGCAAACACTACGTTGAGCGCTCGAGCTTGATTAATGACCCTCTCTTACTGATACAATCCCTCACATGTGGTTTGGCCATTGTATCACATGTGGTTAACCAATAGGGAACAGATCTAGGTTAGATGCATAGAGAGGACAAGTAGATTACAGGCTTCGGGTCCTGTTCTAATTCAACTCACTACATTGTCATCCGCCAATAAAAAGACTCCAAAGCGCATTTATATTTTCCCAACCTGTCATTATTGTACCCCCAAGGTTTTTTAAACACAGGGCGGCGAGTTTTACGTCATGCTGCCTGTTCAGATCCAATTAGCGATAGCCGAGTTGTGATGTGGACTACAGTACACAGTCTTGAGAGTCTGTGATCCCTACACAGAGCCACTGATCGGTCTCTGGCGTCTTCCTCCAGGGATTTCCTCCCACTGCTCCTTACAGAGGGTTTGACTGCTGTCTCCAGACTGCCAGAGACCTCCAGGTTTGTCCAGGTGGTCAAGGTAGAGGTTTCTTCCTGGCTGCAGCAATCTCGTACATCTCTGGATGCTGCTCTTGTTTGTTTTTTACTTTTCATATTTTTCTTGTGGCTCTTGGTGATATTTTATAAGGCCGCCCACGTCTAGTCAGAGTCTGTCGTGTTAAATGCTCTCCATTTGTATTTTATTTGCCTGACAGCGGACTGATGGACTTCCTAACCTTCCCCAAACAGATGCACACCCTCACTACTCTCTTCCTGAGCGTCTGCTGAGATTGCAGCATAGTGTTTTCTTTCACCTGCATGGGAACCACAACTGACCAGGTTTCTCACCTGTTTTTATGGGAGTGTCACACAAACTCCTCCCCCAAAGATCTGACCTTTGATTGGTTAACTTCAGACCCAACTATTTACCCACCTGATTCTACTTACCTTTAACTAATGCAAGAGGCACCTGCTCCAATCCCCTTGAAACTATCTTCGTTTTGCTGCAAGAAAAGGCTCATTTTGATTAAGTTAAGATTGCATGGTGAAAACTCATAATTTCTATAAGTGCACAAGGGGTTTGCAAACTTTCATTCGTGACTGTATATGAGTACGCATCAACTTGCAGCAGTTAGAAAGGTAGCGTCTGTAGGGTTGACGTGGGTTTGACTGATTTGAAGAGCCTTGTCTTGGTTCAGTACTTTACACTTAAATGGCATCTTGACCTTAAAAGAGAAGCCTTTGTATTGCGATAAATAATATGATTCACACACCCACTTAATGCCATGCCTGGAGGATGTAAGAGAAGAAATCAGACTCTCAGTCTTATGATAGGGAGCCATTATGTTCTGACGTCAGCCCTAGTGACCTAGTTTTGGGGGATTGCTCCAATTTTTCCCACTTAGCTCCTGAGCTGCCACATTTGACGAAGGAACACCAACATAATTGTTTGTTTTAACACAAATGTTGATGATTCTGTGCACCGCTTATTGGTCTGCTTTACACGCCTGCCCCCATCCAGACAAACCAGCGGCCTGTTGCTGAAGCCACCCTCAGTGTGAGTTCATAGCTCAAACTGGGAACGAGCTGATGGCGTTTATCATTGACCCGCGTTGACACGGGCAAGTCCTCGGCTTTGACCCTGTTTATCGCCGCCTTCTGTGGTCAAGGCTGTGTCAGGGAGCGGCGGGGGGAAGGGCCTGACCCCGGGAATGTTTCACCAATGGACACGGCCGTGACTGATGACTCCTCTCCCGCAGTATAAAGTAGTCAAAAAGAAAAGCAAGGGACAAAAACACACACAACAACGTAGGAGCCTCTCCAAGCCCAGAGGGAGGGAGATTAATAGCCAGGGTAATTTGACAGTTTCCGCCTCCGCTGGCCACCAATCTCAATGGTGCAAAAAGCCATGAAATGAGACCATAAACCAGACCACGCAGGGGTTAGGAAGTGTCTTTCTTGCTGATGAAGAATGAAGGGAATGCCTGCCTGCCTGCCACATGGGCTCTGCAGCCATGACTTTCAGCTGCTGCGGCCTGCTGTCAGTGTTAGGGCTTCGCTGTTGCTTGTATTGGTTCCAAAAACCGATCGTCATCATGGTGAGCTCTCTGCTTGGACCGCTTTCAAAACAGTCCTCTGGATGACTGATGGCTAGTTTAGCTTGTGGGTCACATACAATGGAGAGTTGTTTGCTTTCAGTGTTGTGAAAGGTGTGGAGGTAAATGGATGTTTTTTTTCCATCACCTTAATCTTCCCTCACAAAAAAAAAAAGTTTTCACAACATGATGTTATCGCAAATTTAATATTAGAACAGCTTTGGAAACTGTTTTAATTGATATCAAAAAGGCCCCAAAAGAAAACGATGCAGGTAGCAGCTATGGACGTCGAGGGAGGTTGTCTCAGGTTTCACTCTGCTCGGTAACAAGGCTGATGTGCTAAATCATCTGCTCCAACAGGGGAATCACCCCCCCCCCCACACACACACCCCGTTGTGTTGGGATCCAAACCCAGGTGGTAGTCGGGGGAAATACAAATCAGTTGGTCTTCTGGGGAAAATCCAGAGTTTTTCGCAGCGTCTTGATGCTCTGCCAAGCAGCCAGGTTCCAAGTCAGGTGCTCGCCTCTCGCAGTTGGCAGGCCAGGGGTGGGCGGGTACCATGTCAGCTGTGTGTGTGTGTGTGTGTGTGTGTGTGTACATGCGGGTGTTTGAACCTAATGCATTACTGACAGGAGCGGGCCCTGGCGCAGCGGTGAGCCATTGTTTGCCTTGGCAGAGATTAGAGGCCCCCGGGGGCCCGTGCCACAAAGAGAGTTCTGTTACCCACTGGAGTGCTTCATTGTCCCCAAAAGTACCCCCGCGGAGACGGGGGAAAAACAGCATGGCAGATATCTAGCATGCATAATGGCAAATGAGCAAAATGACAGCTGCTTAGCCCGAGACGTTTTGCTGCTCCTCTTCCCGTGGCGACGGATCCCAGAGCTGCTACGACTCCGGTGCATTAAGAGGAAAATGCCCAGAGCGTACAAGTGCCCAATTTGTTAACTCATAAATCAAACCCGTGTGGTTTCAATGTGTTTTGAATCTAATATGTGTTTTATTATGAAAGGGATATGACACTTTGTTAAGTTGTCTCCACTTTCATCCTCGTGTTTAGAGCCTCTCCTTGTTTCATGTCATGTTGTTTTGTGTGGTTTCCCCCCCGCCCCCCCACTCTTAAAAGCTTGTTTTTCTCAGCATCTGACATCTAAAACATGCCTAGATCTTTACATTCCTCTAAGGCGGCTCAAACCCCCCCCCAAAAAAAAGTCGAATGGGGTCATGCCTACAAAGAGCAATAATCTTCTTTTCTCCACGGCCTACAAAACACACCCGTCAATCGGCCTCATTGTCAACATCCTAGGGGACTGGTTTTTAAAAGTGTCGAGATCAAAAGGCTTGACTGACAATGCACGCTTTTTTTTTCTCATTGCAGCAGCGATCCATAAGCTTTTAATGTTGGGAAGCAATTACAGTAATTAAGAACACGCCGTACAAGCCCCGGCTCTCCGTGGAGGCTTTGAGGAGTCAACCGCAAATCAGGAAAAAACAAAACCCATCACTGGAGATAAAGAGAGTCGTATGTGAATATGAGCCCTTTGTACTGGGGAGCAGTGTCTGCCATCCTTCCAAGCAGCGTGGGATTGATCGCATTTTAGTGGTGTCTTTGGTCTGGAGTGAAAGGAAATGAGGGAGGGGCGGTCGAGAGAGAGAGAGAGAGAGAGAGAGAGAGAGAGAGCGATAAGCAAGAGGCAGAGATTCAGACAGACGTTCGATTGAAACGAGGAGCATTGTCAGTCGTATAAATACACTTGTGATTGTGTTGCTTGATCGTCTGAATGGTTCCCTCCTCACTTCCACTGCAAATACTCAGAAATAAACAAGTGGAGATTTTAGATTCTAGCTAATTCGTCACGTCAAGGAAAGACGTTTTAGTCATGTTTCTGCTGTTCTCTGAGTAAGCGGCAACAAGTGTACGATTCACCCCACGCTCTCCATTTTACTGTTTGTCAGTGGAGAACTTATGCCTTTAAACCTGACTGTTTCCATAGTAACCAATAGCCGTTACCGCGAGGGATCGTTTTCTAGTCCCACCCTTTTTTGATGAGCTGTCTGCCGTGACATGACGTCTCGCCCCGAGGCTGAGAGAACTGGCATCCGACGGCGAACGCAGTCCAAAACAGAGAAGCGAGGCTGATGTTTTCACCGCGCTTCGCTTGCTCTTGTGTTTTCATTTCTTACAAACTGTTTCTGTTGGTGTCGGTTGTTGTCGCTCTGATTTCCATTCACCTCCATAGCCACATCCTCATCGCCCACAGCCAAAGGTATCCGCCCCAAAACGAACACCAGAGAGACACTAATAAGACAGAACGTATCCTGTTTATTTGTTATGATTTTAACGTGTATTGCAGCTTTAAAAGTAGACTATATTAGAATATGACTTGTTGCTTTAAATGGTAATAGAGAGAGAGAGAGCGGGTGAGAGAGGGAGACAGCTCTCCCCCGGCCGGCTCAGTATTGGTGCTTGCCCTCTGAGTGGCCAGTCAGCGCAGTGAAAGGCTGGTGGGCAGGGATGACTCGGCCCTCTCCCCATTGTTCCCGGAGCTTGGTATTCCCCTCGTAGCATGCCCCGGGCTCTGGAGGATGTGCTTTTAAGGATTCCAGGCGCTCCTGCAAACCCCGACACACACACACACACACACACACACACACACATCTCTCCACCTCTGAATGGCAAGGCAAGTTTATTCACTGAAGTAATGTAGCAAGGAAAAGAACAAGCATCCCCCCCCGAAATGAACTTTTTTATAGCTCATTGTCCACACTGTATTACTTTTAATCCCCCCCCCCTCCTTTCTTTATATCTCACTCTTCCCTTCTCTCTTTCACCCTCCCTCTCTCTCTCTCTCTCTCTCTCTCTCTCTCGTCCTTTTCTGTGTGTCCCGCTCAGCTGGCCAGCACCTTTTCACTCCCTGCCTGAGGAATTGTCCCCTGCATGTCAAGTGTAGCCATTAGAAAGAAGGGGTTTGGATGAGAGGTGCTTTTCAGGTCCCCGTCCCCCCTCACCTTTGAAAGGAGACAATAGAGCTGTTCTTTATGTCCAGATGACGACACACACACACACACACACACACACACACACACACTGAAACACACACACACACAGCCAGGGAAGCTTCTAGTGCACTTAGGGACTGTACTCATGAACTCACATTTCAGGGAATAGCGACATGACATGAACTGAGATGTCCCTGCAACATCTAACCAATGCATAGAGGCTTGACTGGCTTGAGGCATTACACACACTGCAGGTTCCTACAGGTGAAATCGCTTAAATTGTTTGTAGTTGCTGGGGAGGGGGTGAGAAAAATGAAGCAAACACATTTTTATATTTTTAGATAGGCAGGAAAAGCGGAGTCAACAATCTCCCGTAATTGGCCGAGACCAAAACAAGTTCAAGTCAAAACAGGAACGAGGCGGAGACGGAGTCCAAGACATCGGAAAAGCGAGATTGAGCGAAAAGAAAAAAGCCCCCCCCGAGATCAGAGGTTTCAGCAGAGCAGCGATCCAACTCACTTTTTTTTTTTTTTTTTTTTTTTTTTTTAAAGGTGCATAAGTGTGTGCACATGCTTTTCACGTTAGATGCATCGCCTTTGTTTACGTCTCTGACCCTCCAGCCAACAGCACAATAACATAACCAGCACGTCTGGGGCACACACAATGAAAGATGAAGGAGTCTTTTTGCTTATTTCTTCTCGTACAGTCAAAACAAGAATCCCAAATGAGTGTCAGAGTCCACCATCAGCTCCCTCTCTCTCTCTCTCTCTCTCTCTCTCTTGCATGGTTCAGTGTTTGTTTATTTGGCATCGTGGTCTGAGGCTGGAGCTGGTGAGTGTCAACAGGAGCATGCCCCAGCCCGTGACACAACATGTCCTCCCCCCTCCCCGGGTCCCGGTCTGCTGACTCCCCCCCCCTCTTCTAACGAGGCCAGCGACGCCACAGATTTACAGGAGACACCTTTAATTGTTTCACTTCCTCTGTCCACATGGCCTCTCTCGCTGCGGCTTCTCCGAGAGGCTTCCCCTCGGCTCCCGTCGGGAACCGCACAAATCAATTTAATCGACTGTCAAAGAGCACCGAACGCTCCGGTCCAGAAAAGCAAAGCTGAGATAGATTAGCCTGCTGAAAGCGATAACTGCAGTCTGGCGCAGATCATGTCGAGTTAGCTTGACGGACCACAGTTCAACATCCAGACTCAGAAGTGTTTTGACCGTTTTTGTTATTGAACGGAGAATCAAAGAGGTCCTCCTGCCTGGGGATTTCACCCAGGTCGTGTTGCCTTTGTTCACTGTGATTTAGTTTGAAATGTGGACCGTCAAAAACCTCAAATCTGCAAAAACAACAATTTTCAGCACCAAAGTGACATTTTCGTCATTCACTTGCATGCGTTTTTAGACTTTAAACAATGTGGTTGTAACAGGTTTCGAACCCGGGAATCACGAAACACATAAATGAACACAATTCAAGGCAAAAAAACAACAACAAAATTGCAGTTATGTGTTTTCTACGGTAGCGATATAGCCCATTTCTTTTAGCATTCTGCGCCACATCCCATGAGGCATTCAGGCGTCGTGTTTAAGCCCAGAAAGAAGGCCCCGCTTCCAGCCAAGGAAATTTAAGGACGTTCTCTTTAGGGGGAGAAAATGCAAGCTTGGCCTTCGCTCCTCTAAAAGCCACGGGTGTCAGGACACGTTACGCTCCCCGCAAACTTTTTACAGGATGTGGCAGTGCACTCTTTTTTTTCCCGGGGAGCGCAGCCTGACAACCTTATCTAAAAGGTCTCTTAAGCGCCCCCGGCTTTGGAGAGTGACTTACAGGAAGTTTTAGAAAGACACACACATTTAAACAAGCCGGGGGGATCAGAGAGCGGAGGGGCCCGCATTGTAAGCCTCTCTCCGACGGCATTCCCGTTCCCCATTCCCATTCCCACCGCCGCCACCACCACGGGTTTGCATAAGCCCCTTAATGATAATGCGCCGTACAGTCTGGCCCCCGTCGCTGCCTGCTTGACTGACGGAGTCACTCATACCGGCGGATTAGCCGACTGCACGAGGGCCCTCCAACCTCTAAATGGCAGGGGTTGTCGCTAATGTGCCCGTGATGGACGTGCCGTGGCATGTAGCAGCTAGCTCCGCCTGAGCCTCTCCGCCTCCCTCCCTTTTCTCCCCCTCTCCTCCCCACCCCGCCTGCCACATCTGCTGTTGAGTAGCGAGAATCAGGCGGGAGGCCTCCATCATCTTCCTCCCTCTCCTTCCCCTGCTCGCTCCCCTTATAGCAACACAGGAATGTCAAGATAATCTTCAGGTGGCTGGTGCAAACACTGGGCCCGCTCCCAGGGCTGACTTGCTGACCTCTCCGGCTAATACACCGCCGCGCTAGGAAAATACAGCTCCCGGGGCAAAGCGCAACCCGTAGGCTGGTTAGTCCGCCGCACCGCTGAGGCCCTGCTACTTACAGACATACCAACTACACAAACACAGACTTAGTGTAAAGGCTTAGCCTGACCACAGCTCACTGACACAACATGGAGCGAAGGTTGAGAAATTCGTCTGCATCCTATTTTTTGTCTGTTGATCGCCTGACAGCAACAAGGAAACGACGCGACAGTGGAGCGATCGTTTGCCCTGATGATCAATACTTCTAGAGACTTTCCAGGTAAAACCCTGTTGTTTTCAGATGCTCACCAGTATATAAAGTCCCACAGTTAACTTTCAGTAATAGACCCTTGTAGCGCCTACGTCACGATTACGTCACGGTGTTAGCTGGAGGCAAAACAAAGCAACATCGGAGGCATCACCTCACCTCAGAGCAGCAGAGTAAGAGGCTACCGTTCACCCAAAATGTCATCTTGCTGTGTTGTTGGATGCCAGAATCGAAGGAGAGGCTCCAACTTGAAATGTTATCGTATACCAGCTGCCACTGCCAGTAAAAAAAAATCGAAGAACGCGATAAAATGAAAGGATTGGACTGAGGCGATCATCAAAAATGCTCGTGTTTGCAGCGCACACTTCATAGGTTAAATAAAGTATTGTCTGTTTTAGGTATGGATATGTGTCTAAAGATTTGTCATGCCCACCTAATCACAAATTGGGGAACTAGGAGGAATAACGTTAGGTGATTTCTCTCGTAACTCTCTTAGCACATTAGCTAACTTTTAGTTGCAACGTTATGTGTGTCAGGTGTGTGTTCGGATCACACGACACAAAACTCATCTGGTAAATCTTTGTATTTGAAGTCTTGTACATGACCATTCAGGACATAGTTATAGGCATCTAAAGATGTATACGCCCTCAGTTTCTCTTTACTATACACACTTGGTTTCTCTATCAGGTAGGTGTAAATGTCTGGCCATTCCACAGCAGGTAGTCCTGTCAGATCGTCGGGTCGGCCAAACTGGTCCCGTTGGTTCATGTTAACTTGTTCAAGTAACACTCGCGGTCCTGGAGAGTGAGTGACCGTAAATATTCAGACATAGCGTTATTTTCTTCAGCCGTGTTAAAAACAAGCCAACGAAACTTGCTAGCCAGCGTTGTTGGCTAACGTGTTCCGGCCGGGTTCTGCCTCCACCTAAGCTCCGCCCACAAAAAAATGTCATCATGTTTGCTAACTCAAAAGGGGTCTATACAGCGCACATGAACCTGATTCTTTGCTGTTTTGGTTGATTGTATCATGTTTGTCATGTCTCCTCCATGTATGTTTCCTCTTGTTAAAGCTCCAACAGGCGAGATATGTATGTTAAAAATAGGTTTTATCGGTGTAAATCACAAAGAGCATCCCATTCCACACCCGCAGATTCACACTATTTCTTCAACTGAATTTGTGGTGTTGCTATAAACACTTCTCCACCCACAGTAAGTCATGAATTGAAACGAAGGAAAAGAAAACACATCTGTCTTGCTGATATGGAGCTTGATCCAGTTGAAGGACGGGCTCCCCGAACCACAAGGCCTCTCCCGAGTTATTGTCCCTGAGGAACAGAAAGTAAAAGTCATTCTGGAGGAGGATGATGTGATCCGCTTTGCCCACAGTGGAAAGAGAAGCGCCCATTCTGACCGGCAACAGTTTCTCACGCAACATTACATCAGTGGGTAATCATAGCCACTGTAACCGACTCAGTATACAGGAACAGTACGCACTCACTTCAGTGGAAATAACCCCCGATGTAGCGATCACCACCACGTCCTACAGGTGTGATTAAGCAACAGCTGTCTGGGTTATGAGCCTGTAGCCGATGCCAAAGGGGACACACCTGAGTCTTGTGTCAGTCGTGTGTCAGTCTCGCGTCTGTTGCAGACTATTGCCTTATATGGGCCGCTTGGCTTGTGGTCCTGTGGTTATGAGACTTGAGGTCCAGCCGCCCCCCTTCATACGTGAGTTATGAAATGACTGTGTGTCTGTGAGTCGTCATCGTGGCTTTTATTCATCCCTGTTTCAAACTCCTCATTTCCCTTCTGGTGGGTTTTTATTCGAGTCCATCTGAAAGTAGTTTCCACATCGCAGCTTCACTCTGACTGGTGTGTGTGTGTGTGTGCTGCCAGACAAATGTCTGCGGCCTTGCCTCCGCCAGCTGGGCCCAGAGATGAGGTGGAGCACCTGTACGCTGACTCACACACACACACACACACACACACACACACAAACACACACACACACACACACACATTTGTACACACACTGTAGATTGTCTGGCCTTGGGATTATAACTGGCTGTGTGCTTGGGATCATCTGAAAGTCAGGAGCCACACCATGGGTCTGTGATGTGCTGTCAGGAGGACTGCTTGTGAAATCACTGTCACATTCTTTCTCAGACGTTATCATTAATCCACCCAGTCAACACCGACCTCACCACATCACCGCAGAGCTGAGCCGACCAGGGGTTTCCTAACATCCACCCTGCACTACTCTTACACTGTTATGTATCATCTGTTGTTAAGGGCATCCCAGGAGCTATGTTATGATGATTTACTTTTACAACATTTTCTCAACATTAAAGTGCCTCAACCTGCCCTGTCTATTTCTACCTCACTTAGTTATTTCCTACTTTTTACTTTCAACAACCCCCAGAGAACTTACCTTGTGTATTAGCTGAAATGTTGTATTCAGCTGTGGGTTATACGTGGAGAGAGCAACAGCGTTAGCGATAGCATAGTTGAGAAATATTGAGAGTCGCGCCCCTTACTCAAACATGTCTCGTGGCCACAATGCATTATGGTCTATTGAGGCTACTGTGGTTATATGTTGTTATTTGTTTTTCTGTTGATGTTTTAGAAAAAAAACCTGTTGGCAATATCTTCACGTTGTTGACGTGTGGCCAGTTTTCCACGGGAATACGAACGATACATCACCAATGGCAGTTTTTATTAAGTATTAAGTACAGTATTAAGGTGATTTAGGATGGATTTCCCCTTAAATGTCAGGACATAACCTGAATGAATTCTCAATGCATTTGGGAACCCTTCCCATAGTCTGTTGTTGCAAATGTCGCAAGGAAAGCCTCAGTACCAAGAGGCTGTACAGGGTCCGACGTGGTATGAAAAAGAAAGGGTGTTACCTCACTGCTGCTGAATATGCCGACGATACCCACCTTAGCGTGTGGGTTTTCAGTTTAATCCCCGTGGGCTTTACTACCGCTCGGTTCGACTTAAGCACAACCCTTCCCTGTTATTGGAAGGGATTCTCTATCGGATGGAGCTACAGTTACCGCTGATCCCGCCGGTGTTGGGAAAGCATGCAAAGCATCTGGGTCTGTCCCTGCGAGAGCCCTATTACTCATGGTCGATAATCCTGCCGGTCCTATAAGGAACATCCAGATGAAACACACCCAGAAAACAGAGGAGACTGGAAGGGAAGGGGTGGAGGGGGGGGGAGGACGGTAGAGGAGAGGAGAGGGAACTGGACGAGGCGAGGGGAAGAGAAAAGGAGAGGAGATGAAAGGAAGGGAAGGAGATGATCACCGATAAGACAAAGTATTTGGCCCGTCTGTATTTTGGCTGTGTGATTTCTGAACCGACACCTGATAGAAAGTTGAAACTTTGAATCATTTTAATTTGCGATAAGATCCTGATCCCGAGGGCAGGCCGGGGGGGGGGGGGGGGGAGTTAGGTGTGTTCTTTAACTGAAGGAGCAGAGACATGCATTCAGTATCGGGCCAAAAGTGATAGCAGGGTACGTGACCTGCTCTTCACCCGGGAAGAGAGAGAGAGAGAGAGAGAGAGACATCACGACCACCTGTTTCTAAACCAAGCTATTCTCGAGATGATTGCGTCGCCTGTCTCACCCACTCGGATCCTATAGGGTCCTCGAGATAAGGACCGAATGAATGAATCGGTATTAAAATAGACCGGCGACTCTGTCCAAGTGGGTCCTCTTAACCCCTTTGCGCCGGAGGGGCCCAATCTAATCAGCCCCGCCGCCGCGGTGGCCCCCGCCCGGCGCTCCGGGGGGCCGCTCGCTCCAGCCTCTACCTCAGCTGATACGCGTGCGGTCAAGAGAAGGAAATGGCTGAGATAATTGAGGCGTTGCTCAACGAGACAGGCATGAGGTAAGGCGGTAGGATTTGCCTCGCAGGGCATTACCTCAGCCTGCGAGACCTGCGAGCGGCGGTCTGGAAAAAAAAAAAAAAAAATCCCCTCCCGACACCCTGGAGGTGGCACCTATTTTAAGCAGCCGCCCCCCCAGTTCATCATCATTATCAGTTTCTGTTGTGGCAGGAGAAAATAGTATCGCATTATGAGGTCGGAAATTTTTTCACGGGGTAATACGCCTGCCGTGCCCGTTCTTGTTCAAGGAGATAGGGTTGCAATGTGCGAAGCGGCTTCACACTCAGTTTGTCTAAAAAAGCTGAAATAGATGGGAGATTAATGTTAGGTAAAGCAGGTTTGTTTTTGTCGCCCCTCTCCTCACCCTCTCCTCACCCCTCGCTCTCCCTATCGCTGGGGCCGCTAATCATTTCTTCTTAAAGAGTTAACCTGCGCGGTTCCTGGCACGGCCGCCAGGAATGTTCAGAATGCACCTGAAACATGTCAACAATAAAAGTATTTAGGAGACACTAACACACACACACACACACACACACACACACAATGGCCGACCGAGTACAACAGATGCCTTTGTTGTGTGTGTGTGTGTGTGTGTGTGTGTGTGTGTACTCTCTCGCGCAGGGCTGCAGCGGCGGCGGCGAGCGAGCGAGGATCCCATTCCTCCGCTGTAATCCGAGATCGAAAAAAATGAAACGTAGCGGGGGGGGGGGGGGGGTGAAAGAAAAGAAGAAGAAAAAAGAAAAGCTCGGAGGGTAGGATAGCTTCAGATGCTATCTCCAACTCTGCATCATCCGAGCCATCAGAGGGAATCAAAGGCTGTGTGTGGCGCACACTCGCCCGCCCGCCCTGATCGCGGGCCGAGGCGCCGCAAAATTAATCTCGATCTCGAGCGATATCCACAAGCCCGGGCCGCGTGTCCACACCCAGAGGGGAACACCCCCCCCACCCCACCCTCACCCCTCCTCCTCACCCCTTTTGCCTCCATGCCCCTCTGCAGTGGCTCACAATGGCGGCTAAATGAACAGGAATGCCGATAAATCTAGCTCTACGTAATGCGATTTGAACTCGTCCCATCTGATAGCGGGGGGGGGGGGGGTGGGGGGGCAAAAAGTAAACGCTGCTCTGTCATTGTTCATCACCCGGAGATACGAGGGGATTTTCTTCCTCACCTCTCTTTTCTCCCCCCCCCCACCCACCACCTCTTGGCAGCCCGGCGCCAGCCATGTATTTGGAAGAGCGGAGCATTGTTTTCTTTCACGCTGTCAGGGAGGCTGTTTAAACCTGAAGTGTTTTAGCGCTAAGGAGCTAGCTGGTATATACACACACACACACACACACACACACACACACACACACACACATATATTCACTATATTTAAAGGGCTAGAGAGTATATACACACATTAAATCACATGTTGGCGTTCCCTGGAGAACAGCGGACTGGTTGTTTTTCAATTATTTAATCATGTGTCCTTGGCTATATATATGTTCCAGACCAATAGGACTTTCCCATGAGGTCATCCACTTACACACACACACACACACACACACACACACACACACACACGCAGGACATGTCAGTGCCCTGGCAACACAGTGATCTCTCGGCAAACCGCAGCCCCGTTGACATCGCAGGGTGAAATTATCTCGGGGACAAGTAGTGATTTGATCGTAATCACCGCTCTGCTTTCTGAGCGCCGCGGAGAGAGAGAGAGAGAGAGAGAGAGAGAGAGAGAGAGAGAGCGAGAGAGCGAGTTGAGGACAACAGGGTGATGCCCCTTTCTTAGATGTGGCTGTGGCGTCTCGTCCCGTCACGTCCTCGCTCTCCTTTATAGTGGTCACTATCACCGCATCCCACCTCTCTCTCCCCCGGCACCTAACAAAGGTTCCTCTCTTCTTTTGATGAGTGAGTTTCCCTGAGTCTTCTTCAATTGACTCAGGCCACCCCCCTCCCTCCCCTCCTCCTCCCTCCCTCCCTCCCTCCCTGCATATTTTGGTGTTGTGTTTTCGGTATGCTCATGAAAAGGCCCGCAAAGACGGGACAATGGGGCACCTGCCAGAATAATGAGCCCTCAGAGAGAAAACGCAGCTGGGGCCGAGAGTCACACAGGAACGCCGATGATGGCCTCGCTTTAAAGTGGTCAGGGATGATCCTCAGCCACACCTTAGATCCCCCTGGCTGGAATTCCCCTTCTGACACACACACACACACACACACACACATTCACAAAGCAGTCACACATAAAGCACGTACATGTATGAGGCCTTCACTTCCCCCCCCCGTGTCGGTTTCCTCACAAAGAGGAGTAGTATTTGTCTTTCCTCGAGGCTGTTCAATAGGTGGGTGAGGTGGGGGTGGGAGAGGGAGGGTGAGGGAGGCATCTGAGTAAGTTCATTCACACACACGCTGCCACCGTCACCGGCTATCAGCGAGGCGGGTATCGCATGCACCGCATCACTTGAATGTGGACTAGAAAGTATGCTCCGAGGAAACAAAAGCCAGACTGTTTACATTCTGCTTCTACATTTAACTCCTGAGAGCGCAGGACGTTAGTCACCAGGATGCCTTTCCCCTTTAAAAGGTTACAAAAAAAAAAATCCCTCATCATTCCTGAATACCGCCGCCGCCGCTTTGGCTAAATTTAGCTGACCAGCTGCGGCTGGTCAACAGGTCTGGGTTAACAACAACAAGATGTCCAGAAGGAGGAGATTCAGAGGATGTTCAAAGGAGGTGTAGGAGGGTGAAGAGGTGTAACGTCACAGGGCTCTGAGGGCACGTTCACACCGAGCGCGTTGGGAGGGTTTTTATCGGTTTGGTTTGTTTGGGCAGGCGAGGACAATGCCGCTCAAAATAAAAGCGATGAGACGCCTGAAAATGTGGGTCTCGGTCCTCCATCGCTTTGAGGAATCTAAACGCGAGGAATCCAAACGAGAGGAATCCAAACGAGAGGAATCCAAACCGATGACTGTAAACCAGTTTTAGGCATATAAGGAGAGGGATGTTGACACTTGGAAATCCTAGCGTTACAAAATGAGCCGATGACAAACTATGAACGAATTCACCGTCCGGTCTGACGCTCGTGTTCAGCTATTTCTTCATTGCTGTGAAAACCAGAGAAGGTCAAGTACAGCAGAGAGCACCGGCGAGTCCGTCATGCGACACTACAGGGGACTGGAATCAGATTTGTTTCGACTCTCCTCCATCACCAAAACCTCGAACCTGGTAACCATGGTTACCAAAACTCTGCGTGTGAAACCTTAACGAACCAAAGACAAAAATGCAGACCGAGGAAAATGACCCTTAGGTGTGATCGCATCCTCAGTCACCAGACGCTCCTCTCCCTCCCCACCTCCATCCATTACCACCGGTATATACTGGACTATCTATGGCTCTTTCACGGCTAGGGTGGGGGGGGGGTGGTTGTCCATGACTGGTGAGGTGATCCTCGGGCCAGCGCTAGCCACCGTGGAGTTCACACACAAACGAGGGCTTTGTGGCCCCTGAGTGTGCCTTCAGTGCTCTGGGAGTCAGGAGGTCAAGATGGTGGAAGGCAGAGAGCGAGGGGGGTTGGGGAGGCTCGGGACTGAGCAGGGAAGGTAGTTGTGTTGTGTTGGGGGGGGGGGCGGGGGGGGGGCTGATTTTGGGTGACAAGGCTCCAGTTGTTTTGCCAAGCGAGGGGGAACAACCCTGACATTATGGTATTGTGAACACACACGCCGACCCCCCCCCCCCCGCCATCCCCCCCATCCCCTCCTCCGCCTCGGCGTTCGGGAGAAAGAAAGTCAAAGAGAATGATCGAACACAAGGAGGGTTATTCCCATGCTGAGAGATCAATAACACGGCTACTCACTGGCTGTTATCGTAAATTGATTAGTCCTCTATAACTACATGTACCTATTGTTTCACCTTCTCCCACAAATAAACCGAGGAGTGAAGGAAAGAGATGCAGAGCCATTAAGAGTGATTGGATTAATGAACTTTCTGCTCATTAGCGCTGCACAAAAAATGCTTTCAAGTCGCAAAGCCCTTGTACTCCTGCAGTAATCCACCCTGTGAGAGGCTGCTGGCAGGCAGGGACCTCGCTGCACGTTGCTCCAACGGGTCAAAATGTCACTCCGGGTTGTAGGGCGAGGTAAACAGCAGCGGGGAAATAAGCCTCCTGTCTCATGGGGCGTAAATCCTTAAGAATAAGAGTGCCTCTATATGATCTCAAGACCGGAGACTGAAACAACTAAGTCACGGTCAAAAAGAAATCCTGTTGTCTTAGTTAAGTCGACTAATACCTGAGGATCGCCGGGACGAAAACACAAAAACGGCGTTTGGCGGGGATCAGATGGTATGAAAAGCTGTAGTTTTGCTCCGCTCGGGTGTTGGGGATCATTTCTGCAGAAACCCCTCCCAGACGCTCTGAAAAGCAAAGCCGGTGGCCGCTGGCGGAAGGATAACCTGATCACCGGAGGATCTATCATCAGAGCGTGCGGTACATTCCTCCAGGCCCCCAGAGCCAAGCTATCTGAAGCGGAGGAATGCCTGGCCTCGGGCGACGGATAGTCATAAATTCATTAGCGGACGCGGACCGGGGCTGATTCGGGAGAACGAATGTTGTTGCAGCGATAAACCAGTTGACCCTGTCGGCTTGGCAGCCGTCATGACCTCAACCTGTGGCGGTATTAGAGCCGAGGGAGGGCTGGGGGGGGACAATATTTGTTTAGGCTGATAACTGGGGATTGTAGAGGTTGTGTGTGTGTGTGTGTGTGTGTGTGTGTGTGTGTGTACATGTTTGTGTTGAGTGTGCTGTTTATAGTACCAGAGAGGTCGTGCGTGTACGTGAGGATGTATATGCATGTATAAGACTGTACGCAAGCGAGGTTAAGCGATATATGTGAGTGTGGTGTGGTTTCAGCGTGCAATAGCGCACTGGTGTTTGTGCGCACGTGCACGTACGCATTCGCACGCTCCTTTCGTATGTACACACCACACACGTATACGTACACACGTATGTACACACCACAACACACACGGTAGTACTGGATGTCCTGCAGCGCTGGCGGGGCGTCATTAACATTCCAGCTGTGGGGATTTTGGCCCCCGCGTCGGGAAGCGTGACACGACAGACTACACGTCGCTCGCCCGCCACTCAACGCTCGGCGCAGACTCATCTGTCTCTATAGGTTACAGGCTCAAAAACAACCCGTGAAGTGCTTACCGTTCAGCTTGACATATTTAGTCTGTCTTCCTGTCTGGCTTGCTTGTCAGATCTGTCTGTACTGTCACGCTGTACCTCTGGAGGAAAGGTGCACACACGCACACACACACACACACACACACACACACACACACACACACACACAGTACAATCATATTGATTTGTTTTGCTCCTCAGAGGGGAGGTCTGCTGCTGCTGCCGCTGCTGACTCATCCCTCCAGCTGAAGGAAAGTGTTATTCGCCGTGGTCCCTCCCTGACATGCTATTTGCCCAGCAGGCAAACACATCTCATTGCGCTCCTTGGCAGCTCCTAATAGATACAATTGAGGCAATTATCTGGGTGATGTTTTTTTTTTGTGCAGGAACACGTGGCGTGTTTTGATCCGTGTTGCGTGGCGATCTCGCAGAAACACTACGCGTCCCCGGCCGTTGGTAGGTGTCAGCACAGGCAGGCATTCAGTCGGGCAGGCCTCGTACTGTTTGCACAAAGTATTGACTCATTACTCCAAGACATTTTTGGCAACGCTGAGGCTACCTTGAGAAACAGCAACACTGCGATGAGGCTCGCAGGGGGAAGCTGCTCTGATGTAACAGGGGCCCGTGTGGCTGCACACAGGCACCGCGGGAGCACCGACGGTTTCCCAACTCGTACGCGTGCACGGACACGCACGCGCGCGCTAACACACAAGACGCACACGGGGGCCAACGTCAGCACACGCCGCTGCCAAGAGGACTCAGGCTGGTATGTGTAGGTCTGCATGTTGGCAGGCCCGGGGATGCCAGAGGAGCTGTTAATCATAGATGTAATTACTGCTGCAGAACCATGAGACGCTCAGTCCTGACAGACACCGTGTTTTATGTTTCAACCAGTATGGACGAGGACTGAGGTGTGTGTGTGTGTGTGTGTGTTTATTTTAGTGCTACCCTCCCTTTACGTTGAGTTGTTCATCATAAACACAGAGCAGCACGATGAGAAGTAAGAATTTATTTTAAAGTTACAAAATATTTAAGAAAACATCTTATTTTACATAAACTGTACAGATGACATTTGACTAAATGATTCTGAAACAGAAACTAAAAATAACTTTCTTATTAAATAGAAAACTGAAAAAAATAGAATTAAAGGTGAAAAATGAAGTGTTCCACTGGTGTATTGTACAAAACAGAGAGAGAGAAAACCGAGCTAAGAAATGGAATCATACATCGTACCCTGATACAGTGGTAGGCCTTTTGCAAATGATCAAAACAGCATCGTACACAACAACATGATGGCCTCGCCACCTCAGTATAACAGCTCAACTCTTGGCCTCTTTGGTTCCATTAATTAGGTAAAATACATTTGAAACAAAATTCAATTTACTTCTATAAAAATAACTTTTCAATGGCAGTTTTTGTTTCACTAATCCCGCAACTTTTCAGTGCAAACATCACGACAATCATTCGCTTTGGAAAGGAAGCGAAAGATCACATTTCAAGTATTGATAAAAAGTCGAAGACTAAAGAGAGAGAAAGGGAAAGAGAGAGAGAGAGAGAGAGAGAAAAAGAGAGACAGAGAAAAGTGAGAGAGAGAATTCAGTCTGATAGAGCATGTAGAGTATGGGTATAGGTTACTATACATTGCATAGCTCGTGTGGCACTTATTTAACGATAGGACAGGACACTCAGTACCCCTTGGAAGGCATTTCATTATGCAAGTGCTATTCAGGGTGTGCATTTCAACAGTTTCTGCAAGTGCTGCACTGCACCGTGGCGACCCGCCGGGCCGAAACAAGAGCCTCCCCGTCCACGGGCCCGATTCCACTCATCGAGCAGGCGGCCGGGCCTCGGGGTGGGTGGTGGGGTGGGGTGGGGTGGGGGAGAGGGGGGAGGAGGTGGAAAGCAGTTCTCTCTCTGTTGTTCCCAGGATGAGTGAAGTGCACAAGTGAAGCGCACTTAAGATAAGTCCATCTTCACCTGGTTGTCATGGTTACGGGGGGGGGGGGGGGGCCTGCAGCGCTCTTGAGAGTCGACGACGACGATGGCGGCTCTGTGACTTTATGTGCCGGGTTTAATCCTGCAAGGCATTAAAGAGCCGCTGATCTAATTCCACCAGAGTGGACGGTCGGTCGGTCGGTGCCTGCCGGGGACGGGAGGGAAGTGCTGGTGTTCTGAGTTGTATAAGCTGATGAGTTGTCAGTGCTTTATAAAAAAACAAAAGTCTGTCATGTGCTAAAGTACTTAAGAGGGGTTGCAGGAGGAGTCGGGGTCGGAAGGGGGGAGTTTGTGGGGGGGGGGGGGAGGGGCGAAGCCAATAATGTCACCGGCTGAATCCTGTCACTTTTCTTAAGCGCTTCTAATCTTCAGAGGAGATGATGTGCCATTGTTTTTTTTTTGACTAGAAATGGCAAACTAGAGCAAAAGTATCATTTGGTGATAACCGTTCCCTTCTCTTCCCAGAGCTCCCGGCGCAGCTTCGTCATCATCATCATCATCATCATCATCATGCGGATATGGACGAAACTGGGAGAGCGAGCAGTCTTCGCTCAAGTCTGATAAATACACACACTCACATGTGCGGGACACACACACGCACACGCGCACACAACACTGATACGTTTTTTTTTGCTGGACTGTACCGGTTCGTGTTGCTTCCACATAAGTATATATATATATATTATATATGTGTACCGTACAAAAACGTCCTGTTTGTACAAAAAAAAAAGGCCTTTTTTCGACTGTTCCGAGTTCAAAAGCCGCCTTAGGGCGCCGGCGGGCCGATCAGGCGCAGCCGCACTCCTCCACGATCATGTTGGGCACGTCCCTCTTGACGATGTTGTACTCGTCGTCGAAGTAGAGCATGGACATGGTGCTGAGCTTGGTGGGGATGCAGCAGGAGTTGACGGAGCCCGGGCTCATCCCCCTCATGCGGTACTGGTTGACGACCGCCGTGTGGAAGGAGGAGGCGGAGCCCGGCACGCCCGCCATGTAGGCCGGGCAGCTGCCCTCGCAGTAGTTGCCGTAGTAACCGGCCGGCGCGATGATCCAGTCGTTCCAGCCGATGAGGCGGAAGTCGATGTAAAACTGCTGCCGGCAGCACAGGCCGCCGCTGCTGCCGTCGCACTCCAGCCCCCGCTTGCGGATGCGGTGCTTCCCCTCCACCTGCCGCGCCCGCACCACGAGGAAGGGCCGGTGGGACGGGTCTCCCGGGTCCACCGGCACCGGCGCCACGCCCGCCGTCTCGCAGCCCTCGCAGCGCACCTCCAGGTCCTGCCGCCGGCTGCCCTTCCCGAACACGGCCCGCACCGCCTCCGACAAGGGGAAGGTGTGCCAACCGCTGCGCTTCAGGTCCACCCGCTTCTCCACCAGGGCCCAGCGGCCTCCGCCTCCTCCTCCTCCGCCGCCCCCCGGGCCTCCTTCTGCACCGCCGGCGGCTCCGGCCTCCTGGTAGTGGACCTTCACCGTCACCTTCCGCCGGGGGCCTTTGTCGGGGCCGGCCGGCAGCACGCGGAAGTAGAGCCACAGGTTGGCCTGGGACACGTACAGGTTCTGGTTGCCCTCGTTGGAGATGAGGAAGTACATGCTGGACTTGGACGACGCTTGTTCATCTGGTGGAGAGAGAACAGAGAGGACGGTTACAGGCTGACCTGGGATCAAGACACGCCAGCTATGGACTTCCAAGAGAAAACTGAATTCTCTCTCTCTCTTTCACACAAACACACACACACACACACACTAACACACACGTGCACACACATATGCACACCCATAGACACACAGAGAAACACACACACATGTGCATGCATGCTCCCGATCACAAAGCCTGCCCCCAGACTTCAGAGCTGCTTTCCTCTCTTCCCCTGTTCTCCATCAACCGCTGTGTCAGGTGACCTCTGCCGCGGCACCCGATAGGCCGACTGCGACAGGCCCGGTCCTGGGATCGAGCCCAGTTGGCCTCGGGTCCAGTTTTGAAGTGACAGGGCCAAAGGGAAGGCAAAGAGAGAGAGAGAGAGAGAGAGAGAGAGAGAGAGAGGAAGAAGAAGGAGAAGAGGGATAGAAAGGAGGAAGGGTGGTGGTGGAGAGGGCGGGAGGGTGGTGCACACAGCCGAGGCCCCGGGGGGTTCATTGAGTTCGCTGTTAGGGCTGTGAGACCCCCCCAACCCCCCACCCCCCCCGAGCACCCTGAGAGTGACAGCACAAAGCCCCCTGTGAGGCACCGGGAGACAGCCGCGCTGCAGCCGGGCATTGAAACGCGTGGCCTTGCAGCGAGAAGCATGATGAGGCAAAAATAAAAGCCATTTACATGACACTGGCCACTTTCTCCCGACGGCACAATGAAGAGATCCCGGGCTTCTAAAGGCGGCAATGGGCTCTCCTTGGCTGTATCTTTTTTTTTTTTTTTTTCAAGCCTAATGATGTCTTCCAAATTACCCCCGAGGTAACTTGAAAGGTTTCTACGCCGGGAGATTTAGTGCGATGTGCTCCAGCAGAGCAGCGCTTTTGAAAGCGGCTAAATTACTTTGTTTGCCGACTGATTAGTGTGTGTCAGTGTCAACAGCTGGCCACCAAAGACGCCCGCCCCCCCTCCTCCTCCCCCCTCCTCCTCCTCTTCTTCGGGGGGCGCCTCACGCCTCTTCCTCCTGTAAAACCACGGCTTTACATTTTACACACGGACCTGTTCAGACCAGCTCGTCCTCTCTATAGTATGTCAGGTGGGGGGGGGGAAGCTCAAGCACCACACGCCCACTCTCTCACACACTCACGCACATTTTCATCCATCCCTACACACACACACACACACACACACACACACACACACACACACACCCATCCAAAAATACATCAAATATCAGCCTCCTCAATACCAAAGCCTGCGGGGTATTGAAGTATCGAGTGTGCAGAGAGTAGATATTGAAATACAGCTGAAGCCCAACGACATAGAGGCAGCGGTTGGATAGCAGTTTGTGCCTGGGACCGCTGTCAAGGGCCCCCGGGGGCCACGAGCACCTCAGCTCGCCTCGTTTCACCGCCGGGGGCCCCCCGTCCTGCTTGCCTCAACAGCTCCAGACTGAAAACAAACCGGGGGGTGGGGGGGGGGGGGGGAATCGCGCACACACCGGCGTGGTGCTCAGGGGGGTGACAGAGCCGATGCAGAGAGAGAGAGAGAGTAGTAGTAGTAGTAGTAGTAGTACGGGTCGGTTTGTTTACTAGGCCCGTTCACGACGTCACGCCCGCGCGGTTAACGTAACGCGTGGTTTGGTAAGGTGTGGGGGGGTCAAACTGGTTTACTGGTGTACTGGCATTTCAACACACTCGCAATGCTCTCGTAACACTGATTTTTGCTATTGTAGCTGTCGTATATAGTATGAAGTATGAAGTAGTAACACAGGAAGTAAACAGACAGTTGAACACGGATGAACAGGAGGTTTTAACTAACTAGCTGCAAACAGGAGCAAGTGAAGCGTTAGACGTAGGAACTATTGATCCAGTATTGGAACAGCGCCAACACAGACACTCGTGAGATTTAGGGTACGGCTGTTTGAACACGTGGCTGTAATACATCTGACTCATTTAGTCTCATTGGAAAAATGTAAAGCCATGTTAAAGGTCCGTGTACCTGCTTTAACTGAGCTGGGTTTAGTCTTTCCCTTGTGTGCGTGATGTGTGTATGTTGTGTTTTTATTGTTGTATTTTTGCTGTTTGTATTCCCTGTTTGTATTTTCATTTTAAACTGTAACTGGCAAACTGTCTTGGCCAGGTCTCCCTCGGACAAGAGATTTCAATGTCAAAGGACTTCCTGGTTAAATAAAGGTATAATGAAATCTACTGTAATCTACTGTAATCTACTGTAATCTACAGTTTGGAAGTCAATGCACGACTCCAACGCTCCACCCGGCTATTTCCTGGTGATACGAGGTATGAGAGTGTGTGGTTGTCATCTGGCTAAGCGAACCAAGGATCATTCACTATTGATCCAGCAGTAGCAACAACAACAACAACAACAACAACAACAACAACAACAAGCCCTTTCAGAACAAAATTGTCTTCTTTCTTTATCAGCATGTTACGAACAATCTGGAGCTGGCCCCAACACGCCTCGCCTGACCCCGCCGTGGAGAAGGCAGCTATAGTGAGTGAGTACCGGTGAGTCGGCAGGACGCCTGGGTGGGCCGGTGTGGATAAAGAGCTGCTTCAGCGTGCCCCC
The DNA here is from genome assembly GCA_034670385.1 of Hoplostethus mediterraneus. Lineage (NCBI taxonomy): Eukaryota > Metazoa > Chordata > Actinopteri > Trachichthyiformes > Trachichthyidae > Hoplostethus > Hoplostethus mediterraneus. The sequence goes on from JAXDDW010000014.1 coordinate 5,698,351, forward strand.
GCCTGACGAGTCGAGGGAAGGGGGCTGCAGCAGCAGGCAGGCAGGCAGGCAGGCAGCTTCCAGAGCTCATTACTCAAAAGCCGTTGCCGACAAGACCACACGCCGTGGAAAAAAGGGCAAGGGCGCGGCAAAAAAAGGTACAGAGCCACGCAGCAGGCATCCCTCAGGCCGGAGGCGCAGCACTCCAGGAATTCCACGTAGGAGGTGAGGAGGTGAGGTGAGGGAGGTGAGGGAGGAAGGGAGGGAGGGAGGGAGGTGGGAGAGCAAGGGGCTAGAGAACAGAGCAAAAGGTGGAGACCGGCTGGGAGTGTAGGCGTTTGTGTTCAACCCCTCACCGCCTCACGGGCTTTTATTTTTCTAATAACAGTTGTATAAAACATTTATAGGAGCGGGAGGCACCGCGGGGGAGGGGGGGGGGGGGTGGGGGGCTGAAACACACACTTGTGAGGTGAATGTGGAAAATGTCTGGAGCGGGTCCAGCGGTACCATGACTGACAGCTCCTCATGAAAAGCGTCCTGAGGTAAACCCGCCAACCCGATCCTCCGGAGGGACAGGGGGCCAGAGTTAACCATGAAGTCTTAACGCCGCGTCTTGGACCGAGCCGCCGCTGGGTTCACCCCGTCCTAAACCTCTCTCTCTCCCCCCCCCCCCCCCCCCCCCCCCCGCGACCCCTCTGTCTCTCTCTCTCTCCTCCCTCCCTCCCTCCCTCGCACTCTGCCCCCTGCTCTCCGCTCCGCTCCCGTGCATACGGGACACCGAATCCCTCGGCGAAGGGCCCGCGGGACCGTGTCAGGGGAGACGGGAGATTGGCATCATTCCCTCACCTGCCCGGGGGGGGGGGGGCCCGGCTTGGCAGACCTCTCCTCTCTGCAACCACCGCAACCGGAGATAAGGCGCTGGCTCCCCGGCTGACAAGCGCACGGTTAACCCCCCGGTGCTGAGGAGGAGGAGGAGGAGGAGGAGGAGGAGGAGGATGCCACCCCAGCCGCTCCACGTACCCACCCTGCAGCATATACCCCCACCGCCATGCCACCCCCGCCTCCCCCCCTCCCCTCCCCTCCCCCCTGGCTTCAGAGCTTTCTGGAGGCCTTGTCCCCGAGCCATGCCCCGACTGGCAGCCTCGGGTCCTGGGGGGGCGTGAGCCAGCTGGCCAGGAGGCAGAGGGGGTCTAGGGAGCAGGGACCCGAGCCAGCTCCATGGTACAATGCCGCACAAAGGCTCAAAGGTGTCGGGGGAAGAATGGAACGAGGGAAAAAAAGGAGAAGCGAAAGGAGCCCAGCGAACCTTTATAATGACAAAAGCATTCTTTAGAAAACTGCGATATGGGCACACGCACACGAGCGTGCGCATGGATACACAGATATATACACACACGCACATGCACGCACGCGCACACACACACACACACACACACACACACACATACAATATCACCCCCCCCCCCCCCCCCTGCCCACCCCAAACCCAAAAGGACTCAAATGTCTCATGCATTATTCTGAGCAATTTCTTTTGTTTTCCCTCCTTTTTTGTCCTTAATGTTGACATGTTGGGTTCAGCAGGAACGCATAGTGCTCTCATAATAATTGCCTGGCTTTTGTTCCCTTGTCATGAGGGTGCTCAGATCATTCCCATTGGAAGGCAAGAGCTAGCAGCCCATTCAGGCTAATTGTGGCGGCTGGGCCAATGGGAGAGGACAACAGCTTTTTAAAGACATCCCATTTTTTGGGGGGTTTCTTTAATTGTATGTTTTCTTTTTGTTAAACTAACAATCCGGCGTCAAAGACGTGGTTCTCATAGCGCTACCTGACAATTATTGGATTCTGTCAAGGGCAGATGATTTTAGGTGTGAGTGTGTGTGTGTAGGCCTGTGTGTGTGTGTGTGTGTGTGTGTGTGTGTGTGTGTGTGTGTGTGCATGAGAGAGGGTGAGAGAGAGAAAGAGAGTGAGAGAGAGAGGAAAAGGGTGTTCTCTTTGGACTTCTGAGAATTAGTTAGATACACATTCTTAGAGGAAGGGATAAATGGCCAATTGAGGGACTTTGTCCTTTCTTAAAAGAGGGCTTTATACATTGGAGTATTGAGTGTGAGCACAGCTTTAGTGATGAAATTGGATTCAGAGGTTCTTTTTATCCCCTAGACAACACATAGGGGTAATTCAAGGACTCTTTCTTTCAATTTCATTTCTTTCTGATTTTCAACGGGGGAAACACGAGGAATTAGCAGGCACCCGAGGCCGCACCACGAGCACGAGCTCCAGGCGGACTAGAAACGTGATGTAATAAGATGAACGCTGTCTTAGGACGGTGAAAATGATGCCTACACCACATCCAATTTGTTGAGGTTTTTTTTTTTGTTCCAACCTCTGCTGCGTGTATTTCACAGTTTTTGCACGTGACAATGTCGTGATAAACACCAATAACTACAATGTAGATCCATGAATGACGTTCTATTAAGGTAACCGCTCAGATGTTCACCTTTCCACGCGCTGCGTGTGAGATGAAGTCAAAAGGTGAACGGGTTCACCAAGGGGTCGAATGAGATGCGTGCAATGAATTATTGATTAATACCTGATTCGGCGAAACTGATAATCTCCGAGGTCTCCTCCTGGACTTCGTTGCTGTAGGCGGCTTGCCCGTCAAAGTTGGGGATCTCAACTCGGCCGTCCTCGCGCACTTTACCGGCGTGCAGTCTCCTCAGGGCTGTCACCATCGCAGCCTTCGGGATGGGGTGCGTGATGTTGGGTCTCTCTCTCATCTGCAGCCGGTTCAATATGTGTCTCTTCACCGCCTCCAAGAAGTCTATGTCCACGCGCTCCGATTGATCCGGCGCCCTGAGGCCGCATGACGCGCACGACTCCTGGGACAAGGTCTGAGTCTCGGTCCCGGTCCCGGTCCCGGTCGCCGAAACGCAGCGCGCGGAGACAATGCAGGCGACCAAACAAGACAACGTCACACTGTATCTGCTCATTTTGTCTTAGATGCTAGAGTCCAAACGCTCTGGGGAGGAATACGGACTATACTGAGTGAAAGAGTAAAGTCAAAGCTACTTCTTTTTCATTTACAAGTTCCCGGTAAAACATCCGACTCTATTCCAAAAAAAAAAGTGATACGCCTCAGGATATCCAAGAAGTCCGTGCAATCTTTGTATTCCCGGGCACGCTAAAAGGTTACAACAATGCTGCTACCGGATTTAAGGCTAAACAATCCCAGTCATTATGCTTTTCGACTTGTTGTCCAGCCGTGCTTTTCCCCCCAACACATTAAAAAGTTCACCTCTTGGGATTGCGAGGCGTAGCTCCAGGAGTAGTGGTGACTCGCTGTCTGTCATACCATGCACCGAAATGTAATCTACCACAACAGATCAGGACAACCGGGCTGCCTCGCCGACACTTGGCTCAGTCTAAAAAAACCTCCAAAAACCTTTAAGACCGCTTTTTTTTCTTCTTCTTCTCCCATTCAAATAACATCTATAATGCAGGAAAACATGGAGGAGGGGGGTCCAAGTCGTCAGCTGCTGCAGCCCCAAAGTGGAAGAAGAACTGCGCTCGGTGACTCCGGTGTCTTTTGTCTGTGCGTCTGGGTACCGTGCAGCTCCGCGCGTCCGGGAAGATGCTGCTCACCGAGACCCTTTTCTCCCTTTGCAATCACAACGACAGGGGCTCTCGCGCACCCAAAGTTTTTATACAGGAGTGGAAATCACGTGGGGATTTCCCACCAACTGGACTGCAGGGGATTAACAGATTTATTAACATAAAGATTTAGACTAATATTTGTTTTTCTCCGTTCAGACCCATTTTAGCGTGTTTAAATCTCTCGTGCATTCAAGTCATGCATTAACTGTTAATTAAGAAAGAGAACATTTTAATTCCCGCCCATTTCAATCTCCATCTCTCGTCCATGTTAGAGTCAATTTCCAGTAAAAGAAGTGAAATAAAATGTTAAAAAAAATCTAACTTGCTGAATGAATAAAAGTTAACGCTTACAGTCTAGTTAGTTGTTCAAGACAACTCATAATGCGGATCAGACAGAAAAGAAGACAAATAGCGCCATCTTGCGGCGGAATCCCTTCATTACACAACGGAGCAGAACCATTCGGTTGAAGAATAAACTAAAGACGATACTTGAATTAATTTAATTGTAATTAACTTCAGTAGGTTTAATAGTTTGAAACAGACTGGCTCTATATCCTTTATCTATCTATCTATCTATCTATCTATCTATCTATCTATCTATCTATCTATCTATCTATCTATCTATCTATCTATCTATCTATCAATCTATCTTCACTGGGCTTCAGTCTAATATTACTTAGCCAGCCAGTGGCTCTTTGGCTCCGCCCACTGAGGTTTAACTCAACAAATTAAATAATTTCCGCCTCCAGAGCATCTCTGCCTCAAATGAATGTACTTTAGAGCTATGTATTCAGAAAGAGGCTTGTCTAAATGACAACCTATAGTTGGGTTCTGGCGCCATCGTGTGGAAGTTAGATGATACTATCTTTTAGGTAGCGTTCACTATATGAAAGCAGTTTTTCATGCTTCACATATTTCATAGACATCAGACATTGAAAAAAAAAAAGCTTTCAAAGCAATACACACTTACATGTTATGGCAGATACATATATATGAGATGATCCTTGCAGGAGTTTGGATGTTGGTGAGTTTGAATGTGCCATTGTTTAAATATGAATGTGTGTACACTTGGAGTATACAAAACTCTGTCTGCTCAAACATGATCTATCCACTCTTGGCTACACATACATACACAGACTGTACAGGCCTGTTCCACAACTCCATACAACACTACTTCAATAATTACATTACTGCGGGGCATTCCATCCAGGAAGTCGTAGAAGTTCAATAATTTCACAACAACCAATGTGCTTATTACAATTTCCCCTCTGGGTGTCATTTATTAGACTACTGGAAGAAGAAAACACAACACACAAACGCATAACAAAAATATAAGATAATAGTATTAGCAAAAATAATATCTGGTAGCTACATGTTTTAAACAACATGCTTATATTCAAGTTAAGGCTTTAATATTTGATCTTTAAAATATATTTTCAGTAATACCCATAAATCTGTGAGAAAGGAAAACAACGCAGTTATGTATATTCACATTCCATATAGGTGAGGTTGTTCTTCATGTTGGTTATAGTGCTGCAATTAAAGTTAAAATAACAACACGTTCCGCTACAATACCAAAATACCAATAGGGGTGTTTTAGTTCCATATTCATTAGTACTAATTCAACGTGTATCTCTGTCTTGACTGTGTTTTTTGGGAGGGATTACTGCAAATGTTTCCTTCACATATTAGTGGTAATAATGTCTAAATATGTCATATTCCTCCACCGGGTCTCACGAGTCCGTCAGGGTCATCTGCCATACGGAGATACTAGGTGTATGTCTGGTGAGAGGTTTCCCCCCCAGCACCAGCAGCAGATCGGGCAGGTGTTGCGTTATATCGTGCTCCCCGCCGTCGACCGCCTCCCCCTCCTCCCCCTCCTCCCCCTCCTCGCAGCTCCACTGTGTAGCGAAGGCCGGGTTCTCGAAGCTCAGGCAGCTCCGGATGTGCCGGGCATCTCTCCCCGGCGAGCCCCCGTTACCCTGGTCCCCCCCCAGAAACCTGCCCTCGTCCGGGCTGAACGTCTGCAGCTCTATGGCGCCCTCTGTGCCCAGAAAGGAGAGCTGCGAGGGGAAGCACTTGTTCTTGAAGGGCCTGAGCCTGCCGTCCAGCAGCGGCCGGGGCCTGAGTCCTGAGCTCAAGCGGCGGGGGCTGGAGCAGGGGCTGCCGCTGCTGGCCGCCGGCCGGTACCCGGGGCCCAGCCCGACGCAGCAGTGGTGCATCCTGGGAGGAGGGTGCGAGCTGGGCAGCGTGGCCAGCCTCTCCCAGCTCTGAGCGGTGAAGCTGTACCTCCACAGGGAGTTTGTCGGGGAGGTCTGGCTCTCGCCTCCCCCGAAGAGGAGCATGCTGTCCTTGTAGGCTACGGCCGAGTGGCCCACCAGGCGAGGGGGACCCGACCTGTGGGAAACACCCGTAGGCGGGATTAGCAGGAAGGAACGCGGAAAACAATGCCTATTGTCAGTTTTGGCCTCCTGAGTTTTCTATCGGTGAAATCTCCTGCTGTGACACTGACGAGGTAAATAAACTTTAAGTGATACCGAACTTTATCGTGAAGGACAGGACCGGGAAAGATCGGATACTTTTTGGGCAACGCGTCTGATAGCTACATAGATATAGGTCTGCGTCGTGTCATTTCCTGTTGTTGTTTTAAATAAGACGAGACGAGAGAAGAACGAAGCTGAAGAAACCCATTTCGTGTAACTCTAGCATACGTCCTGCTTCCAGTATTTCAACTCGCTGGATTTCAAAATTAGTTTTATTCATCCAGGGGAAGTTGCCTGAGCGCATTGAGGGTTAGGTTCCTTGTTTCGAGAGCACATCAACAATAGGCTGGATGGAGGGGAGAGGGTTCACCCCCCCCCCAGCCAGCTAGTCCAGGATTCAAACTGGCATCCCTCCAGTCCTTTGCTGTGATTTCATCCTGGACTGTTAACATATAAGGTGCATCACGCCTCCCTCACATACACAGCATCCATTGTGCGTTTTAGGGCGAGCGCCTATTTAGACAGCTGGTTTGGATGGGAGCGGGTATGTCACCGCTGTTAGCGCGTAAGCACCTCCAATTACACCGGCGCTGTTGAATCGGGCCCGCGGTAACTCAACACGGTAACTCGGAGAACAGCCCGGCGTCCCGCAGCTACCACTCACTTAACTTTCAAATAAGCCATTACTGCTGAAACTGTATTACGTTACGTGACATAATGACTGTACGTGTCTCTTCACCGGCAGCATCCAGTGTCTGGCTGGTGAGCCATTTTGAAGAGCCACAACAATTAACGTTTTCATAGAAATACTGCATGACGAGCAGATTTTAAAAGTTATCAAACGGATCTTCTTTTCTTTTCATTGTTTCTTGTCAGTTTCCTCACACCTGCTATGTGTCACCACGCGGGAATACGGTTAACATCCGGCCGGTTGACTTTCCGGGAAGCGGCGAAAACAAAGGAGAAAAACGGACAAGGAGAAACCCCCAGCGGGTGAAACCAATACTCACGTGATCTTGAGACAGCTCCAGGCGTGGCTGGTGGCGTTCCACCTCCAGAAGTCTCTCTGCTCCCGCAAGCCTCTCAGACCCCCGAACAGGTACATGCAGTCCTGGTGGGCCGCGGCGGAGTGGCAGTGCCTGGGTCCGGGGCCCAAGGAGCCCTGCTGGGAGCCGTCCAGCTGGGACCACGCCATGGTATCTGCCGTACATGTAAACACACACACACACACACACACACACATTAAACGTGTTATATTCTGGTATGGTGCATTTTTCAAATTTTAAGGTCACATTTCTAATCTTTAAACTTCAGGGGCAGCAGGGTCGAGCGGTGAGCAGGAAGATGGCCTTTCAACTTCAAGTCCCTCAAGGGTTGGAAATGCATCTGCTCTGCTGAAGTGTCTTTGAGCAAGGTACCGAATCCCGATCCGCTCCAAGGACCCTGTTCTACAGCCGAGCCTCTGACACGAAAGACTCTATGGGGATCACTACATTTCAGGCAACAACTCACGTACTGATTGACATTTTATATGAGAATATGTCCATAAACTGCACACACCATGTCATGTTCAACCAAAAGGCTGGTCGGTGATAGCAAAGGGACAGGAGAGGAAAAGATCTAGTGTGATCTAGGCTGATCACATGGGTGAGTTCTTACAATAAGATCTTGTGTCGTGCAGCTTGAGATGAATTGTGCAGAACTGCTTCTTTACTAGTCTTGTCATGTTTAGGGTTGTTGGGACACGTGCTGTATGTTCTGATGCTATGTGCTCTAACGCTTACCAGTGGGACTGAACTGAAGTGGACTAATGTTACATAGATAAAGGGCAACCCTCTGGAAACACTTTGCAAGGCAAAGTGAGACCTCCCCCTCCCCCCATATCGCTCCCCGACCTTCCTTCCTCCTCACCCGCTGTGCACAAACGACCGGAGGGTGTTTTCCGTATGAAACTCCTGCCCGACTCCCACAAACGCCACCGCCACGTGATGTTATCCAATGTGACATCGACTCGAAGCCGAATAGATCAAACGTCCGTTGACAAAGCTCCGCCCTGGTTCTACCCATAATCCTGTGTGCTGTCTTCAGTAGAAATGGATTGATGACCGACGGTGACGCATTCCCAACATCTTCAGAGGACTGTGTCCAGTAGGATGCTCAGTCGGCCTGAGGACATCACTGAGGACGTTTGTCTCACTGATCCGACTCAACCATGGTTCTACATGTCAACCCAGGTGGGTGTCACAACACTATTACACTAACGGTATAATGTCCTTTACTCAACCTGCCATAGTGTTGTCATTTCCTTTACTCAACCTGCCTCATGTCCTTCTACTTCAGTCGGTGATTTCCTACGTATCCCAGAATGACGTTCAAACGCCGTCAGCGAAAGGTGGTGAAGTTCGATCCCAGACAGACATAAATACAGTTAGCCACCTGGTGTGTGAACATTGGGGCATGTCTATGAAGGCACAGCACAAACACTATACGCTATCCTCCTCCACGTGCACGCACATTTACACATAAATAATAAATCCATTCAAACTCACCAAAATCCAAACTCCAAAACTCTTGCGAGGATCCTCTCATGTCGACGTATCCTCCATAAACGAACATGGCGGAGCCAAACACCACGGCGCTGTGGCCCTTCCTATTGGCGGGCGTTTGGGTCTACACACACACACACACACAAAAGAGAGTGGCAGTCCATTAGGTAACAGACCACTATTAGGTAAGTACTATCACCTTATCAGCTACGTCGATTATTGACCACGTTGAGTGTACATGCAGTTACTCTGCTGCTGAAACCTTCAACTCCTCTTCCAGGTTTCTCTCAGTCTTTGAGTCTTTTCATTTTTTGTGTATCGAGAAAAATCCACAAGATTCAAGATTTGTTCTTGTTTTGATTATGGCAACATCTTTGTCTCTCAGTGTGTCCTCACTGTGGTGTTCTTCACTGTGGTGTTCCTCACTGTGGTGTCCTTCACTGTCCTCACTGTGGTGTTCCTCACTGTCCTCACTGTGGTGTTCCTCACTGTGGTGTTCTTCACTGTCCTCACTGTGGTGTTCCTCACTGTCCTCACTGTGGTGTTCCTCACTGTGGTGTCTTCACTGTGGTGTCTCCTCACTGTGGTGTTCTTCACTGTAGTGTCCCTCACTGTGGTGTTCTTCACTGTAGTGTCCCTCACTGTGGTGTCCTTCACTGTAGTGTCCCTCACTGTGGTGTTCTTCACTGTGGTGTTCCTCACTGTGGTGTCCTTCACTGTGGTGTCCCTCACTGTGGTGTCCCTCACTGCTCTTCCCAGAGATCACCTGTCAATCAAACAGTGTGTCCAGTACTGTCACGTCTTCCTCCTTGGGTTTCCTGTTGATTGAGTTTGAGTTCCTGTAGGTGGCGCTCTTTTCTTTGTCTGTTCAGCCACGGTGGCTATCGCTGCTCACGCTAACTACCCAGTTCTTCTTCTTGTTTATTCCAAATAAACTGCTGTCACTTCTGGAAACATAAAACGCATCACTCGTGCACCAGAGGGGTTTTTCCCAGGAAGGACCGACCTGACACCGACCGGGTGTTCAGAGCAGCAGATGTAAGCTTGTATGAACCGGCTAGAGATCGGATCACTGTTGTGTTATCTGAATCAGCAACAGAATACAATTATATTGTCCTCGGTGTGTGATTGTGCAACCATTTGAATGGAGGCTTGGCAGGAGGGGAGCGAGTGGTTTCATGTGATCTATTATCACTTCAAATTACGGCGGTATGCAGGGCATTCTGTACCTGGGGGGAGCTCTTCTTTCCCTGCCAGTGCACCCATTTCTGCTTCCCTGAAACAACAAAGGACAAGGAGAATAGAGGTCAGGCCAAAAAAAAGGGAGCTAGCGAGCGAGGAGGCAGATGTTGGGGTATGCTGTGCAGAGTGCAGGACCAGCACAGGACCTGACATGTTGTGGTATTTTTAGGGCTTGCAAGAGCAGGAAGCACGTCCTGTTAATATCTCAGGGTTCTTGTACCGTCTAGCTAATGATCCACTCCGATTATTCCCCATGACCAACACTAATATCAACGTTCAAATGTTAGATTTTTGTTAAATAGCTGATATATACACCAGGTCTTTTTTTTTAGCTTGCTACAGCTATCATTTGGGACTCATGCAATAAGGAAATGGTCATTCCTTTAAAGGGAACTACTGTAGATCAACATCCACAATCAGTTGAAAAACCCCCCAACATTTTGGTATTTCCATAACTTTTCCAGGCCTGGACAACACAATTTTCTTTTAATTTGATGAAACATGTCCCAGGTTTTCAACGGCCCTGGGAACCGCGTCACGAATCTCTTCACAGTGGTTTGGAAAGTGTTGGACGTGCAAGGACAGGTTTTGTGTATCCTGCCTGCCATTTACCGACAGTATTGGCAGTGCAGCGCATATTCTCCCACGGTGAGACCTTACCGATGTCAAACACCCAGAGGGGGCATCTCCACTCTGTGTATGAAGAGTCCAGCATTCCTCCAAACACATACAGAAAGCCCTGAAAAGGTTAAATAAGTGTTGTTGATATACATCGACACAGATAAGGGCAAAGTAAGAGCGTGCACATATTTCTATCAGTGTAAAAATGGGATGAAACACATGAGGTTGAGGTTGAGGGTGAGGTTGTACCTCATGAGCCACCACAGAGTGTTCCTCCAGCTCTTCCGGTGCTGCTTCGCTGTTGCAGACCAACTCTGTCCACTCGTCACGCACTGCAACGTACACACAGCTTCGTCAGAATAGGAAAAGAAACCTTTGATCGGCCGAAGCGTCAAAACCACAACACTCACTCTGCTCTGCTGGGGTACCAGAGGCATAAACGTCAACGTGGACAAAGTAAAGAATCTTTCAACCTGCTCATTTTATTCACCAACTTCCTAACTTGTCAGTTCACGCAGGATCTTAATCTGTAAAACGTTTGAAATGGATTACGCAGTGAAGAAGTGTGCTGCTGGCCCTTACCCACGCTGTACCTCCAGAGGTCCCTCAGACAGTGCCTGTTCCTGCCTCCCAGGATGTACACATCCCCGTTGTAGATGCAGCAGGCGTGTTTGTAGCGGTCACATGGCGACTGGCTGCTCTGGGGGAGCCGAGTCCACAGGCAGGGACTCCTCTGACTCATAGCGGGCATCCACCGCTGTCATTGGACCATGTTCTGAGGAAAGCAAGAGCAAATGCGTTAGGGGTGGGCGATATGATATGATAAAAATCAATATCGTGATTATTTCAAACTTTTACCTCGATTACGATTAATGAACGATTATTTTATTTGTTTTGTTTCATTTTGAAATTGACCGGATGCTCTATGCCGTTCCTGTGGTTGCTTTGCTAACTGGCGCTTCTAGACGTTCCTCGTTCTTGTAGCCTAAATAACAATCGAAATGAAAGATTTAGAAAATTTGCCACGATTACATAATTAAATCGCGATTACGATTATTATATTATTATTATAAACACGATTATCGCCCACCCCTAAAATGTGTATAACGATGGTCAAGAAAAATGCAGTGAGGTCCTTTAAGTACCTCGATTTAAGGTCGATTTAAGTAGCTGATACGTCTCTGCACCCGCAAGGTACTTTTGTGTCACTACACTGCAAGAGGAACAAAACCTCATGCAAGAGAGAAGTGCCTGTTGATTGAAGAGGAGCCAGCATTAATTGACAAAAACCAGAGTCAGGTGCTTTGTAACGCAATCCCTCCGAGAGCAGGAAGACGAAAACGATACGGTACCCGATACCCCCCCCCGCCGAGTCTCTCCAACCGTGCACACCTCGAACAATGACAACGTTCCAGGTTCAGGTCACCAGTGTGCTGGCTAATTACGCCGCTAATGTGCGGCACTGTGTCGAGCCATTGTGTGTTACCAGGACCGTGTTAGTTGTTACGGCTGGAGAAAGCTGGGCTCCTCGGGGCGTTCAGCTGTTATTCTCTCGGCCGCTGAGCGCCTGACTGCCGCACGCCGCCGTGGAGAGACTGACTCTGGGGAAACGTCTCTCCAGGCACCGACAGAGCTGGTGTGGTGTAATCTCACCTTGTCGCACATAGAAAGTTAGCATGCAGCTAGTACTGGAGCTGCATGGTTAACCCATAAGGACCCACCAGTGACACAGGTGTCACTGGTGGGTCCTTATCAATCCTTATCAATCACAATTATCAATTGTTTAGCTTGAACAAAATAGTTTTACTGCACTTTTGGCACTTACATCAACATCTGGACTATTTTCAACTACAGCCGATATGACACTATCCTACGATTATTACTTTATTTATTACGATTATTACTAATATCGCGATGTACGATTATACCCGACTAACCATGTTACTTATTTACAATCAAGTCATTACTGCTATCCCATCCCCTTCTGGGTCACATTTTATGAGGTCACAACTTTGAGTCCACTTTTTGCTGACTTGCTCTCTTTACAGCGATACTCCTTGATAGCCCTGAATTGCAACTGGTGGTCTGGTAGTGCACACCAGCTAACATTAGCTAAAACTTGGCGACACAATGCAACGGCCAGCTGCTTGAAATGACATCTGTGCTGTGCTGTATCTATACAATAATTGATGAGGACTGAGTCAGAGCTGTCAGAAACCGAAATGGAAACGTTATATGAGGGAATTGATGACTCACTTCCACGAGCCTTCATAGTGTTCATAGAGATAAGTACCCGGCGAGGCTTCACAGTCATGCTCCGCCTCTATCTGTTCGGTGATGCTGATAATGGATTTACGATTTATTTCTCTGATATGTAATTTTCCACCCCGCACCAGGGGAATGCATTAAACTTTTCCACAATGACATACTGACTATTTAGGATCATTTACCTGTTACACGGTTGCTCGGCAACAACGTGGCCTTTCTACAAAATCTTATCAAGTGGTCACATGAGCAAACAGCTCTAAGGTCACGAGTCACGTTCACTATTGTACCAACACACCTAGTCCATGCCTTATCTAAACACTTGTATAAACAGGGATCTTGAAGAATTCCAGTCATTTAACATTTAAATACTATTAGGGCAGGAAACTGGATTCTCCATTGGTGGCTTACTCATGGTCTGAAACCACGAGAAAAAAAAGGAAAGTCAATATTCTTCAGATTTGTATTGGGTCTTGATAAAAAATGAATGAAGTGATTGTTGTTTGCCTCTGTGTAATATCTAGAATAGAGTGTGAGAAGTCAAGTGACTGAGGCTGTGGAGGGGTCTCACATTAAAGTACATCAACATGAAATTCACCCGACAAATGTTGGTAGCCTGCAGTTTGGAGGTCTGAATGAATGAAATAATAATATTCATATAATGTTCCAATAGAGGAGTCGCTGGCTCTGGCGGCCATATTGGAGGTCCACAGCTCTTGGTCAACAGCAGATTGTGTTTCTAAACGTACAACTTCTCCGTCTCAACTTGTCCGTCCGGAAGAGATTTCTAATTTCTGTGGCATTTAACTGGGAACTGATCATCACTGATACATCTGATTGATTTAGTGTTTAGATCATGTAGCTTGTTAGCTAGCTAACCATAGCATCTGGTCAGCTAACCATCACCGTCTTGTTGTCAACATAACTGATGTATCTAAGTTAGCGTTGCTAGTGGCTAAGAGTACCCATGTCAGCTGCAGCCCCACTTAGCCTGAAAGGAGGCTGAGGCCGACTTGGTGTTTTACTGGCAGATCACCATCGAGTCCTGCTGCACTTGAAGCAGGGTTCATTTTGTATTGTTGCAGTGTTAATTTGATGTTAAATCGATGCTTGAACGACACTGAACAGTTGCTGTGATGCGTTAACATTGTTTCTACGTTGATACGACGTTAGTTTGCTGTGTGGGTGATGGCCTTGTTTGAAACTGTGTTACTTTTCAACACATACTGGAACAACATATCAATATATCTGATATTGAAAAGTCGCACAAATGAATGTTGTCTCAAAGAAGACTAATGTCCTGATAGTATCATGTACTATCATGTACTAATCGTGTACTTAGTGTGTATCCTTATGAAATGTGCTAAATTATTTCTTTAGTTGTTTCCAACATCTTGCAATGACTGGTGACTAATCCTTTGAACCATAGACTAGGCTGCTGTCAGGATGACTCTTCAGGGCATCGGCTTGTGATTTTAAGGTTTATTCATTCAAATTAATTGTTTATTACACTGCTGATATGTGACTACCCAAAGAAACAGTCTGAAGATAACGTCAGATACCATTTAAAAAAATAAGACATGAGGGAGGTTCAGGAGGAATGGAAGGTTAAACTGGCTCCAGTAATGTAGAGTTGATTAAATGTATTGCTCTACCATTATAACCTCATGGCTCTAATGTTTTTTCTCACTTGGTGTGTTCACATATGCACCACCTAAATAACTAGACATTTTGCTTGATTATACTATTCTCAAAAAAACTGGTATAAGTGTCATTTCAGTCATTTCTAATGGTTTGAAAATGGTTTAGATGGCCTTGTTTTCCCCTGGGGGAGGACCCCAGACCCCCAGACCCCCAGACCCCCACTTTTGCTTGCACCCCCCTCCCCTTAGACACAATGGCTACGCCCATGCTTTGAACCACTTTCTCTTCAACTGTGACTTGTTAAGATTTATATTTCCTTAGTCCAATACACGTCCACACATACTTACCGCGTGATGCCCACGCAAGCCCCGAGGCGTGTACTGCTACTGTCAGTGGAATCTGAGGGCAATGACATCCCCTTTATAAGGAATGTGTCCCGTTAAATCACGGTCCGGTCTGCCCGCGGGAACGTAAACAACACGTTTCTACTAGTTTTATCCAACAAAATAAAGCAGTCTCGTCTGTAAATGTCGTATCCCGATCAAAAATAAACCGATCGACGAAGGGAGGAAGAGGTATAGACGATTAGTCAATATCGTGACGACTAACTGTTAGAGGGACGAGTAGAGGAGATGAACTTTTTTTGGAGATCCCGTCTTATCGATTTTAGTCGATCCAAATTGAAATATAACATCTTTGAGCTCTGAAATAGTAACGCAACATATAATACATGTTTTATCTGTGAAGAAAACCCATTCAACCTATAAATAGAGATGAATTACTTACAGAGAGATGCCTGGCCGCTATTCTTCGTCTGATTCTGTTGTCTCAGTTGTAATTATATAGGCTTATGCTGCCTTCAGGTGCTCCTCGTAAACTCCTGCGTCCGATTAGGGAAGTCGGAAAAAATTGGGTTTCAGGTTGACACCGCAAATGGAAAACATGTGTATTTTCATGTGTACTTTCATGTGTAAGTTTATTTATAACACAGAGTTCCAAGAGACAAAAATTCTAACAGTACCTGATGTAGGTAGCTGATGTAAAATACTCAAAAAAAGTACACAAAGGATAATCAATTACAGTAACAAGAGTAAGTGTAATTTGTTACTTCCACCGTTGCAACATGGATCCAAAGTAGCTTGTTGGTGGCTGTTGTTTTATTTGAAGTAACCAAGCAGCGGCAGAATGAAGAGGAGTGCATCAGGCATGTAACTGATGTCTTAATTGAGTTATCATCCAAAAGATGATCCATGGTCTATGTGTGAGTAAAGGTTAAACGTGTGAAAATAGAAACATACAATCATGAAATGTATCTACATACATTACAAACAATAACCATATAATAACATGTAATAATAAAATACATCATGTTTACCATTATGTGCTGATATGGTTTACATGCTCTCCGCCCCCTAAACGTCACATCTTGGTAACTTGGGTGCCAAGGGAACTTCCAATCCTAAATGAGGTTAGTCGTATATCTATATACTTTACTTTCCCAAACTCAGCATCTATTGCATGCTCGACCATACTGCTAGGAGGATCCCTCTCTGAGTAGTCATTCCTGAGGTTTCTTCCATTTTTTTTCCTGAAAGGTTTTCTGGGAGTTTTTCCTTGTCCTCCGTGAGGGTCCAAGGCCGGGGGATGTCGTGCACTAACCATTTATTGTTTTCAAACTGTGAAGCCCTTTGAGACTGTGTCGTGGAAAATTGCATTGCATTGAAGCACTAACACACAAAACACTGATAGGTTGAAGCACACAAATATATTGTATACAGTATAGTGGAGAGAAATATCTTGTCACAGGTCAACTCACTACAATCTTTATTCTTTCTTTGGAGAGAAAGAAGTCTCATGATTGGTCCTCCATGCTACAACCATATGGTTCATCCTATGGACTATCTCCACACAGTAGTGGACTGGTCAAGATCACATTTCTGACTTCCTGGAAAGGCCTCACTGGCTGGTTGTGCTATATTTAGGTACATGTTGTTGGTACTTGTCGAGTCAGTCTTTTTATCAGTTTTGGATTATGGTGACATCATTTACAGACATGCAGCAACATCAACCCTCAAACCTCTGGACTCCATTTATCACTCTGCTCTTAGATTTATTACCGGAGATAGGTATGACACTCATCATTGCATCCTTTATGAAAAAGTTGGTTGGTCCTCCCTTTCTGACAGACACATGAAGCACTGGTTTATGTTTATTTTCAAGGCCCTTACTGGTAAGCAGCCCCCATACATTTCATCCCTACTTGAAGAGCGCACCGGATGTTACTCATTTCGAACCAGTGGTCTGATGGTTCTTAAGGTCCCATTTGTACATTCAGAGCACGGTAAATCAGCCTTTTCTTTTGATGCTCCAAACTCATGGAACACACTCCAATACGCGTTGGGGCTGGAGAACATCCCCCCTCTTGCTGTTTTTAAATGTATGGTGTCAGACTTTTGCAAATCGCCCTGTGATTGTTTTTAATGTAATTGTATTCATGTATTTATTGTTTTTTTATTGTTTTTCATGCTCTGTTGTTGCTTGTAAACTCGTCGTCCCTGTAAATGAGGGAAACCTCAGTGACCAACGAGCTAAAATAAAGGTTAATAATGTTAGTAGCACACGTCTGTCACAGGGGATAGCATAGTAGCAATACAACAGACACAAAATAATAACTAATAAATGATAAATGATAAATACTAGCACTCTGCGCTAATTTACTTTGACAACTGTAGTGCTAATTAAGGGCTATACAAACACATGAGATTTGATTTGATTTGGTTTACTGCCCTGCTAATCACTGTTTAATAAAACTAAAAAAGGATATAAATGCTGCTCATTCTGAAATTCAGTACTGAAACTCTATGTTATAGCATTATGAAAGTGTTCTTATGTGAAAAGACTATGGCAAAATGGCAATAGCAGTATGATATGTGTAAAGATTTCTCCTTATAGTGGGAAAATGTATGGTTTGGTTTCAGCAACATCAATCAAAGAGAAGGAATTCTACTGAATAAATTTGGCCATTTTTCCAATTTTTTTTTGTCAAAGAATGTGAGCAGTACATTATTATTATTAATATCTCAATCAGTAAGAAATGTAATATCTATTTACAGCAATTGGATACCTATATGCTCATTTCCTCCTATATGCATACTCTACTCCGCAAACATGTTTTTTTAGGAGAAATTTCTCAACGCCGTTCGCCTGTGCGCAATACTGGAAACCCGTAATTTCCCACAGCACCTTAAGGCAGCATTACAGCACATTGGGTAGGAGGAGGAGCGAGTGTGTGGCGCTCGTTGAGCAGGAAGGAAGGGTGTTGGTACACAGACAGTGAATAGTTTCTGTAACATCACTTAGCGCTAGATGCTGAACCGCAACATTTCTCATCACATGACAACAGTCTCCACGTGGAGAGGGAAGTGCATAGTTTGAACTTCAACCTTTATTATGCCTAAGTGATCTGTAAAAGTTAACATTTACCACAAAACCCCACAAAACCCCCACAAAACGTGTAGGGTTCTTTTTGCAAACCAAACACCATTTCCCCCAAGGCTATTCCAGGATATATAGCAACATTTCCATGACTTATTTGTCAGTCTATGTTGCAAATGTCAAGTGCAAATGTCCATGTTGCAAATGTCTCGTTATTTTTGCACTGAATATCTGATCTGAATGACCCAGGTCTTATTTCTGGCTCCAACTATCACTTATAATGTCAGGACATTTCTGATCTGGGTTTTTATTCCTCAAAAGGGAAGTGGATCAACAAGCAGCCAAGTTGAGACGTTCAACATTTCACTGGTTGGGGAAAAAAAGATCAACAAATGTACATTATGGCTTGCCATAGGCATATCCCCTTTTTCCCATAACTTTTCCAGGACTGGAAAAAAACAGGAAAAGTTTAGGGTCTAAGCAATATAATTCAAATACTCCTGTCTGTTTATCTAGCTACTAAAAACTGTACTTACTTATCATAGACTTACATTATATACTATGTTATAATATAATATATATTATATTATATACAGAAGAATAAAGTATTCTGTTCCAACCATAAGATGTCAATGAGCATTATCCTTTCCTCATTGCTGCTCGACTATCACGCTGCATCATTTCTAATATCTAATATATATATAAGTAAATTACAAAATAAAGGCACGGTTTAAAAATGTTAATACTTTATTGAGTTGGCTACTATCAAAATATGAATTATTACAACATAAGCTACAATAGTGTTATTCAACCAGAAATACATCATGTCAGCAGGAGTATTTCTGAAAACATGCTGATGAATGAGAAAGTAGAGAAATGTACATGTAAAACATGTAAAAGTCACATTCAGGAAAAGTCAAATCTAGTAGAAGGACTTGATCTTAGTCTTAAAACACATGGAGACACTCAAATTCTGAAAAATGTGAACTCAAATATATAATCTATAATCCATACACTGTGTGTATACACTGAGTGTCCAATACAATGGACTAATAAATTAGTTAAGATATGAACATGGATCATAAATAAGCACTGAGCATTTCGCCTAACCCTAAACTCCTGCCACAAACTGTGGGCCCTTTCCTCCCTGAGATCTTTACGAGTGTATGAGGTGTAACACAAGGTGCTGAGGGCACAGAACTCACAACTTGAAGTTGTTTTTCCACCGCAGGAATTCTCCAGGAACTTCGTACTATTGGTACTTAGTTTCAGGAACTTCGACCTTTCCCACCGAGGGAACGAGCCCCCGAAAAGGTTCCTCTTGGATAGTTCCTGGACCCACAAAAAGTTCCTGCTAGCGAGGTAGTACTTTTTGGGGGACCAGGAACCATTGGGGCGGAGTTGCAGTACTGCACAATGCTTATTGGTCAATACAAGCAACATCAAAAACCGTCAAGTCCGTCAACTGGCGTTACTGGTAGCAAACTCATCGAACATGTCTCACAGATATTTATTGTTTTGGAAAATGGGCCGACAATGAGATACAGGCACTTTTGTTCAGACGAGGAGATACAGAGGGCTTTGGAGGGCCAGAACAAACAAAGTTGGCATAATCTCCCTGGTACTTTGGGTGGGAAAGCAACCTGGAACTCTTAAAAAGGTTCCTGCTCAAAATAGTAAACCCAACCCAAAAACGTTCAGGTTCCTCTGGTGGAAAAACAACCTAACTTAATGGTAATTGCAGGACCTGTAGTGCACACTTCTGGCCTGCAGAGTGCAGTGTGTGTGTGTGTGTGTGTGTGGTTTAGGTCCTGGCTCGCTGTGTGTTCTCGTTGATAGTCCAAATCTCACAGTTGGGTGTTCTTGCTCTGGGCCATCTCTTCGGTGTTGCCATTCTCATCGCACTTGAAGCCGCCGTTCTCCAGGGCGTAGTTCTCCTTCTCTGTCGGCCTTTCAGCGTCTCCAGCCTCCACTGACGGATAGTCGCCCTCATATGACCCTTGGCCAAATAATCTTTTGTATCCCCGGTAGACTGTAGTGGAGGAAGCACGGCAACAATAACTTTAATGAGAAGCGCCAGGGCTGAATATCTCGTTTCAATCTAACCCTTCCCCGATAGACAATTTCACATGACTTGGCAAGAAAATCAGCTGAAATTCCCATCCCCGATTGCCTCTCCATGTCTGCCCATTTTAACTCTCACCTGCCACAGATATGAATGCCACCACCAGCTGGAAGATGCTGTAGATGAGGGGGAAGGCGAACATGACCTCCAGCTCGGCAGGGGCGAAGGACAGCTGGACGATGGTGCTGCACAACTGGGCGTTCTGTAAACCTGTCTCCAGTGCAATGGTGCGACACCTGAACACACCAGTCCAAGATAAACAAGTGCTTAGTGTAGTCCACTGAGATTCACGAGTCGGTAGATGTATTAGTCTATATGCTCAGTGCTACAGTAGACACAGGTATTCTTGCTAGCTCACAAGAATGCCGGTATAACAAGAATACCACCAACATGTATGCTTGAGTGATTCTTTGTTTTGTCTCAGGTCTTTCAGGACCTGGACGACGTTTGACGCTTTAGCTCAAAACGCACTTCTAGCCAGGTCCTGCAAGTTTGCTGTGATATGACAAAATGAAACTTCAAAGGTTGTAAAGGTTTTTCAAACCCATGTCCTCAAATAATAATATATATATTAAAAACTAAAAAGTTTCAATAACTACTAAAACTGTAAAATTGTGGTCCTCAGTTGACTAAACTAACTCATTCAAGTTTATGAGCCAGTGTTGCTATCCAAGGTGATGGTACTCCACTAGATGGAGCCAGAGATGGTCTGACAGCGTCAAGATGTTTCAGAAAGCCTCATTCACCCCTGCTTTTAAGTATTACTAATTGATTCAAGCATCGTGGCATAGCAAACCCACTATAAAGCATCCTAGCACGAGTATGACAACAATAAAACTCAAACTAAAATAAAATAATGTCATTCCTACCTGTACCAAGGTTGACCAACGAAGCGGGCCAGGATGAAGCCCAGGGTATAGCCGAGGAAAGGGTAGATGGCTCCTATGATCCAAAGGGAGGGAGAGATGGTCCAGGAGGACTGGTAGAGAACCCCTCCGACCACCGCTATGAGGATGATGAGAATAATGCCTACGATGGACCCCACCTGTACACCAGCAAGCACATGATGGTCACACACAGTCCAGGCTTTTCGATGGGGATACAATGTGAACATACAACCAGAATCTATTTCACAAGGCTTATTTGCGCCAGGTTTAGTGGAGTTTGTGTGTTACATGAACAAACCTTGAGGACCTTTTTTGCCAACTCGGGCTTCTTGTGTTTGACGTACATTCCAAGAGCAACCGGGACGAGGATGCACGCTAGAGTGATGCCTACGGAAACAGAGAAACTTCAGTTTCTGTTGGACACTATCAAGAAATCTCTAAAAGTCATTATGGCAATGAAGAAATGTGCAATGGAGGTGCAAAGTGCATTTCAACAATATCCTGTACTGTAAAACACATTATAGAAATGCCTGTAAACGCGATGTAGAAGATGACACTGCTTATTATCTGAGCACCTTTTAACACAGTTCTTGAAACACTATTCAGGGTTTCAAATATTGTCGGTTCAATGGGACGGCAATCCACTGC
The DNA here is from genome assembly GCA_034670385.1 of Hoplostethus mediterraneus. Classification (NCBI taxonomy): domain Eukaryota; kingdom Metazoa; phylum Chordata; class Actinopteri; order Trachichthyiformes; family Trachichthyidae; genus Hoplostethus; species Hoplostethus mediterraneus. The sequence goes on from JAXDDW010000014.1 coordinate 5,719,877, forward strand.
GCGTCATCTGCTTACCGATGCTGTCATACGGGATGTTGAAGGTGTTGGAGGTCCACATGGAGGTGTAGATGAACAGACAGAGAGGCATCATCCCCAGGGCCAGGATAGAGGAGCAGGCTGTCATACTGATGCTGAGGAGGAGAGAAAATGGACAGTGTTGGTGAAACAGGGCTCTACACAGTGCCAACCTTTCAGGAACTAAGTAAAACAGCTTGACCTCAACGCATTTGAGTTTTGAAAGGGTTTCATAAGACGGTAGACTTTTCTCAACCCATAGAGCATGGAATCACAATATTGTGCATTTTGACAGACTGTGCAGACCAAGTCACAACTGATTCAATGTCAGACCAGTTTCAGTTGTACAAGTAGAAGATTAGTTTGATGTTTCAGACAGACTGTAGTCAGCCCACCAACCAACTGTGCAAAAAGCATAGAAATACACCATCTCAGGGGAAATTGACAGCATGATGGTTCATTTCCAGCCTTTTTCAAACTGTTTTGTCCACTTTTAAAAACCTGGAAATTGTCCAAATCACTTCTAATATTTTCCCATCCTTTCCAGACCTGACGTAGGACCCCTGCACTGTCTCTCACATGCAGCCAGCCAGCCGGTCTGCCGGCCAGTCAGTCTCTTACCTGAGGTCCATGTCTCCATCCAGCCAGTAGCAGATGATGTTAGAGCTGGAGCCTCCGGGACAGCAGCCCATAATGATGATGACGACAGCCTGCACAGGCAGCACGTTGAAGGCCAGCGCCAGGGCAAAGGCTGTGAAGGGCATAATGCCAAACTGGCAGAGAAAGCCGATGAAGATGCCCCAGGGCCGCCTGATGTGGCCCCACAGCTTTTTGGAGTCCACGGTGCAGCCCATGGCAAACATGACCATAGCTAGCATGACGGTGAGCACCGTGCTCAACACCAGGCTAAGTATGGTGTTGAAGTCACTGGGGGGAACGAGGCAGTTTGTGCCCGAGCAGACTGCGGCATTGGGGTGGCAGGTAGCAGGCACCACCTCTGTTGCCATGGCGGAGGACATTGTGAAGAAAGTAACAAGGAAAACAAAAAAGGAAGAGAATCAATTGCTCCCGGTTCGAAGAGGACTACTGTGGACGATGTTTCTTAGATGTGATAAAGCTTTACCTCCATCAACTACTCCAGTCAAGGACCACAATGAGAACAACCGTCTCTCCCACCGCTCTTTAATGTGTAACCTGCTACAAATGGGAGGGAACACTTTCACAGGTTAAAAAAAAATAAAAATCAAAAATTAACCAATACCACTGTTTTTTATGGGGTCAGTGTCCAGACGTAAATGCATATAAAAAGAATTCATTCATTTCAACATTGGCCATAATAAATGTGATTGCACCTTTGGCCTCTTAAAACTTTATTGGACTCCTCCAGACACACCTATGCAGCAGCAGCATCATCCTAGTTGTGCCAGTAAGGAGGGAAGATGCCTTCTACTCCTGAGCAGAGGGCACACCCTGAATGTACGTCATTAAATGCACCACCAGTGGGAACATTAACACTAAAAGAGTTAAAAATTACGATAAAATGTGATGATTTGGAGCTATAAATTGCTACACCACAGGACACTCTGTCTCCTTGGCCAAAGGTACACCAGAGTATAAAATGCAAAAATCGGTTCCAATTCATGGAGCCGAGGGGTAAATGTTTAACACTGAAGTTACAGGACAACCATGAGTTAGCATGATTTAATTGTTTTTAACCTTTATTAAGCAAAGGAACACACAGAGCTCTCATTTTCTTAGAGAGAGAGAGTCTAAAATGAAAGGCTCACCAACTTACTGAATTCCTTTATACTCTTTAAGACTTTTCTGCTTTCGATGGGGGTTGCATGGGGAGGGGGGTTGTGCACCACTTTCATTTCAAAGTCAAAACATTGCAAGTACATAGCATGCACCTTAGGCACCTTATCCATCCATCCAGGGCCCATGTCCTGTGGTTCTTCAGGGTTCAAAAGGTCATCAACAACCTTTAAAAAGTCCATCCACCCATGGGTGCTGACAGATTGCTGTTCTCATGTCAAGTCTATGAAGTGCTTCTCCAGGGACCTGTTTATCCCATCCTCATGAAGCTCTCTCTCAAAAGAGTTCTTCTCAAACCTCCACCAAGCCCCAGTTGGTTGAGGTTGAGCTGGTCTCTGGTCAGCATCGAGACGTTTCTGATAACTGGATGTTCCCCGTCACGTGGGCAATGAAGCACCTCAGAAGGTAGATCCCCAGAAAGTGGAGGGAGCTGTCGAAGAGAGAGAGACAGAATAAACAAGACGAAAGAGACAAGTCTACACAATGCATTATATAAATTAACTAAATCATGTCTTTCATGATATCGTCATGATGCACAGACGTAATTTAAAGGTTAATTCCGGTATTTTTAAACCTGGGATCTATTATTTTTACCACAAAATAGGTACAAATAGTTTTGGAATTGCTCTGGTAGATCGCCTCAGTCGGCAGTCGCGAAACGGGCTGCAATGGCTGCAATGTGCCACTGACAGGCTCAGGTTGTAATTGGAAGTATCTGACAACGTTACTGAAAGGATCCCTACAGAGATAGACCTTGTTTAACCTCTTCATGCAACAACTCACCTCATCTTTCAGATTTCAGAGCGAGACTTCTCCTTGAGCCAGACTTTTGTTTCTGTTTAAACAAAGGCTTCCAATAACAATCTGATCCTGTCAGTGGCAAAAACAAGCACTTTTAGTGGACGTACTATGATCGGCGCACTTGCCCCTACAGATTACATTGCAGCCATAGCAGCCTGTTTCGCGACTGCCGACTGAGGCGATCTACGGGAGCAATTCCAAAACTATTTGTACCTTTTTTGCGGTATAAATGATGAATTTGTACAAATAGAGCCCGGGTTTAAAAATACTGGAATTCCCCTTTAAGATCACGTTTCCCACTAACGCTGTTGCTACTTTTTACAACTACCCTTCCTTGGCATTGCTCTGAATGCATTCCCTTTTCACTTTACTGAAGAGAATAAACATGGTGAAAGTGAATTTTCCTTTTGGTCTTTCACTTTTTCCACCATCTGCCTTTGCAAGAAACTCATAAAAGCTTTAGCTCCGTTTGCGCTGTCAGAACACCACCCTCGATTTCCTGCCAAATCTGACCCGGTGGTGCACGGCGTACAGAGCACGGTAGAGGCATGAAATATTTATTTACATTATGTTTTGTATTAATTATTTATTTATTTCATTGTATATATTGGTTGACTTTCTTTATTTGATTGCTGTGCCTGTCTGTGTTTTAATGCACCAACATCACCGAGTCTGTGCGAATGTACTTGGCCAATAAATTTGATTCTGAATTATTTTGATATCGACACATAATGATATCTGCTGATCACATGTTAAACAATCAAACTGATGTTCACTGCATTGAACTGCATGGTAATATAGAGATGATAAACCTTTTCAAATAATATTCAACTTATACAGTGGTGGTACAGTGGTGGCCAAAATTATTAGAACACCTGACAGATCTGAAAATATTGACCTTTTCTTTCCTCCAAAACATGATTTCATTTCATAATGTTCATGAAACATGAAGATGGTTGCTCTGAGCACAACAAATATCAGATGAAGTGAGTCCTACTGTTTTTATCCACTTTTAACTTTAATATTTGGTATGTCCACCTTTTGCAGCAATTACAGCAGCACATCTCTCTGGCATAGTGTCAATATATTTCCTGAGAACTTGAACACTAATGTTATCCCGCCTTCTGCAACTCAAGCCAAAGGCTTTCCTTTGAATGGAACATGATTGTGTGACATTGACAGTGAAATAGGCCTAGCTTGTTTTTTGTAAGGAAAATGACAATTTTCTCCTTATGATGGCTCTATTCTATGGTTTATAGAGCATAATGATGACTTTGTATATATTTCATTCGTTTTTATGGGTATTTTAATGGCCAATTGAACAAAAACAACTGAAACCTCTTAAATATGCCAAGTGTTCTAATAATTTTGGCCACCACTGTATACAACTCAATATATACAACTTGCTGCCGGTCTCTTTCTGAGGGATTGTTGTTCTTTGCTTTTATTATTATTTTATTAATTTAGACCAAATGTTGTAGGATTGTACTGAATGTCCATAATGTGAAAGTGATATCAGTGCCCGGCCCTAATAAGTCACATCATACAGTATCAGTAGATCTCATACATTGTAAATGTGTGTGCCGTCTGTGCATCAGCGCTGTGGTATGAGGAAGGACAGGTGAAGCAACCATGGCAGCTCCTCAGTGGTTGTCTTATCAGTCTTTATCTGCCCCATCAGCCTTGATCTTTATCTGCCTCCGACTTGTCCTTAATTCAGGTGAATGTGAGCGTGTGTGTGTGTGTGTGTGTGTGTGTGTGTGTGTGTGTGCGCGCGTGCGCCGTGTGCCATGTCTAGTATCTTATCTAATCTGATAGCAGATAACCATCTCATCTGATTGGCGTACTTCAAAGCCTGTTCTTGCTCCACCATCAGATGATGAAATAAAAGACAATGACACTTTCGGTAACAGCAGTACCATAATTCCCTGTCCACTTCTTCAAATAATGTCACTGCAACTTTGCAATTCTTACATAATCTTTCTCATCGTGTGTGAATATGTGCATTATTTTGTTTGTCAAAATCTTTAGAAACAGACAAAATAATTGTCTTTTCTGTCTTCCACGACACCTCCAGGCTCCCCGGTGGTTTCTAGCATCCCAGAACCAACCTGCTCTCAACACCAAATACAACTAAAACTGCCTCACTACCCTGCTGTGTTTATGCTTATCCATAATTCCCAATATTACTCAATAATTTCTGAACTTGCTATTGATTTCAACAACAATAAGCTAACGGTGCTGGCTTGGAACAGCCCGCTCAGCAGTTCAGAACCACCAAGTACAGGCTAAAGGGAGAGCTGATGTTTGTGGCTCAGCAGACCAGAAACCAAATTGTATCATTAAACAATTACACCAAGAGCTGGGCTCAGTCCGACCACCATCTAAACTACCATCACTCTTTAGCTCATAGGAACATAGATACTGAAATAAGTTTTGTTCGGGAGGGAGCATATCTGTAGATCTGGGCAAACCTTAAGACCAGGCTTGATGCTGAGGTCAGAGGTGAGGGGGACTGTGTATTTTGTGGAGCTTACAGCACCATGGGAGGATGCAGTAGATGAGGCACATGAAGGGAAATTGCCAACATATCCTGAGCTGGCATTGGAAGGTAGCGAGAGGCTCTGGCATGCTAGGCTGCGCCCCGTGGAAGTTGGAAGTCGAGGGCTTGCAGCAAACTCTAATTTAGCACCAGTTAGTGAATTTGCAGCAGCGAGAGCCAGCCAGTGGTTGGGGCCAAGGAATGAACAGGCAGACTGGGCTGCAGATCCACGGGGTAGTTCCTTCAGTCAGGGGATAGGAGTTGTGGGTTAGTTTGTCTGGCTTGGTGTGTGTGTGTGCACAGTACCTGAATTCAAAGAGACTCATTGATTTCATTTTGTGAGCCGATAGGCAATAGTGTGGTCAGGATACGAACCCTGGATATGGTAAAAGCGTGCATGTGCACATATGCAGAAACATGCTACCAACCATACTACAGGTCAGCTGCACACACAAAACCAGACAAACTAACCAACAACCTCTATGCACCGACCCAGCTAAAATAGCTGCATTTTGCCAACAACATACTATTTATAGTACTAACGTAGTATTTGTGATGTTAAATGAGTATGTAGCGTGCTTCATGTATGTAGTATGGTGGTTTTATCTATTAGCAAGACTTTTTGAGAACGCTACTCGATGCACCAAGATGCCCCAAAATGCACTGCTTCTATGTAACCTTCTTCTTCTTGTAGTTTATTGGCGGTTCATGTTGTCTTACCGACCTCTCTACACCCGGTCTATCAGTCCCGTCTCTCAAACTGATAAATGTAATGTAGACAACACTTTTAAATATCTGATATTCTTTATATTGACTATATTGGACCAATAGTGAATCTAGATCAGTTTGCCTCCCTCAAGCCAAGTTTCTTCCTCTCTACACTTTCCCAATTCAACCACTGACCCTGTTCACATACAAATCTTGCCTAGTTTAACTTTCATAATGAATTTTACTTTCATGGAAGCAATAATTTCCTCAGATTAGGTGTCACTTTCTTCCTAAATGGTGGATATCTCATTTTTTTGCATGAAACTCGGAGAAACATTCAGCGCAGGATGTCAGGTGCAAGCAATTGCCTGCAGAATAAAACAGATTGTTTGCAGAATGCAGGTCTGGTACAAAGGGATCTGTGGATCACAAGGTTACAGCAGCATCACAGATCAGAGATGACCTTGATCCTGACATGTGACTCTCAGTAATAAGCTTGTTGTACAAACCTGTAACTCATTTATTCTCGTCTGTCCCTTCGGTATGCAGTATTCTGCAGACATATTTGTACAAAAAAAACTTGACGAAGACACATTACACAACAAGTAACAAGTATTACTAATTTAAAAGTATGTTATATTTTCATTAACCAACGTGATATAATCCTTCAACTTGCTGCAACTCTTGTTTTACAGTAAATCTGGTCACGTTTGTGAGAGGATAAATGCATCTTCATCTCTGCTCACTATCCCCCTTGCCCTTCCAAAACCAGACTAACATGTCCACACCTTTTGCTAAAACGAAAACCAACAATGGATGACATGACTAACAAACCACCACTAATATTTGATTCCAAAGCAGTAAAGACTGAAACAAGACTGGAACAAAAAGAACTATTTGCACTGCATGAACATGACGAGACAAAATTGACTTTGAAATACTTTTTGCAATGATCTAAAGGCAAACCCACTCATCTGGCACCTGCATGGGCTAAAACAAATGCAAAATGTGCAGGATGGTTTTTGTCACATTTTTCTGTCTGGTTGGCTGTAGTTGAAAGGGGGCAGAGAGAGAGTTAGAGGGGAAGAAGGGAATAACTGGAATATACAGATGAAGATAAAATGAACAGTGTGACTCTCACCTGACGAGGAACGGCTGGGGGAAGCAGCTCGCCGTCTGGCTGGTAACTACTTCATGAAGATGCAGCAGATTTGTCAACAGCGTCCCCTGACGACACTTGTCAATCTTAGTCACCACCACCTGCATGGTACAAGTAAAGTTACCCACACACGTGACAACTTCACTTCGCCAAACAATACAGTCATTCAGGCTTAAAAATAAAAGGAAGCAGTGCCGTCAGGAAACAGATACAAATGTCTCATAAATGGCACAAATATTTAAGTCAAACAAACATTAATTCAGCTGACAACATGAATTCAACTTCTCTCTGTCTAAGTAAGCTTAATGAACTGATCCACAGCACTGAACCCACTGAACCCCCTCTGGGAGTGTCAGAGCAAGTAACAATTGTAATCAACCCTACCACATTTCTTTGATAATGTAAAGTTTGCATCATTGTGGAGGAGTTTCATTGCATCAGTATGGGTATGCAACATATCCTGACATCTACAGGCCAGTCAGGTTACTGCAACTTTAGTTGATTTACTCCGATGGTCACCGTGCCCCTACTAACTCTGCCGTATCACCTTGTAGAGGTAGATTATTCTTCACAGCAACAAATATAACAATATTTAAGATGACAGGGGTATAAAACCACAGAAGATGTATAGTCATGTATGTATACAGGTTATGGTAAATGTGGGAAATTGGTAAATGTGTACATTTCCTGGTAAACATTTACCAGTGGGGCGGTAAATGTGTACATTTCCTGGTTAATGTAAGAGAAACATGCTAGTCACAGTAGCGCAAAGTGCTATCCCTATGTTTTGTTGTGGGTGCGGCAAAGCACGTGGCCAAAATACCTCTTCAAAACGCCTGTGTAGGACCCATGAATTCTGCTGTCAGAGGACATATTGTGATATGAATTCTGAAAATGAATGTCAAAGGTGTCTAAAGGTGCAACCTGTCAATCTTTGGGTCTTTTATTCACATTTGTTCAGCACAACATATGATTATTTCCATTTAAATTCTGAAACGTTCCCATCATTTGAACTCTTTAAGCTGCCGTGCTCTCTTCGCCTTTTAGCGCTGAAAGTTAATCTTGGTTAAGAGCGGTATTGTCACCGTCTCAGCTCGGGGGAAAGTGTTTAATAACCTAAGAGCCTGAATAATTGACTGCAGAGGGCCTTCAGTCTTCAGCTGCTTCGTTATGGAGCGGACTGCAGTTTTTAAATAGCTGAGTGGGAGAGTTCAGCATTAATTTGCTGTGGACATAATGATGACGCTTTGTAAGGAGGAGGGGGGGAGTGAAAAATACTGTAGAGCAAAGATGAAAGAAAAGAGACGTTGATGTTACAATTCATGAGAAAGAGGTGTGAAGGATCTCAAGTCAAAAATAGATGGAAGGAAATACACTTGAATCAAATGGTGATACCCTGACACATTGATTGGTCCGTAGGTTAGTGACAGCACTGTTGCAACATGATACACAAATGATCATGATCTGCAACATATAGACATACTGAATATATACTAGATATTCTTTATTTCCACAGTGGGAAAGAAGCTCCTACCACGTAAGGACGTCTCATCTCCTCACACATCTCCAAGGCAATCAGGTCAGCCTTCTGCAGGCCAACGCTGCCGTCCACCAATAGGAATGTCCTCACCAGACTGAAACAACCAATGAGGAAGCATGAGGGAACATACCGACAGGAGGAAAAGCAGCAGGGTGCTGCATGTGACTGATTTGAGTTTTCAAGCACTTCCATTGTGTGTGTGTGTGTGTGGGGTGGGGGGGAGAAATGTAGAGCAAAACCATTTGCAAGAGCAAGACCATTTGCAGGTTTACCAAGTTTCAAATTCAAAAGGACCTGTGATGTGGGAATTAGGGCCTTTAAAACTTTTTAACAAATATCTTTAATTATAGTGCCCCCCTCTGGCCAACTGGGGTAAAACAATATTATTCCTCCTGCAGGGCCCATTTACTACTCTGCTAGTCATGGGTCCAGGCATAATAAACACTTAAGATGTGGAATATATTGGAACAACAATTCTAATACTACAAATACTACTCCTACAAGTACTCTGAGTACATAGAAGACTTTCAGTATGAGCTAACTAGAAACACAGTGAAAATCTCACTTTTTCCTCGTGTCCAGGTAGGGCTCTACCATGTCCACAAAGTCTTTGGGTGCTCGGTGTCCGTAGCCGGGCATGTCCACAATGGTGAAGGCCCTGCCCACTCTGAAGAAGTTCATCTTCTTTGTGTGGCCCTGGAAGGGGAAACGGGAAGAGTGGCTCAAACTGGACGGACACGCAAAGCGAAAAAGAGTGAAAAAGACAAATAATATGATCCTGAATGAGCTGAAGTACCTAAAATTAGAATTGTTGATATATGGCATTTTAACCAGTCAGTGTCATCCAGCTCCAATATGATGCACATAATCATTTAATATCAAAATTTTAGAGAATGCAGTCATTGTTATATTTGGAAGTGAACGTCATCAACTACTTTTTTTTTTTTATTGTAAAATGGACAAACCCAGATTGACCCAGATTGGGTTACGACCACTCACTGGAGTCTTGGAGACTCGGACTTCCACCTCAGGAGTCAGGGAGAACAGAGCTTTGATGAGAGACGACTTGCCCACATTGCTTCTGCCGATGAAACACACCTGGGAATACACACGGATACGGAAGACTCAGGTCTTGTACAGTATCGTGATGGATGTTTTTGTGTTTCTGAGTCAAGGCCTGGGTGGCGACTGCCTGATGTATATTCTTAGTTTGTGCCACACAGATTTCCTCAGGGTCCAAGAAGGTTTTACTCATTCAAGAGACGTCTTAAGAACGGAAGACGGTCATTCCACCGCCGTAATCATTTTCAAGCGAAGGCTACAATGGACGCCGTCCTGTGGTACTGCTGTTATGACTGTCATGGGTCGCTATGATTGGCTGCTAGTTTTGCTGCTGCTGTTACCAACGACCGCCAAGTCCCAAGGGACACGAATTGGACTCATCCATCTCTCAGACACAGGACAGATGGATGGGGGCACTTGCTGCCAGTAAGCTACAAATATATCATCCTCTGACAGAGCGGAGAGGGTGAGCGGTAACTAACACGGCATGCCAAAGAGACCCCGTTGTCCTATCAACACAACGCTCCTCTTTGAGCCTGCCGGCGAACGCTATTGTCTCTAAGGTTATAAATCGGTTAATTTATTATCAAGTGTCAACTCGTACTTAATAATGCATGAGGCTGTGGGGGGGGGGGGGGTTCATAGACTGAGCCTCCACAAAACGTGTCCCAGGAAGGCAATGTGAATGACTTCTATCGGTTTACATGTTGAACTGTCTCTTTTTCACACACATACAGTCAGTGTCTGTCCTCAGGCTGGGTCACACTAGATGATTTTAGCGCCTATTTTAAGGCTGACTGGACCATCGCAAATCAGAGTAGGTGTCACTTTCTTCCTACATGGTGGAAGAAAGTGGAGCCAAGTTGGAGCCAAGACAAAACTTTTTCCACACGTGTTTGATTTGGTCTGTGCAGTCTGGTCAGGGTCATGTAGCGTGAAGGAATAAATCTCATATAAAATGGTATAAAATGGCAACATGCCTGAATCAATACACATAAGTAGGCAATTACAAATTAAGTGAAAGAACGAGGAAGAGGAAGAAACACACTTCAAAATACATTTGTAAAATCGGGGTAGTGTGTGATCCCTCGTCTTCATCTTCGTCCCGGCACGTAGTGTGAACACTTCAGTCTGGACTAAACGACTGGCCATGGGCAAGATGTGAACAGTCTTGTAGTCTGACCTAGGCTTTATTTTACAACGCCTCCACACACCAGTGTTACATTGTAAATCTCCCCCACTGACCTCTGGCTGTTTCAATACAGGTGCATGGTCCATCCTCTCTGCGGAAGTGTAATAATCAATCTTGTGAGATGGGGAGGGGTAGAAGAGTTTCTCTGCTTCGACTATGTCCTCCAAACTGGGATTAAAGAGCTGGAAATGTGTCCTGTCCACAGACCTGCGAAATTGGTTCCATTCAATTCAGAAATCCATGTCTGGGTATGAAAGGATGCTGTGTGCTGCATAGCAATAGCAAAAAAAAAACATGCAACATCTAGGGTATAAAATAATAACAATAACTCAAATGCACTAAAGCTAAAGTACAAGACCTGTCCAGGTAAGCCTCCAGTGCACTGAAGGGGTAAAGCAGGCCTTGGAGTTTCTTCTGAGGGAGCAGAGAGGCTTTCTGGACGGAGGCCAGTTTGTGGGCGCTGTGCCAGATCACAGTGCAAGCCCGAGTGCCAGGCTGCAGCCACAGTCGCAGCCTCGGACAAAACATCTCCTCACACGGCAGATTTCAGACCTGCCATCAGCCTGATAAAAGAAGAGGCAGAGAGTGTAATTGCTTACAAGCTGCATGTGAAATTAACTGGCTAGCTGCCTCTTCTGTCCAATTAATCCGAGCTGCTGCTGCCTTGTGGACACTGCTTAGCTCCTGTTCTCTTTCTTTTAGCTGAAATAAAAACTCATGTGCTAAGTAAGTTTCAGGAGCATCAGACCCACGACGGCCACCAAATACCCACTAGAGATTAAGATGGAATAGAAATGTAATTCGACTTTTTTATTCCAGGAATAGCTTTGCTGGAATGACTTTCGGTCAACAGCAGCGACGTGGAAAATAGCAACCAACAAAGTGGATGATCAAATTGACTGGCAGGATTTGTCACAGTATGAAGAGCTAAGTCCATGTTTTTTTACCCTTTCATATTGACTTCTAGCCTAGTCTTATACAAAATTCTCCTCATTTTATAAGCGAATCTTTAGCTAATGTTGCTATCGACCTAGGCTGATGTGCTACTCAACAGTTAAGAGTCCTTGGGTAACGGGGAGACTGGCAGGTAAACAACACGTTAAATAAAATATTACGATTAAAATACACGACATATGTCTGGAAATCCATATTTATTTTATGACTTACACAAGCGTCAACAAATCCATTTCTTGTTAATGACTGAATGAGGTATCTTTTGGCTGGAAATGACCGTTATTCACTGCAACTTGACATATTCTCTGCCAGGGTCCGCCATGCTACCGGGTGCAGCCCTTAAATGAATCCCACTGAAACAACTACACTCTGCTAAGGCTCCGCTTCCACATGTGTTTCTCATTTACGGTCAAGCTTCACCGATATATTATACTCTTAAAATCCTATATATCCTGTAATAGCCAAATCTACTGAAAGTGTACATCTTTTCACGTTTTCTCCCGACTGACAGCTTATAGCTTAGCCTATATAAAACACATTAGATAATTATTTGCCTTCCTGCACAAAATAAAATAAGAAATCAAACAATGTAAAAATAAGAGACACAAAAATTAGGATATGTACAACTCTAGAAGTTTAACAGGTGCAGTCAAATTTATCGGGGCCTTGATGAAAAAAACCTCATCTTCATTTATTTCAGTCTAGTCTAGTCCCAAGAGGTTAAAAGGTCAGTGTTCAATGTAGTAGCCAGAGCTGGACAAGCCTTTACATTTGTTCAGTTAAATCTTCAAGTCAAAATGGAATGAAAAATGACTTTTTCACCTTGTTTGCCAATTTAACAATAAATACAGAAACAATACAAAACATTTACTTTCTGATGTTTAAATATCAAAGTCACATTTCTTTTACTTCCTGGAAAGCGACATATTTTTAGTGGTTACTTCCAGCAGCCATACATAAAAAATTCCAACCAATAACACTATCACAGATCATCGCCCCCCGCCCCCCCCTCCATCATATAAAACCTGCAACTTTCAAAGTGACATGAATGGCAACATGGTACTGTGGTGCATTTTTGAGTGTTCACTCTTAAAAACCTGCTTTCCTTTACCTAAGACACTGAAGTCATTTTTAATAATTTAACAGCTCAAGATTACACATAAAGCTTTTTTTTGTGAACACGTTTGAACAGTCCCCATCCCTCAATTCAACAACAATCAAAAGAAATGAGTGCAGAGAGGCTGAAACAAGGGTGATGCAATTACATCTCTATCCTTGTGTTAGTCTAAAGTTGCACAGGTCACTGGGACATAATTTACGAGCGCTAATCCTTCCTTGGATTCAAGTGCATTCTTCAGATTGATGCATGGCTGCCAAAAGATACAGAGACATTCGTGCAATCCTGCTCTCGGGTGGAAACTTCCCCTATCCACTGGGCAAATTACAGTTATAGCTGCCACATACATCCTCCGTCACCCCGTTGGTGGGGATTATCGAGGATTATAACGCTGACGTTTACATGTAGCAAGCCAAAGACACGTCTTCATAAATTTGGTTGTAAGAGGTGGCAGTGATAAGAGAGACTCCAGGCTCTCTCTCTCCCCCTCAGCATTCTTTCACACTGAGTCTCCCAGGAGGAAAATGGAGTTTCATTACCGGTCGTGTTCAAGCGCTGGTTCAAGTTTCACCGGTTTATGAACACAAATCGGTGAGCACTCCTGCTCACAGTTTCTCCAGTGTGTAGTCTCCACATTCCTCCACATGGGAGGAACAGATCGCTTCTACTATTTATCAAGTTGAGATTAGTAGTCTGTTTATTTAAGAAGACCCGCAGTTTCTATCGGAGAAGGTTTTCGGAGACCCCGTTTTACTTTCTGCCCTTCCAAATGAATCATGATCTACTCCTAGCTACCCCGCGGTTGAGGCAGCCCTTCTCCATCCACATGGCGGCAGTGTAGACTGTGGAGAACCTCTCTTTCCACCCCCTCACCACCTTGTGCAGATCCTCCTTGTGCTCCTGTTTGGTTTTATGACTTGATGTAACTCATAGTACGCTCACTGAACAGCTGAACTCAGTGGTACCCGACGACTGCTCGCATCCCCCTCGTGCATTTACAGTGCAGTCGGTTGCCACGCGGTAATGCGCCTCGCTTCCTCATTCATCACCCATTTAAGGGAATGTGAGAGCTACATGTGTACCCAGTGTGTAATCAACAGAGTGTTTGTGGTGTGTGTTCAGCGGCTAACTCAACATCTAACTGATTTATCTCTCTCTGTGGATCCAGCGCGTCGTTAAAGGAGCGTTGCACGTGTCCCCCAGCAGGTAACTCGATATGCCATCGATTAGCTTCAAGTGAGAGTAAGAGTAAAAGCACGCCTCGTTTCGTCGGGCGCTCCTCGGATTACTTAGCGAATGAAACCCGTTAGCTGCATTACTTCACCATATCATCATTTCACAGGGTCATGAGACCGCCGGGCCTCTAAATCACATTCCAGCAGGAATCACCGCCAGGGACAGCTGATGGGGGACGCTTTATAGAAGGACGTTATTAGCCACAGAATGACCGGCGGCCATTTATACGGCTTTTAACACAATAGAGCATTGGGGGCGAATTCATTAAACCGCCCCAAAACCACACATTCCCAGGGTTTTAAAGAGGCACTTACTGGGGGGAACAAGACAGTGAGGGATATATATATATATATATACGGGAGGAGGGATGGAGGGATGATGGAAAGAGGAGAGAGGAGGGGGTGAGAGGGATGGATGGGGGGGAGGGAGGGAGGCCGTGTCACCTCATCCTTCACTGTGAGCCAGAGGATCAAATGCCAGACCAATCAATCGTCCACCAAGCAGACATCTATAGCACGGGCCCATGATGGCATTTAACTCCCCAGGGTGCGTATCAATAAAATAAAAGAGAAATCATAAAAAATGGATTGTCCCCAAACAACCTACCCACCCACACCATCAAGCAAAAGCCCCTCTCTCTACTCTCTCTCTCTCTCTCTCTCTCCAATCTGTCATTCTCTGATGCGTGTTTCCAGCAGGCCTGTATCCTCCTCTCCCTCTCTGTCTCCTTTATTGCGTCTGATTGATGCCGCAGACCCAGTTGGCGGCGTTAGCATCCTTCGTCCTGCAGCCGCTCACAAGCCCCGGGCTCGTCTGTGAGTCCCGGGCATGACAATAGCAGCACCGGGGGGAACCGTCCAGCTGCAGTGGAGACCACCCGCCCACACACACACACACACACACACACACACACACACACACTTGTGACGCTTTAATCTGACACTGAATTATCATGCAGTTTGACCCTGAGTGACCTTGCCAGACCCATTACCACATTCATTTACATGTTAACCACTGCGGCGTTACCCATCACCCCCCTCCAACTGTGACAGGGCCACAATGGGACGTGCGCCCGCCAGCGAACCAAAGCTCCCCTGGTCTCCGGCTATTGTTGTTTCCAGGAGAGATGAAGTGCGGAGCGTTTTTTTTATCGAGTCACGAGGTCAAACCGTCAGCACGCCTCTTACGCACAGCGATGCCTGTCACAAACACTTGCCGCGACCCGGGGGGGGGGGGAGGGGGAAGACAGCCGCCGCCGGGAGGGTTAACGCGTCTTCCTGTCCCCCATCTGGCCGGCGTCAGGCCCAACACCTGTGGCAAAGCATCCTCTCTGCTGCGTCATTGAACCTTCCTTCCCAGTGTTTCCTCTCCTTTCGTTACCGTCTCTGTCTCGGTGAAGCACTCAGAGAGAAATCAGCCCTTTCTACTTTGAAAAACAACAACAACAACAACAACAACAATTCGCCCGCAACAATCCCCGTCGAAGCCGGGTGAATTACCCAGCTACATCCTGCGAATCAATATTCACACTCCTCGGCGAACTCGAGCTAAAATTGAGCTGAGATAAACTGAACTGAACTGAGCCGGCGCCACGGATGTGATAGGAACCGCAAAAAAAAGTATTAAAAAAAGTATAAATCACGAAGTAATATAAGCGGCAGAGTGTTCTGCTCAAGACCCGCCGGTGTCTTTCCTTGTTCATCGTGTCTCCTCTAAAGCATCTGCCATGAATACAGTCTAAATATTTTGGCAGGTGGAGTTTGGAGGATATTAGCGCGCAAGCACCGAGCGCTCAGGGATATCGATTTTGCTTGAGCTGCCAGGAGCACATGGCTGTACTGGCATCGATACTTTGAGGAGGAGAGCGGGGGCGGGGGTGTGGATGAGATGCTGCGACCTTGAGCCAGGAAGCAAACTTGACAAATAAAGCTCCCGGGAAGGAAACAAAAAACGGTGGTAGACGACTTCGGGGTGTGACACCGCGCGGGCCGAGGAAAGACGGTAAGGGAGCGGGGAGAGGTCGGGGGGAGTGTCTGCTCGTTGGTTGTTTGAAGAAATCTCCCTCTCACTTCCGATTGCTGTTCCGATTCGGTTTCCCATTTTGGGGGGGAAGACACCTGGGTATCCGCTCGGCGGGGGGGGGGGGGGGGGTGTATTTCTTATACTGACAAATGAACACTAGGTTAAAGGTTAATATTAAAGATGAATCTCTACATGTTATGATAAGACATATTATCAAGATATTCATATTGAGAGAATATTAATATCACTGTATTCATATTGGGGAAATATTAGGTCAAGATGAAAACAAGTTGTATCAGGATGAGGCAATCTGGTGAAGAAGAACATAACTTAACTCTCCTTGTGTAATTGCCTCCTCGGGTGGGGGGGGGGGTCGACCCCATGTTTACACTCCTGCAGCATATTAGCTGATCTGCTTATCTCAGAGAGTTTGTTGACGCTGGGGTCGCGGGGGGGGAAACTAGTCTAACGGATGTTTACACGCTCCGGGAATAAGAAACAACAAGCGCAAAACATGATCTTTTCTTTCACCGTAACGAGAATATATCCCAGACCAATTAGAAAACCACGGGGTCGCGCCATCCTGCAGAAGCAACACGGGGGGAAACCTGCACACTGACGCACAGCATCGCCTCTGAGCCCACGACCTGGACCGGGTCCATCCATCTGATGAAACCCCCGGGAGTGTGGAGGCGCGGCGGTACTCCCACAGCACCGAGCCCTCCGCCGGTTATCAGCGCTACGCCAGTATTGCGCAACTTTGTGGAGGGTAACCTTCAGATTTATGAGGTCGTGTTGCCGGATCTACGCTGCTCCCCACCCCGTCGAGGCCATTATCACTGCCAGCACCTCTCTCTCTCTCTCTCTCTCTCTCGCTGCCCTCTAGCTTTTCTCCTCCGCTATTCTTTGTCTGACACACACACACACACACACACACACACACACACACTCAATCCTCCTCCAGCCTCTCTTTCTGTCTCCGTCTTTCTCTCCCTTTCATTCCAAAGAGATGATTTATTTTGTCCCCCCCCCCCCTCTCCTCCCCCGGTGCTCGGCGGCCCTCGGGGGTCAGCGCCGAGCTCCATCACTCTGTCTGGAGTCTTAATCCCCGGTGCTGGAGACGCCCCGTGCCAATACAGGAGAATAACAGATTAAAAAACACAACCAAAGCCGCGAGTCTCTCTCTCTCTCTCTCTCTCTCCTTCTTCAAAAAAGGATAAAAGGGAAAATCAAACTCGGGAAGCCGCCGAAGTCGAGAGGCGAGCCGGCGACCTGGGGGATGACGGAGGAGCTTCCAGGGCCGCTGGTTGATGAAGGCGAGGCGGCGAGGCGGATGCTCTTTGAGTTATAACGGCGTAAGCCTTGGGAGCTGACTCGGGTGGAGAGGGTCTAAGGGAGATACATGGGAGATACGTGGGAGATACGTGGGTGACCCTCAGACGGTATAGAAGGAGCATAAAGATAATGAAACCTGGGAGAAGTGGAAATAATGGCCGTTCCACCTATAGAAGGTCACCGGCAGCTTTCCCAAATGTTATCAGTGTAACGGAGAGATGGAAAAATAGATGGAGGTGGGGGGTGAGGGGGTGAGGGGGTGAGGGGCGGGGGGGTGAGGGGGTGAGGGTGTTCTTACATGAAGGGAAATGCAGAAAAAATGTAAAGAGATAATCTATTCATAAAGCTCGTGGATAGAAGTGCTGATATGGGACTTTCCTCCTCCTGTGCTAGTGAAGACAGAAAAGGGGGGAAGCAGATGGGGGGGGTGAGGGGGGGGGTGTGGGTGGGGGGTGGAGGGGGCGTAATCCCATATGAAGAGAGAAAAAAACCAAGAAAATGGCAAGAAAGTCTGCGGACTCCAGGGGTTACGTTCACAAAGACTCAGAGCAGCACGCCAGGCTGCTGGTCCGGGACCAGTCCAGCTCTGGAGTCACGCTGATATCTGCACGGCTACACGAGCCAAGCGCTGATCCCAGACCAGAACCCTGAACACAGCGGGGCCGAGGCCTTTCACTTGGATATGAGACGGAGGAGAGAGAGGGGAGAGGAGAGGAGGAGAGGGGGCGTGGCCTGTTTCACACTGCTCCTCTCATAAAAGATGAGAGGGATGGGGAGTGTATTTATGTGTGTGTGTGTGTGTGTGTGTGTGTGTTCATGTGCAAGCCTGTATATCAAGCTAGCAGATGCTCAAGCTTTTGAGTCTGTGTTATGATCAGACTGATATGTTGGTTTGACATCAGGCCGATATTTATTTATTTTATTTATTTATTATATTAAACATCAGTTATTGGCCGGTCGTCACCCACCTCCTCCCTCCTCCTTCCCACCTCCTCCCTGACCACATAACAAGTCTGTATAACCTGCATTGACATTTCCCCTGCCACTGAATGGGTGTGGTGGATCACCTTGCCTCAGCAGCTCTGGGTCCTAGTGTCACCTGATGGTCTGAATGCTGTTTCATGCCAAGAACAACATTTTGGGAAAACATTGAATCGGCATGAAAAGATTTAAAGATAGAAAATATCGTCTAGCGGTGACTTCAGTCTGAAAATATCAATATCAGCCTTCACAAACCCTTATTGGTCGAGCCCTAGTGTGTGTGTGTGTGTGTGTGTGTCCTCTGTGACTCTTTAAAGGACAATTCCGGGATTTTTAAACCTTTGTCACCTTTGTCAGAGTTCAGAGTTGAGAGTTGTTGGAAATGTGACAAAGGTGGTCTATGAAAGCAAGAGGGTTGACTTGTTGCAAGAAGAGGATGGTGTAAACGTAAATCTTTCTACCGTCCTCTTGTTGCAACAAGTGAACCCTCTCACTATAGACTACCTTTGTCCACCGTCCATTTCAGAGCAGGACTTCTCCTTGAGCTAGACTTTAGTTTTCTGGTTAAAAAAAGGTCTATTTCTGTAGCGATCCTTTCAGTAATGTTGTCAGACACACAAATAACAATCTGAGCCTGTCAGTGGCAAAATGGACGTACTTTGACCGCGCGCACTTGCCCCTACAGATTACGTTGCAGCCATTGAGCCTGTTTCGCGACTGCCGACTGAGCCGATCTACCGGAGCAACTCCGAAACTTTTTGGACCTATTTTGCGGTATAATAGGCGATTTTGTGGCTATAGAGGCCAGGTTGAAAAATCCTGGAATTGTCCTTTAAGGGGGGGGGGGGGGGGGGGCAGACTGCAACAGTGTCTGTACAACACACACCCCCCCCCCCCCCAAACACCCCCCAACCCTTTCCTCTTTCTCTTCCCCCTCCCGGGCCCCTAACAGGGTCTGAGGCCCTGACAATAGGGCAGCGCTCTCCCATGGCGGCACCGCGGCCGGTATGGAGGCACGCTGTGACTCGCTGGACTCTGACAGCACCAGCCTGCAACAACAATGTGTTTAATGGACACGGCTGCATGTGGCACTTCACCACCACCTCCTCCTCCTCCTCCTCCCACACCTCCACCCCCTCAGTCTGTGACGGCAGGTGGGGGGGCCTGGCTGGAGGGTGAGGTCATCTATACGGGGAGGAGGTGGGTGATGGAGCGGCTGAGGTCATTTTTCTTTAGGTTAGCAAAGAGGATGAAGATGAGAGATGTGTTTAGAGGAGGTAAACAGGCAGAGACACAGGAAGAGAGGAAGATGGAGGGATGGTGAGGGAGAGAGGGAGGGGGGGGAGAACAAACCCAAGAGAGAGTTAACAAAGGGAGACGGAGAGAGGGGGAGTTCAAAATGAGTTCATGATCGTACAAGACAAACAACAAACAACCCATGGAGCTTCATAGTGACATGTGAGATTAGCTTGCATTCTCTCTCATCCCTACATTTCTATGTGTGTGTGTGTATGTGTGTGTGTGTGTGTGTGTGTGTGTGTGTGTGTGTGTGTGTGTCTCTTCCAAGCGGCTGCCAGCACGCCGTTCTCTCAGAAAAAAACGGCAAAATGCAGCCCGCTGTCTTGTTAGACGGGTGATGGATTGAGCGGGTCTGGCAGTCCCGAGCCCCGCCCCCCCGCCGGGTTCATTTGTTATACATTTATAGTTCATAATCCATCTGCTCGCACCTCGTCACATTCCCTCTTCATTTTTCATCCTCCTTTTTGTGTGAGGGGTGGCTCATTTTTCCACGCGGACCCGTGATAGATCGTTTCGGTGTCTAGCTGTCTATTATTGGCCCTCGAACCCCTGAGAAAGTGGGAAGACTCACATGTGTTTGTCGTTACTAGGTGGAGATCTCTTTATCGCGGTGCACAATGGATCTCTCCTTCCAATGAAACGTTCATATGAAAGGATTAAAATGATCGACTGACCCCTTCCCCGATTCCGTTTGGATCATTGTAAAAGTAGAAGAGTGCCGTACTGCTGCTCTATAACCTCAGTCTCCAGTAAGACCTTCACATAAAACACACCAGGCTCTGTTTAGGTGACTTTACACCTCTTGTTTCTGTGGATGAGTTGAGTTGTCCTCCTCCATCCCGCCAGCAGGTGTCAGTAGAGGACCACGTATGTGTGCCGCCGCGGCTGAGTCATTCAGAGTTTACCATCTGTTGCTCTGCAAGAGGTCCTGGGAGACTCCAGACGAGGGAGGTTAGACCTAAATCTTGTTACTCAGCCTCTCTTTGCCTTTTTTTATTCATCTCCGTTGTTTCTCGTCCACAATCCGTCTTGCTCATTTTTATATTGGAGTTTATATTATGGAGCTCGAAGCCAGGCCAAGGTTCAGAGGCCCTTTTGCAACCTTGTGCTTGGATGCTACAGTGGGGTCTGCAGAAAAAAAAAACCCTCATGTTGAATCATTTTAATTATAGCGTAGCATCTTTTTGAAATGAAAAGCGGATCACACAAGCAACTGTAAAAAAACACACCTACCAGTTATTAGCCAGCTTGCAAGAGCAGCTTGGTTTCTCACCTTCCGAAAAATGAAACAACAGACGTATCCTTCAGGCCTGGCGATGTAACCCAACTTTGTTAATGTATTTCAAATATTGGGACCGCAGGAATTTTCTGACCTCAGTTTTTGGGGGTTTGCCTGCCAAAAAAATTGAAATGATGATGAGATTTAACAGATGTGAGAAGTACTGCTACTCCACCGACGTTTTACTCAAATCTGAGTGAGAGAAATTGTCCTGAAGGTTATTTGAGACGAAGAGGAGCTCACAAAAAAGTACTATGTTTTCTTATGCTGTGCCTTTGGCCTTGCAGATAAGAAAAGTAGTGTTCAGTATTCCGACTAGTATCATAGGGGTTGTTCATGATAGGAAGGAGATTGATGGACAAGGTCTTCATCTCATCCTAATAGCTTGTTCTGTTAATACACTAGTGCATGTTCAGAAAATTGAAATCACCTGTGCATTCGATGTATCCGTAATCCCCGTTGACGATATATTTTAGCTCAATTTAGTACAACAGTAATTTAGATGTCTGACTTTCACGAGGGACATATCATCGAAGGAAACGACTGTGTTTTATATTGTGGCACCCTCGGGGGGGAAATCACACAGGAGGCAGGACTACAACGAAATACTACTTTTAATTACTTCTTAAATATAAATCAAAGTTATCCTTAGAAGTTATTATGCTGCGTTCATGCAACGTGGGAAAAAGCAGAAGAACCAAATCTCATCTCGTTACTACATCTTGGTTGAAATCGATGGAAATGCCCACATCCAAGATGGCGGTCAGCAGGTCAGTGTTTGTGATGTTGCCTACTCTATCAAGCTAGTGACTGGCACGGCTACAACTCAAGTTACAGCAAGTGTAGTTTGTGTTAATAAAGAGCATAAATCGCACACCACGGTGGTTAATAGTAATAATTTGCAATAAAAACACTTTTTCTTTCTTCTAACTGCCGATGTTGCTGGCATGTTTGCCACGTTTTCCTCCGTGTTTGTTGTTACTTCCGCAATTCGGAAAGTCAAGTGAGACAAAAAAAAAAATGGGATGGGATAAAAAAAACAAAAAAACATTTCACCTACTTGTAATTACCGCTAGGGACCTGCCGGGAACGGGTTTGCCCAGTGGGAAGGTTGGAAATAACGCTCATTACGACGTTAGCATCGCCCTTCAGCTGGGGCAAAATGGCCGACTGGCTGCTCTCAGCTGGGGAATGTAGTCCTTTTCTTAAGTCTGGTGAGTGTAGATCACACTAGCGTAGTCTTAAACCATGCGTGCTTGCCAGCCAGCTGACGGTAACCAGTAATATGTTGTCTGCAGTGCAGTATAGCACATACAGGCCTGTTCCTGGACTAGAACAGAGTCTACAGTGTGGTGCAACACATACAGGCTGAGTCCTCAGAGCAGTACATGCAAGCAGACAGATTATGATCAGACAAAGGTGCTCCAAAAATAACAGTGTGTAATAGTGAGGGCTCTATTCAGCGTCGGGCAGCAACCCATCCACAACCCCCTCAGTGGGTGTTGTAATCTGCATGGATGACTGAGTTCAGTGTGAGAGAGAGAGAGGCAGAAAGAAGAGACAGAGAAGAAGAAGCAGAGAGTCCTCAGAGTAAAGCGAGGCAGAAAGAGGGATCTGTTTAATGGAGGTGGAAGAGGACGGCCTGATCTCTCTCTCGGAGCGCCGCTGAGCGTACATTTCGGTGTCGCCGAGGCCCCCGGTGGCTCGTTTTCCTGTCTTTGTCCTTGCGGCATCCGGGGAGACGGCGGTGCTCCGGGGAGGCGATGAGGATCCGCTTGGCCCGGGACACAGTGCTGCCATGTTGGAATAAATCTGTCTGGGATGGGCGGGGCGGCGTAGCTGTAACCATTATCTCCTGAGCCCTGTCACGGCATACTGCAGCGCTAGGAGGGAGGAGGGAGGAGACAAAGAAGGGGGGGGAGGGGGTGAACTGATGGAGAAAGGATGAAGTAAGAAAGTGAGAGATGGTCTAATAGGAGAATGACACAACGAGATTTTCAAGACTTCCATGTTTACCCGGCAAGGACAGAAAAGGTTTGAGAAATGGGTTTATGTTTTCAATCCCCGGACCAGCTGGGAAAATCTGGGTGGGACGAGGGAATACGTAACACTTTCCCTTCCCTCAACAACCACCGTTGAGGTGCCCTTGAGCAATCACTTAAAACCCAACAGCTCCAGTTGAGCCGCCTGAAGGAAAGTTCCACCCTCGGATCCTTTTACACCGTTACACATCCTCAATCTGGGATGTTCAACGCGCTCCAGGAGTTATTTTCTGATGTTTCTGGTGTTGTAATGTACTTGTGTAGGCTACCTCTTCAGTTACTACATTTCCCAGAATACCTTAAAAAAAAAAGGTTGCAGTCGAGTTGTAGGTAGAGAGAGCAATATTGTGGTAGCAGAGTAACACAAGACTTTCCATTTGAGAAAAAGCAAGAGCCGTGTCCCTCAAAATGCAACCTGTCTCGTGGCTGCAATGCATGCTGGTCCGCGGTGGCTACTCTCTGCCTCTATGATGGATGTCTCCCTGAACCTGTTAAATGGTGAGTCTAGAAAGAAGCCCTTGTTCTTTGATTCGGAGGGACTGACACCAAACCCTTTTACCGTTGATGTTTTAGACAGCTGAGCATTTTTTTTTTGCTCTCAAACTTTGTAGCTGCACTGGAAATCTCTCCACATAACGGCAAGTCGTGTAGATTTAGCCAAATATTTACAGGAATAAGGCAAAAAATACACCGCAGAACAACAACATGAGTCCTGAAATGCAAGGTGCATCGCCAGGAGCTGTTTTTTTAGTAGCGTTTTTTCCTGAAATGATCAACAAGTGCTAATATAGCTGTTGAGTATGAAACACTGCTGGTGCTGCACGTGTTTCCCACTAAAACCCTTCCCTGGATAAATATACGTTTAAAAAACATCACCAGTAGGCAGAAACCCTGTTCAGCTACAGCCAAGCTTGCTGGTCTTTCTTCATAACATGTTCCCTGGAGCTGTGTCGACGAGGAGGGCGCTGCTTTCTGGGGCCCTGTCACCGCTCCGTGGCGGACACAGTCCAGGCGTAGCCTCAAAGCTGGTTTATTTGTTCTGCGCTCATAAATAGACCGGTTTCATCTTCACCCACGACAGGGAGCAAGGGTGTAATTCCCCCATGTTATTTCATTACGCCACATTTTTTGCTGCGTTAGTAATACCTAATAGGTTTAGCAGATTGACAAGGAGGGGAAGCCAAAAAAAGCGTGAAGGAGAAAGAAAGAGCTAGAGAGGGAAAGTGACAGACAGATGTGGAAAGAGATAGACGGAGAGAGAGAGATTTTGAGTTAGAAAAATGAAAGAGTGACTGGCTAAATGAAAGGGACTGAGCGGCGGTTTGCTCCAAGCTGTGTGGTTGTGGGTGTCTGGATGAGAAGGGGCCACAGCTACGATCTCCTGCTAGCTTTGGCCCGGCCTAGCATGCCTCTTTTGGCTCGGCGCTACGCTAAAAGGAGAGCGCTAGCTAACGTCAGTGCGGCCACACTCCCGGTCCTTACGGCCCAGAACAACCCCTGGCACTCGGGACCGCTTACTCATCTCCACTTGGCACTGTGCGTCCCCCCCTCTCCCATTTGCCAACAAGCTCCAGTGGAAAAAGCAACACCCCGCCGCAAGACTTTTTCATGGTTAAAATCCCCCTCAAATGCTTTTCAACCCCCGTCCAACTGTATTTGTCGTTTTTTTTTTCTTCTTCTTCTCACCGTCGTTGAAAAACCATAGCCCGGGGGTGATTATGACATTAGTGTGGAAATGATGGTCATAAGAGATAAAACCGTTGAGAACTGTAATTAAGACTGAGGGTTTTTTACGAGGACGTGCGCAGACATACATTGCAGATGGCTGTGGATTTATAACTCGTGATAGACAAAGCTATGATGATGGCGAGGCAATTTGTATTCAGCGCTACGTAGCCTAGCAGCGCGCACCACACCTCAGATCCCACTTCTAATCATCTCGAGATTCAAACTCGGGTGGAAAAAATGCAGTTCGCCCCAGTGAAATAGTGGTTTCATTTCAGCTCATGATATTGCGGCGCATGGGTAAGGGATTAACACCTCTACTCCCTTGAGTGGCAACCCTGCACTTGTTTAAAAGTACACAGAAGAAGCAGATTTATGGCTAATAAAATGTGATCCCGTGGCCCCCAAGAGATATTCACTCCAGATTGTCTTGGGTGAATTGATTTCAGTAGAGGGAAGGGCCACATCGTCGGTAAAACAATGCACTTTGTGAGCCAATAATTGCGAGGGCGTGGATTACACAAAGCGCCCACAAAGCCTCTATTTCCACTGGGGGCGGGTCCTGCCGTTGCCATGACTCCACCACCACCAGCAGTAGGACTTTCTCCTTTTGTTCCGCAAGAACCAGCCGTCTCGTTGTGGTGAAAGACCGCGGCATGCTGTGAGCGGTCATTACTCACTCTGTAAATATGCCGAGTACATTGTTCGCCCAACTCGACTCTCTCTCGGTGAAGTGGCGGGTCTCTCTCTCCGCGGGTCTTTCGCCGGCTCCGTCTGTGTCATCGCAAAAGGTACAAAGTTATTCTCAAGTGATGACGGCTTGATGTGTTGAAAAATAGTTTACACGGCAAATTTTGAAAAACTTTCTCCACGAGTTTTGCTCACTCCCTGCCGGGCTAAATGTTAGCAATTGTACCGCGAGGCGTAGCCGCTCGTGAGTGAATGACAGCTTCTTGACAGCTTCATTAAGACCACAGATGGCGGGGAAGCAGAGAGAGGAGCTGGAACAAATGTAACGCTGGCGATTTGTGAGGGAGGCCGCGGGACCTTTTCACAGCTTGCGCGGCTGGCCTGCGTCCAAAGCAGCCAGTCTTTGGCAAACCGTCCCCCTCGCTCTGAAATTTGGCTTCAGTCGAGATCGCGAAAAAAGCCCCTGCAGGTGAGATCCGATGTCATGTTGTTAGTGGGCGAGGTCAGAATGCTGCCCCCCATAGGCTAGGAGGGGGAGAGGAGGAGCAGCT
Source organism: Hoplostethus mediterraneus (assembly GCA_034670385.1). Taxonomy (NCBI): domain Eukaryota; kingdom Metazoa; phylum Chordata; class Actinopteri; order Trachichthyiformes; family Trachichthyidae; genus Hoplostethus; species Hoplostethus mediterraneus. Next base: position 5,745,942 of record JAXDDW010000014.1, read on the forward strand.
GCGACAAGGGAGATGTGAAGAATGCGTGGGTATGGTTTTATGTGTGTTTGTTGTCTGTTGAGGCAAACTCGACATAGCAATAAAACGTTGAAAACCTTTGCACAAAAAAGTGATTTTGGTTGGGAACACAACCGGCCACAAATGTTTTATAATGCTTACATGTACCATCTGCTGTTTCTTTGACATATGCTTTTTAAATCTGAAATTTATTTAAAAAAAATAAATAAAAAAAAGATGCTGATGGACTCAACCAGTATTCAGATGTCTCGGGTTTCCATCTGTGCTTAATCAGTCAGAGCAAACTACTGTGATATGCGTTTATGAAAACCTGCAGTGCAGAGATTGATGCTGTGTGTCTGTGACAGAGAGAGAGAGAGAGAGAGAGAGAAAGAAACTGCAGGGAGAGTGAGAGAGAAAAAAACAACAAAAACAAAAATTAACCAGAAAACTGCAGAGCAACAGACAAAGACACAATTGTACAGGTGGAGCGGCGGACAAGGGTTTAGGACATCCATTCAGCCTCACGAGTGGTGAGATAAAAGAACCTCTGAATGCAAGTGAATGTAGTTCAGACATCACACACACACACACACACACACACAGAATGATTAATACCTGCACGGGGAATGTGCAGAATTGGTCTATTCAGACACCTACACACACACACACACACACACACTGGGTTATCAAACAGAGAAGGCAATGTATAAACTCATGTCGTGCAGCAGTCAAACTAAGAGGAAAGTCTCAGGGGGCGAATAGATAGAGTTGCCAAAGGATCTGTCTAGACTCCTACCACCTACACAGCATATGGTAGGGGCCGATAACTGAGGCGGACCGGTGCACGTTGGGAGGGAAAACGACCAGATATGACCAGCCAGAGTGTCCAGCAGCAGCAGGAGCGGCGAGGGTGCTATCAACAACCTCGAGTTTTAAAAGAAAGTCGTGGGGATCGTCTGAGCGAGATTGTCCTGACGTTTGACAAATCTTTCTTCACATTATCTCCCCCAAGTCCTTGAAAATAACCCATCTTCCCTGGAGTAATCAAAAAGAAGTTGCCCGTTTTAGTCACTCATTCTCATAACTCATTTTGCTGGTCAATATATTTCTGTCCCATATGTGTGGCAACGCTAAGAAATGTGGCGGCTCCGGCGGGGGGGCCCGGGGCCAAAAGGCTGGTCCGCTGACCAGCGACCGCAAGTTGACCGCCGGGGACTCTTACAGCTGGACCAGGCCTGAATCGACACTTGGCCCGTGCCATTAGTGGTTAAAATGGGCTGCGGTGCACATATCCAACTGTGCAGCTATCCACTCTCCATTATATTTTAGATTTGTTCCCATATTACACGGATGGAGCCTCCCCGTTTGCTGGAAATGGAGCGAAATAAAAACCGCTGTAAAAAGAAGAACGAGAAAACAAAGCGTAGCTAAAACATGTTTCCTCGATTTCCTCAAAGTTTTCACTCAATTTCACTTTGGGTCTGAGTTTGTCCTGAGAGTGTTGATGTCTAGGGCTGCAAAGACGACTTCAGTTTCCTCGTTTCTGTTTTGTACGCCGTTACAACTTGGCAACCGATACGTGCTGCTCTGAACAGACGCATTCCCCTGCCCAATGATAGCCTTGCAGTACGAAGGAATGAAAATGAATACTGGTAAATACATGTCAAGGGGGCCAGACTGCACTGCAGAACTTACTGTCTTACTAGCACACCAACATCCTTGCAAACCTGCATGTTCCTGTGTATGGGGAGGATGTGTCTTGATACATTGCATGCATTCAGAAATCTGCTGCATGCACAAAAACGTCTAACTTCCTGGATGTCCTTGTGCATTTTCTGATGCATTTCCTCATTTCACAGTCGACCCACCACCGCGTCCTTCCTACTCCTTCGGACACAACTGTCATGCCTCGTCCTCGTCCTCGTCCTCGTCCTAGTCCTTCCTCCTCCTCCCCTCCCTACCTCTAGCACCTGAGCCCATTGTTTTCACCCCACTGATTAACCTCTCCCCGCCCCAAGGAATGTCTCACATTGAGTCCTGGATGAACACGGGCTGCGCCGGCACCAAAACAAGCCTGGCTTTTTCTAATGAGTTCCAGCCACTCAGGGGCTCTAGGCAAGTTAACCCGCTGTGATTGGCACCTGCTTAGGAGGACAGTGTGGCCGGGGAAGGGAATGAATGCAGGGTTTAGTTGAATGAACGCCGAGTCCACCCCGTGACAGTGAGATTAAAGAGTGAGGTTGTGTTTGACTGCCAGGAATTCGGTTGCAGATTTTCTGTAGTTAAAGCTGCAATAGGAAACTATTCTGAACGGCAGCAAGAAGCAACTGCTTGAGAAACTTCAATACCCAGAAATCATGTAATGTGACGACAGTACATCACGTCAGTTTTTGTAGTTTTTGTATATATGTAAACATGCCATCCATCCGCTGTACATCCTGGTTTTAAGTACCTGGGTTTTTTTTAAAAGTATTTCGTTTTTAGGCCTTTGTTTTTTTGTATTTTGTACATTCTTGTGATACTGTTATGCTGCTGCAACCCCTATTTATCTATCTATCTATCTATCTATCTATCTATCTATCTATCTATCTATCTATCTATCTATCTATCTATCTATCTATCTATCTATCCATCCATCCATCCATCCATCCATCCATCCATCCATCCATCCATCCATCCATCCATCCATCCATCCATCCATCCATCCATCCATCCATCCATCCCAACCCAGCCAATCTGTGATCGTTTTATACCAAACCTTACCAAAAGGACGAGAGACAACACATCTAACAGTGGAGACTCCAGCTTTCTCAGTTTCCATAGGTTTCGAACATCATTCGGACAAATAGGGCGACTCTATCGGGTCTGATTGAGGGGGGTGGGTTCTTCTCTATTGCAGCTCCACTGAAAATGTGGGGTAGTTTTACATAGAAATCTTGAGCAGCTTTAAATAGATTTTCGGTTGACCATGACCATTAGCCTTTACTTAAACACAGAGGTGCATACCTTCCTGTTCCTGTTCAAATCATTTTATTTGTCAGAAGACACATGTGCTCCTGTGTTTGCTACCGTCCTCTACTGCATTTGGGCTGAAGACAGGAAAGAGATGCCTTCAGCTATTCCTCGCTGTTGAGGATCTGTAGCTTAAAGCTGCTGTTATGTAAAGCTATGTTGATAACCCTCGCTGACCTCTGACCTTCGTATTACTCCTTCTGGCGCACCGTGGACATTTTCCAGCTCATTGTGGAGGATTTACAACTCTGCCGTTGGGACACGAGGGAGTACATGGGGCCTGGAGGTCATGTTTACATAGATAGCTACTTATACAGCTAGCTAGCGCGCCTGCAAACTGGATATGACGGGCCAGAAAACATGTTTTTGCTCTCTACTCTGTGGTGATGTAACTAAGTAAGAATAGTGAAGAAAGGCCAAGTCATTATTGTATGTAAAATACTGTATATTGCTGATCAATTTCTCCTCCTGAAGGAATGACAACTTAGTATCCTCCTCAACTAATGATACAGGTTCAATTTAACTCATTGACTGAATGGGTTTGACTGCATTTAGCACCCATGCATTCAAAGGTAATGTTGTGGTCACATCACATGCAGGCACCTCTAGGAAACCATGTCTTTCTGGGTTAATAACCAGCAGTGTGTCATTGCCTGGCGGTCCCTGACTGTCCAGGTGACCGTGCTGGGGCACCGAGGTGTAATAGCACCGGGTCCGCTTTGTTTTGAGAAATGAAGCGCTGGGATCACATCGATAGACCCCCACCCACCCCCACCATCCCACCCCCCGCCATGCAGCAGCACACAGCCGGCCTCGCGCTCTCAGGTTAGACATGCCCGCTCGCTGCCTGGTCACCCCAACAGGACCTCCCCAGCAGGAGTGATGCCTCACATAATGGGAAATCAATTCTATTTTTGTTGCCCGGGTAGGTGGGCTTGAGGAATAATTACTCAGCCGAGGCAGAGGGGGGAGAGCAGCGGTTTCTCCTCGCTTATCCTGGTGGTCTTCCTGCTCTCTACTTGATGTGAAACCAATACAATTATCCAGTTAAATCCGCCATGGACTGCTCTGGCTCTGTTAGGAAAACAGCAGTGTGAGGCTGCAGCCATCGACGTGAGGAGCTCCCTAATGAGATTCCTCGGGGCGCATTTGCCAATTGCTGCAGGATTTCGTGAATTTTGCAAGCGCTGACTTCCTCCCGTCCGGCCAATGGGTCTCCAGAGGAGCAACATGTGATTACACACTTAAACACCGCAGCGCTTAAGTCCAGGACACTTCATCTGAGCTAGCTCCCACCCTGGAAAGACAAGGGGGAGCAGATGTGGCCCGCTGACTGGGCTCAGTTAGGATATATGGTGGTAGATGGATGGATGGATGGATGGATGGATGGATGGATGGATGGATGGATGGATGGATAGATAGATAGATAGATAGATAGATAGATAGATAGATAGATAGATAGATAGATAGATAGATAGATAGATAGATAGAGTGCAGGCTAGATTACGGTTGAGTTGAGTACATTCTTACATCTGGCCCTATTAACCTATGAGATCATCCTATGAGAATAACGACAAAAGCGAAGCGGTGTTGATTAATGGCTCAACGGGCCACCATCTACCCCTTTCTCAAACATACTTCTTCAAATCACCTCCTCCCCCTTTTTCTCCCCCACCCTCCGTTTTCCCACCCATCCTCTTCCCTTGCACCGCTTGCATCCCGGGAGGCTGGTCACCTTTTGTGAGGGTGTGAGAAACACAATGTGGGTTTAAAATGACTGAACTCGGGGTTGAAATCTGGATGCATCTTGCCTCAACCCAATTAACAAGGAGTCAATAGAGAGCAAATTAAAAAGCCCCCGGGTGCTAGACCTTGCCAGAAAATGCCAACGGAATCAAGATGGTCAAGGCCGGCACAAAGGCATGAGCCCCCTGGCTCTGTACAATCTTCCTGAGCTCCCCTGATTAGAGTGAGGGGAGATTATTTAGACCCTTCCCTTTCATGGCGAGGGTAAAGGAAGGGAGAGGGTATCCATTCAAACAGGGCAAAGGGCTGGGAAAAATGGCTGACATTGGTTTGGGAACCATTGAAGCTGCTCGCTGAGGTGTGAACAACCCACCTCCCAAAGACAACATCCACAGTGGGAGGGGAAAAATCTAAATGAAAATGGAAAACAACTTTGATAGTCCGGGGTGAGACGAACACGGGGAAATACCAACCGAGCCAGTACAACTGTAACATTATTTTGGTCTTGTCTGTCCTCTACTGGGAGGCCCTGCGGTCAGTCTTGTATCTAAGAGTATTAACAAATACTTTTATTGTACGTTTTAGTGAATTTAAGTGCCAGATTTGCCACATGACATTATGGTTTGCTTCAGTTGTTTCACTTGAACCAGAATCAGAAGTCTCGCTCAAGGAGAAGTCTCGCTCTGAAATCTGAAAGATGAGATGAGTTGTTGCATGAAGGTTAACCAAAGGTTTCTGGTTAACCAAAGGTCTATCTCTGTAGGGATCCTTTCTGTAATGTTGTCAGACACTTCCAATAACAATCGGAGCCCATCAGTGGCAAAAACAAGCACTTTTAGTGGACGTACTTTGATCGGCACACTTGCCCCTACAGATTATGTTGCAGCCATAGCAATGCGTTTTGCGACTGCCAGCTGAGGCGATCTACTGGAGCAATTCCAAAACTATTTGTACCTATTTTGGGTCCTAATGACTAATATGTATAAATAGAGCCCAGGTTTAAAAATACCGGAATTCCCCTTTGATTTAAGTGTCAGATGAGTAGGATTTGCCACATGAGAGGATGCAATGTGTGTCAGAAAGTTCAGACAATCACATGAAAGTATTCAACTTCAAATCAACACTGGTCTGAATGGTCCTGGTGCAGTTTACCCCATCCATCTGCTACACTGTGCTAGTTATAACAAACGCTAAGAATTCATTTCAAATACACATTTCCCCTGATTACACTACAGTTTCTATTTAGGGGATTCTTGACCTTTTTTTCAGTAGTTATACAAGTGGGTCACTGGTCTCAGCGGGTCAGTGAATGCCTCACTGTCCACTCTCACTACCTTTGTAATGAGGTCCCTTTACTCATCTAACCGGCTATATTTTATGACTCTCGCTTGTCTAATTTAGTGGCTCCATGTCTGGTAGGTTAGGGGTCCCCTGCCCCTTCTGTTGGACCTTTAGTTGGTGATCCACCCTCCATTTTACCCGGAGAGCCCTGTGGAGACACCTTTCACTGGGCAAAGCCCTCTCCTGGCAAGTAGCGGAGCAGAGAGGAGGCTAAACTAATTACTGTTGGGCCTGTCTCCCTCTCTGTCTAAGCCAGGAGCTTACCAAGCACAATGGGGCCTTTAGCAGAGTGCCTATCCTCTTTTAGCTCCACGGTTTGGAAGCACTGAGGCCTACAAAGGGACTTCCATTAGCGTAATTAGAGGCAAAATGAAATGCACTCTTGTTCTGTATCTGTAGTAAGTTGTTTGGCATGTTTTTTGTTTGTCTTTTTTGTGTGATCGGAGGACCTTTGGATTATTTTAGCTTTTGCTGAGTACTTGGGTGATAATGAAACATACCCGAGGCTAGGGGACCATATTAGATGAAGGCTCTTTCACTGTTTGTTTTCCCTTTGTGTCGACACCAAACGAAAATAAGTCAATTCTATCCCCATGGCAACCAGCCCCGGGGACAATTTATGAAGGAAAATTATAGCCTAAAAATTGTCTTGTAATTTATCTTTACTATATTTTTTGATGACAATAACAATATTGAAATACTAGCTACTTTCACACGGAGCCTCTAAGAGGCAGAAAACCACATAATCTTTAAGGGGAAGTTGATAAAGTGACGCTTTGTCTGGGAAAAACATGCAGAGCTTAGCCTGGATATAACTGTGTGCTTTACTAAAACCATTTGAGTTGCGACAAAATGTTTGTTTTCAGAATCAATACTGTCAGTTTCCTGGAGTCATGAATCTACTGTTTTCATCAATCCAGTGTTATTATCTTTATCTACTGTTTTATAATGAAGATCTATTTTCCAATCTTTGATCTATTCAGAGATAATCAGCTTTAACTTTTCACTTATTTTGTTTTAGTATGTAATTAATGAGCATTTTAAAACCTGGACACATAGCAGCCTGTCATAGCAGACCTAGGGTCAGCTCAAACAGCTTTTTTTTTTTAAATAATACTGAAATAATAATAATACTTTAAATAATACTTATTATAAATAATACCTGATGGCTGGATGACAACACAATACTATAATATAATACCAGAACATTTAGACAATCACATGAAAGTATTTGTAAATTAATTTAGTTTCTTCTTCTGTGGTTGACAACTTATTTGACACTATCCAGATGTTCTTGCTGCAGTAAATCCTGAACCTGTTGTACTCTATGCAGGTTGTAGCAAACACTAACAATTGTTTGCAAAATCTCTCTGACCTAGCAACCATAGCAATGCTGCGATACACCTTCTAAACCTAGCCCCTCTCTCCCTACAGTAGGGAAGCAGGTGTTAAAAGCATTAGCTAAACTGGAGGACCCCCAATGCCCTTGGAACCAACCCCAACCCAGGAGGCCTGACCTGGGCTGAGTGATGGCTTCCCCCGTCCTCCCAGATCTGAGACCTTGGCCTGCGAGCTGAGTGGATGGATTGTGGCCGTGGTGTTGGTGCTCATGGCCTGCAGGTGTGAATAGACCGTCTCCATGGAGGGATTTAGGGGCTTTGAGACTCCCCCTGTTGCTGGTATCGTTTTACCGATGGGAGCTGCCGTAGTGAAATATGTTTACGTTCAGCCAGGACGGCGACTTGTCACTGCTGAGCAGCACTTAGTGAGATGTGGGGAAGTAGCATAGTGCTGCAGCTGTCCATTGGTCCCTGAGGAAATATTTGAAGGGTTTCATTCCAAGATGATTTATCCAACTAAATCATCTTGGATGCTGCAGAGTCAGACAGAGCAGTGACTCGGTGCATGCAGGTAAAATTGACTTGAACACTGTTGGGTTTTTGTTTATCTGAAAGCATAAAAGATGTGTACTCTGTTTGATCTCTTGGATGTTCTATAAAATTCCCAAGATATTTTATTTGCAGTGTACTATCGCGGACTGTAAGCGCCTGCCGGTTTCTCAAAAGCAAATGAAAAAAAGGAAACTTGATGTTCTTTGCTCAATATTTATAAAATACAGATGTTTACATCCCTTATGTACATATGTTTACACCCATTATCCCTTCCAAAAATGTTACCATCTTGGAAGAAAAGGTGTTAGATAGCCAATCCCTTCAATAATACTTATTTTCCAATGTCCAAGTTTTGTGTGTATATTATGGTTTGCTTTGACTCTTCTTTGTGTCTTCAAATGAATTGAATCAAATTACTGGCAGGAATGCAAAAGGGATGCCACAAAATGGGAGCAATGAAATATCAAGGAAAAGTACAGCATCATCAACATGTTCTCATTGTAATTCTGTCTATGGTCTCATAATGAGGTTGGGGTCCGTTTGGGGCCTTCACGGTGACGATGACAGCTCCTCTGCCCATTGCCCCCTTCAGCTGTGTTGTGTCTTATACTAACCCTGTCGGCCCCGGGGTCCATCGTCCATCTGTTAATGGGCCCTGCCTCGCTCACGGTCAGCCACCTGGATGTCCGTCAGCGCCAGGGTCCGGGGCCCCTCGAGGTCCGCGTCTCCGTCTCCGAGAGGTTAGTCCCCCGGGGGAGAAGCCAGCCCCGGTCAGCCCGGTCTGAGTCAGAGTGTGGCTAGGGACCCTGCCGTCATCTCCACCCCTGCTCTCTCCCACCCCTCTCACTCATCACCCCTTCTCCCCAGCACCAAACAGAGTTTCATCTTAATGGTGATGTTGAGAGGGGGCTGCAGGCATCCACAAATGGGAACTTCACAGGCAACAGACTACATGACACGGCAGACTACATGACTTTACAAGGCTTGTTTCCAGCCTATAGTTAAAAGGGAACACAGGGCCGCTTAAGGTTTAATATTATTCTGAAGGTAATAGATCATGCTCATGCTTGTGCATTCATTGAGAATGTGCAGCAAAATAACTAGGTGGCTTTGTCAACATAGTACAAAGCAATAACCTTCCAATGGGAGAATGAATGGAAGATATAATGGCAGCGAAATGTTCGGTCCCAGTCTGAATCTCTTAACGCTTATTACACAGGGAAACAATGCCATACTCCATTCATTCTCCCATTGGAAAGCTATTGCTTTGTATCGTGCTGATGCGGCCACCAAGTGGTTTTGCTCTCTTTTATTTTTTTTAAATTGTGCATTTCTGTGATAACAAACAAAAAAAGGACATAACAAATGACACATGAGCGTAGTGTGACACTTCTTCTCAGTGAACGGTGACAACGGTGCAACACTAAGCAAAAACACAAAGACAAAAGAATGAAGGAAGAAATAAGAAGGGAAAAAGGAAAAACTGGAAGAAGGTAAACAAGCACTGAGAAAAATGCTGGACTCATCTTCTCTTCTTCCATTATGTTCTATTACCTTCTGAATTACTGTGTATTTATTATATTATGCTCATTTGTACAGTGTGTTCCTCTTTGTGATGATAAATACATGAGTACTTGGTCTTGTGCATCATACAGCACACACACTGCACCTCCACCAGCCTGCACCTCCACCAGCCTGCACCTCCGGGAGAGACTTCCTGTCCAGACCGCCAGTTCTCTGCCGGTCGGTCACTTTACGCTGTAAACGCTTGGAAGTGTGTGTGTGTGTGTATATTTGTACATCTGTCTTCGTGTGTGTGTGTGTGTTCTCATAGATGGAAGGCATTGGCAGGTTTTTCCTCTAACAGTCCTATAGCTGGAGCAACAGCGGCGTTCACAGTCGATTGGCTCTCCACGTGGCTCAACATATGATTTGGTGACAACCTCAGTAGACCCAGCCGTTGAACCAAACCCAGTTTGCTTTCGAAGCAGTGAAGCTGTCTCCTGCCAAACTGTAGCCGAGGAGAGAATTCACTGCTGAGAGAAAATAAACAGCCATTCAGGTTTTTTTTTCTCTTCTTCACATAATCACACCATGAACATCCTGCTTGTCAATTTGCAAAATATGTGGAACAAACAATAGCATGAAGAAATGCGAAGTTGATGGTTTGTGTTTGTCTGCAGTGTGTGTGTGTGTGTGTGTGTGTGTGTGTGTGTGTCTGACAGTGTGTGTCTGAGAGTGTTGGAGGGAGTAACAATGCCAAGAGGAATTAGTTGGAAAATCCTTGTTTGCATGCCGGTGTCTCAGCCGTTGTAACTTGCTGAGCTATGGAGGTTAGTGTGCAGGGTGCGGTGGGAGGAGATCAATTCCAAATAGTTCCATCACAGCACTGCTGATCTCAGTTCAGTTTGGAAAGGTAGAGGGATGAGGAAAAATACAGTTGAAGAGGAAAAGAAAACGGCTTATTGTTTCATATAATGTGACGTAGGCCATTTGGTAGATGCTTATCCACAGAGCCTTACAGAGCCATGATGATGGTTATTGATTGGCTGGTGCTTATCCTTGTTAAATAATACTTTAAACTATTGATGAATAAATTGAGATATTGACAAAGAGTCTTCGAGTCATGAATTACTTGAGTATATTTATTAACACAAAATACTGAGCTCAGGAGAGATGTACACACATCTATCTGAGCAGTGATTATAAAGGGGCAGAAAGACGGGGGGGTAGTTTCTAAAACATCTACAAGGTTCTTTACAACCTAGACTAAACAATTTGTACGGTACTGAAGGTTTCCTGAGTCTCTCATGGGGTCGGCCTTCCCAACAATATGTACGGTACTGAAGGTTTCCTGAGTCTCTCATGGGGTCGGCCTTCCCAACAATATGTACGGTACTGAAGGTTTCTTGAGTCTCTCATGGGGTCGGCTTTCCCAACAATATGTACGGTACTGAAGGTTTCTTGAGTCTCTCATGGGGTCGGCTTTCCCAACAATACGGTACTGAAGGTTTCTTGAGTCTCTCATGGAGTCAGCCTTCAGTATGGGCTCACAGTAATACAACAGTTAGGATTACCTCATACCAGCACTAGAGATGGGTACAACACAATCATATTACTCAGAAAGGTTGGGATAGAGTGATTAAGACATGAGATATAGACTTAAATTCTACCACAGTTCCCCCCTTTGATACCAACGGTATCACATACATCTGTACAGTTAAACTGGAACTTACAACCAGTACCCCAGGGGTGGAGACTCCTCCTAGGATATACTACGATGAGCAATACAGTTACATGTGCAGCAATAAGCAGGGAATGGGTGAAAGCAAAGAGATGTACTTAACACAGGGCGTCCTGGAGGGGATGCAGTTTTGCTCCTTTAGTCTTAGGGTTGTCTACTACTTTAGTCTCGGGGGTTGTCTGCTACTTTAGTCTCGGGGTTGTCTGCTACTTTAGTCTCGGGGTTGTCTGCTACTTTAGTCTTAGGGTTGTCTGCTACTTTAGTCTCGGGGTTGTCTGCTACTTTAGTCTCGGGGTTGTCTACTACTTTAGTCTTAGGGTTGTTTACTACTTTAGTCTTAGGGTTGTCTACTACTTTAGTCTCGGGGTTGTCTGCTACTTTAGTCTCAGGGTTGTCTGCTACTTTAGTCTCGGGGTTGTCTACTACTTTAGTCTTAGGGTTGTCTACTACTTTAGTCTTGAGGTTGTCTACTACTTTAGTCTCGGGGTTGTCTACTACTTTAGTCTCGGGGTTGTTTACTACTTTAGTCTTAGGGTTGTCTACTACTTTAGTCTTGGGGTTGTCTACCTCTTTCTTGGGAAACATTCCTACCCCCCCATGATTTGCATACATTTTGGTTGTAAACAACCAGTTCATTTCTAAACCACCACATCGCAACATTTCACATATATTGGGCACTGTTAGACCTGATTGTGGGCTCAGGCCTGTGAGGGTGGGGAGGCAAGGTCATCTAATGCCAAACAGGCCACAGCCTTATCTGTTAGGTCTACAACTGTCATGATTTGTGGTATTGCACAAAATGGACAGTTGTAAGTGATTTTTTTCTATCGCTAGTGGCACATCGGGGGACCAGTTTCGTGATATATCTGCAACAGGTTTGCCTTTTGGAGGCTGGGTGGTGTCAGGGGACACCAGTTGAGATTTCAACTCATCTCCTGTTGCTGGGGATTTGTTGTGTTGTTTTGGAGGCGGGTGTCATTTTGTGACAGATCGCCATGCTAAACATTTCTTGTAATCATAATCCCATTTCGGATCTCCAATTCACCACTGTCCTCCGGTCCAGTTACACATATCCTGCGTAAATGGCACTGCATACAAGTGACCTTTCTCTTTAATCATTATCTCAGCAGCGGAGCCCACCGGCAAAACGTGTTTGTCAAAATATGATTGCAATATTTTGCTTTTGTTGCTCAGCTCCTTACTACATTTGAATGGAGGTGTCTGGTCCCCGGATGGGCTTTTTGATTGCTTGCTGCCCATTTTTGCGAGATGGTGGTTACGCTCAAAAAGAGGAAAAACAACTCTTTACCATAGCGCAGCTGTGGTGGTCTTATCTTTTTACTCCTCTGACTTCAGTTTCTGCTGTCTGCATGGAGTGGTCAAGCCCTGACCTCAGTCTCTGCAATTCACTCTTCAGCTCCTTATTTCCTCTTTTCTCACGGAGAGGATACACTCACTAATTTTTACTTACCTTCAATTTAGTGTGTGCATTCTCATTTGATATCAGTTAGACACCTTACATACAACATACAAATAACACCACTGACAACAACAATAAAACAAATGTACTCGATACATGACAGTTTAGGTTCTGACTTCCAGCGGTGACATTGGGCTGTGGTCACGTCTGCCACACTTACACTATCTTACACGAACTTATAGTGCCGACATGCGTCTATAACTTGTTAATAAACGTCTTAACAGTAGCTACTTAATGAAATCAGGTTTGTGCAGTAATCAGCAAATACTATATTGGGTCACTGAGTGTTATTTCAACTCCGATCTTAACCAATGCACCGCTCTCAGTCCTGAGTTTTGTTTTACACCAGTTATGCTTTTGGAAGGCTTTCCTCGTGAGATCAGGCAGGTAGCGTTCCCACCTGCGAGCAACGCCTCAGGCACTGATTATCACTCAGAAATGCATTTTGATTTGGTTTCTGTTCAATAATGAATGTATCAAGTTTGTTCATTATGGATCTCGTCAAGACACACTCACATGGGAAGTCATAATAACAATTATGCACTCACCCACTTTGTATGGAGATCCTGTTTGTGCTGCCAGTTTGTTGAATAAATTCAGATATTGACAAAGAGTCTTCGAGTCATAAATTAGGAGAGAGATGTACACACAAGGTAGGGAATACAGATCTCTACCAGAGAACTGTCTGAACAGTGTTATAAAGGAGCAGAAAGACAGGAGGTTGGTAGTTTCTAAAACACCTAAAAGGTTCTTTACAACCTAGACTAAACAATATGTACGGTACTGAAGGTTTTTTGAGTCTCTCATGGGGTCGGCCTTCCCGACAATATGTACGGTACTGAAGGTTTCTTGAGTCTCTCATGGAGTCGGCCTTCAGTACGGGCTCACAGTAATGCAACAGTTAGGATCACCTCATACCAGCACTAGAGATGGGTACAACACAATCATATTACTCAGAAAGGTCGGGATATAGTAATTAAGACACAAGATATAAACATACATTCTACCACAGCTATCCAATCTAATATTTACACTGTAAACACTGTTTATTACACAGAAAGAATGAAAGAAGCTAATATAGGTCTTCTGTTTCTTCTGTTTATTCTATTGCTGCTTGTGAGGAGTTGTCATGTAAATATATGGAGCATATTGTTCTGATGACATCAATGTGATGGGTCTCGATCTACAGGTCTCCCCACCCTGCATCAAGCCTGTACAATTGTGCAGTGCAAGTAGGACTCGTTTGGACACATTTTGGATTTCATTTCAACCGTTTTCTGTCAGTTTTCAAAGGAGCACACTGGCTGGAGGAGGGCGGGGCTGCAGAATATGCTGCTCCGTCTGATGGACTGTTGATAATAAGGAGGAGGGAAGTTAACAAAGATGATTTTGTGGAGGGAGGGAGGGGAAGGGAGAAGGAGGAAGGAAACAGTTGCATGTTGCCGGTACCATTGCAAACCCAAAGCTAACCCTGCACACCTAGTATATCCTCAGATGAATGCAGGCGCAGAGCGATAGGGAGCTGTAATTTACCGAGGGAGCAGATTGCAGTGCCGGGGCATCTGTTGATAATGTGCGCAAGTAAAAACAACACAGGTTTATCTGCCGCATGCAGGAGGAATAACCTCTGTGAAATTACCTGTCTCGCCGGGGCCTGGAGGTGACTAGTCAAATTGTTCTTTTGTTGTGGCTAGCTCTTGCCGGGGTCTCTTTACATCAGTTATTGCAATCTGTGCGGGGCCTCCAGGCAATCGCAAGAGGAAGAGGAAGCTGCGTTTGAAACTATTACGCACACAATTCATTAGAAAAAAAAGTCAGTGTGGCAGAGGATCACTGCAACTACATTTTAATGAAATTGGTTTGACACACCAGTCGCTTTAAATGTGTGTGTATTTCTTGTTCACACGACTCGCCGAATGGAAGTCCGGGCCGTCGTGGTTCGGTTGACAAGGACCTCGCCCGGGGTCGGTGGGGAGCGACGCTGTACTCGGCCTACTCGAGGCAGGAAGTGAATAATGAAGTGGATTCGGTGGCTTTGAGGGCAGAAGGGAGTGGATGAATTAATGTCAGGGTTGAATTAATAGACCACTGTGCTCCTCCAACCTCAGTGAACGAGGATGAAGGACTGCTAATTAATAGCAAAACAAAGAAAAGATGATAAAAAGCTTGTACTGGGGCTGCGGCGGGGAGATGAAAGACACTAATGCTGCTTGTAAAAAGAAAGGCAATTATTAGAGAAGAGAAGGGCTGTTAAATTGAAACTTCCTTTCCCCTTTCTTCTACCCCTTCCACTTTTCCCGAACTCTGTAAGAAATGACAGCCAGAGTTACCTTTTTTTCTCTCTCTCTT
Source organism: Hoplostethus mediterraneus (assembly GCA_034670385.1). NCBI lineage: Eukaryota > Metazoa > Chordata > Actinopteri > Trachichthyiformes > Trachichthyidae > Hoplostethus > Hoplostethus mediterraneus. The sequence goes on from JAXDDW010000014.1 coordinate 5,761,006, forward strand.
TCTCTCTCTCTCTCTCTCTCTCTCTCCCTCTCTCTCTGCTGGGACTGTGCTGAGTGGCTTTTGATGCTGAAAGAGCCACTCTAATCGTCGCTCTGCCCAGGAAGTGTGCTCCGGCGGTTGCCTGACTGATTCTAGTTTTTTTTTTTTCCTTTTTTTCTTCGGGATCTGTTCCCATGGAAACAGCGATGCTCTCCTGTCTCCCGGTTTATTTACAGACGAGGCAAGGCTAAACATGTTCGCCATGAGTTGCGGTCTCCACCTAGCCTCCCTGTCCGGAGATGATGTGGCTCCTCAGACCTGGGGGATGGACAGCCGGCGGCATCACCTCTGATAAAACCAGCCGCCGACCAGCACCTCACATCTTAACAAAAGCTAGGTCGAAGGTATAATGAGTGCCCTTGGAAGAAAAATGTTCGAAATTGCCTAAAATGAGTGGTGCTCAGTGTTCTCAGCAGGAAAGAATCCCAGAACATTTCTCTCATATTTATAAATGAATGTGTTTGATGGAAAAGGGCACTTTAATTATTTTCCCTTATGTGGCCAATTTTTGCTTGATTAAGCATGATGGGAGTGTGATTTAGAGATGAGTAATGTAATTACTGATAAAACCAGTCAAGAGGTAGAGGGCCCCGTGTCTAATTTAAAATACCTCAGCTTTTCCTTTGAACCTCCAGTAGAAGGACCTTTCCAGGAAATTAAATACAGGCATTTCTTTCATTCTATTTAGACGGACGTGAGCAGAAAATCACTGTTTAGCTTTCTCCCCTCCCTTCTGCTGCCTCTCAAGTCGGTGATTGAAATCTGGAATGTTCCTGATTTAATTAACTTCCTTCTGCACTTTTTCCTCTTATGCTTACCGGTAAGAATATTACAAAATTACATTATGTCTGAAGTACAAATGGCAATGCTAAGCATCACTGGAAATCAGGTCTAACAATAATGACATTTCTATCCCTCGGATGAAGCTGCTTGAGGCTCCTTGTTACACCCGGAGGTTTGAGTAACGGCAGTCTGGCTTCATGTTATTCTTCCTAGATGTGCTTTTTGTTCGAGGTGCATGAAAAAGGGCCCACACGCTGACAATGAGGCTCTTCAGGTGCAAGAATAGAGACGACTTCTGTATGTCAGAGAAAAACAAAAGAGAATGTGAGTACTTCAGCTCTCAGACCTTCACCGGCGTAGATTCAACGTCTTTCAGCAAAGCTTTCAAGGAGGAGAAACCCATCCGAGTCTCCAATCAACCCATTATACCATCCAATGTTTCGCTGCAGGCTCACAGTGAGTACGTTCACATGCTCAATAAGATTAAGACCACGCTCCTATACGACTATTGAAACTGTCATGAAAGCGCCTTTATCTGATCATCTTCATTGGAGTAAGGTCATAATCACAACCCGGTTAACACCCCTAGATTACTGCTCAAACTGCACATGTCGGTGGTACTGACAACTCAAACAACACGGTGCTGTGCGGTGGATTGGTGATAGAGCAGACCGATTATTATACAAATCCACGTAAACATTGTTATTAGAAAAATCGCGGAACTTGGAACCATGTAAACGCTCGAATCGATCAAATCCAAACGTTGCCTTCAGCTGATTACTTGGTGTGCATGTCGACTTGAAGTTAAAAAACTTCACAAAGCCTACAGTCCGTTTGTTAGGTCACTATGAAATAAGAGTCTATGACAAAATCCTCTACTAGGCGGGAGAATGAACCATACATCAAAGATCCTTCAGGAGAGACAAAGCGGCTTTTGTTTTGAGATGACTGAATCGCTTTCTATTCCAAGGACTACCGCAGTGAAAGTGCATTTGAGTACAAGCACCAGTTAAAAGTACATTTTAGGTTTCTATGCTCCAGTTAGAGTCATGCTGGCACTTTGAAAGAGGCTGCTGCCTTTGACTCTGCAGCCCAGCCAATGTCATTCCCAGACCCAACTCTTTTATGGCAAAACTCCCATCCATAACACACACACACACACACACACACACACACACACACACACACACACACACACACACACACACAGGAACACACCCGCAAAAACATACATCATTGTGACTTCCTGACTATAGACTGTGAAAAGACATGAGGACAGGGTCTCAAGACAGGGTCAAGGAGAGGAGAGGTCAACAACAGGACACAGATGAGCCATGGAGAGAGAGAGAGAGAGAGAAAGAGAGAGAGAGAGAGAGAGAAACTGCATAGAGGGGGAAGATGGATGGGAAGCTGGGTCTTGGCCGTTAATCATCCCAGGACCATGTTTATGTGTGTGTCTGTGCGTCTTTGGCTGCGTTCAGAGAGGCGGCTCAAAGCTGATTTTTTTTCCCCTTCGGCAATTTCCGATATCATTTTTAAGTGTGAACAGATAAAAAACACATGGAAGCTTAAAGGTTTGAACCACACTGAAATACAATTCAAAAACCGCACCTCTGGAAATGCAACTCAGATTGGATTTCAAGTGTTTGTTTGTTTTTCCCGACGCTTCCCATGCAACACATATTTTTGATCCTAATCCCGTCTGATAAATGACAGTGTGGACCGTTAAAACCTTAAAGACAAGAGTTGGAAAAACTATTTGAAGCATATGCCTGCTGCATGTTTGTCTGTTCCTCTATGTGAGGCAGCGTGAGCCTGTGATTGGACAGCGTCAGAGCAGAGCCACGTGGACTTAACTACCTACCATCACGTTCCTCACAGCATCCCTCCACCGGTCCCAGTCCCAGAGCCCAGCACCATGTGTGGGGGTGAGCTACCGGAGACCCTTACCTCCCTCGCCCTGCACCTGTAGCCTCCACAGACTCCCTGGAGGGAGGTCCTGCACGGCCACAGCTGACAGAGCAGACCTCCTCCGCTCCAACATACCCCTCACCCAACTCTGTTTTTGGGTTGAGGCCTAATGTGAGGTTGAGTGAGCTCAGCGTGTGAAAGCCAAAAACTCTGCTGCCGCTGGACGGGCCTATCGCAACACATCCAGTTGTAGTGGAGCCACATGCATCTGCAGCCTGATATCATGAGGTTGGCATCTGGAAGCGGGACAGCTTTCTTAACATCGAGATAAAAAACGATGCCACGGTGCTTACGAACCGTTGTGATGGATTTATGAAGTGCCAGAGCGTCTGCATTACAGCGATACAATGTTGGCAGCGGCGCTCCGGCGAAAGGAGTCAAGAGATTCCACAGATATTAGCTCAGCTCGCCGCAGATTTCTGCGAGCTGTACACATAAAGAAAACAAATCCTTCATCCATTCGGTGATGTTAGACCAACTCATCTGGAACAAAACGTTAAGGTTTCATAGAAAACAGCGTCGCCGCACCTCATCTGTGACTTCTACACATGCTTATTCCAGGAAACACAGAAACACTGATGTGGTATTTTTGGCCGAAGACGTATTTTTTGTACCCTCTGTTACAGAAGATGTAATGTTACTTTAACTTTTACTCCCAGTTAAAGCTTCCAAATGGTGTTTTTTTTTTGTTTTTTTTCACCCATTTTGCAATTTGAACACTTATTTGCAGTGATGCTTAGTATATTTCCATAAGGAGGGCTGCAGCTCCACAGCGTTGCAGTCGGCTGTCAGGGTGGATTCATTGTCCGCTTTATGGTGAATCACTACGGGCTGGAAATAATTCATCACAGCGGCGAAACAGCTGTGAAGTCAGAAGTCTTTCTGCCGTTGTTACCCATAAGTGCTTCGCTCCTTTTGTCTGCACGTCTCTGCTCTCATTGGATCACAGGGAGAGCTGCAGAGAAAAGGTCCAGACAAATAAAGGTCAACCTTTTCTCCTAACTGTTCCAGGCTGAATTCACCTGCCACAGGTACGGTGAAGGTTACTTCAAAAGAAGAAGGGGAAGGGGGGGAAGGGGGGGTGACAGTGGGAGGTGAGGTGTGCATATATGCATTCATTCTGTATGAGGCTATACTGTGTATGTGTGTGTGTGTGAGAGAGAGAGAGAGAGAGAGCGAGCATGCGGTTGTTAAGACTCTCCTCTGTTTGAGCCCTGAAGGTTGGCCCAGGCTTCACTGTCATTTCTCATCCTAATGGTTCCTGCCACGTCCTCCTGCCAACACGCGGCTGGAGAACAACCAAGAGCCAGGAGGAGAAAGGAAAACTCAACAGATATTCACGCCCTCCCTTTCTCTTCCTCGCTCTCTGGGAACAAACGTCGGGGCTCCGGCTGAGAGAAAAGAAACCAGAAAATGACTGCTCATCCCTCTCTGGAGAATCTTAATGTCTACATACAAGTCGCCGGGTTGGCAAGCCCAAGAGCTAGCTCCGTATAGCCACATCTGGTGTGTTAGCGTTAGCCGTGCTAGCACACATTTCTATTGATGTAAGATCTAGGGGCTTTGCACATAAATAATCAATAACCACACGGGGCTGCTGCATTGATGATTGAAGCATATGGCTTTTTTAACTCTTACATAAATGTCAGCATCATAAATTAGAGCGGGAGTCTATGAAAATGTGGATGTGGCACTGACCCTAGATCCCTATTATCAGGGCTGTGACTTACAGCCTCAGAGAAATGGACCAACATAGTTCACAGACCCGACACGTTTTGTGTTTCCAGTTACATTTTATTGTTTGTTTTTGTGTATTTAGGGGCCAGAGGAGTTGGACTGTCCTCATAACACAGCATCACAAGCGCACTTGAAAGTGAATATAGTTTCCTTTTATGTGATTGACATCTGAATGGTCCCCGATGCAGCGAACTCCACCCATCTGGCACTCCAAGGAGCTTAAAACAAACGCCACAAATCATGTTTGGTACAAAACAATACTAATAAGCGTTGGGTTCTTTTTAGTCCCATCTGATGAGATACTGCAGTGCTTTCACCCTTTTGCCATCACCGGGGCCAAGTGGCTGCACCAGATGACACTTGAAGGACGTCGTTACCCAGACATCGTGTAACGTGACGTCAGGAAATTGAACACTCCTAGGAGCGAAATGTCTCCTGAGTGGCTAGCAGGAGGGGAGAGAAATATGAAGGGTGTATGCAGCAGGTTCAGTCGTCATTGGTTGAGGTTGAGTCCGGACAGCGTGCTCACTCACGCTGTTTTGGTCACTTCCTGTCCCTGAAATGAATACGGGCAAATAGGGTGGATCTGTGATGTCTCATTGGAGGAAGGGGACGCTCTCTCCTTTGCGGCCCCAATTTGTGATTTGGGCTGATACGCCAGGTGTATTTTTACATAAAAAGCTCGTCTAGTGTAGCTTTCAGCTTCTTCTACTGCTGCAATCATTACGGTGGATAAGACCATCAGCTAAGTGCCTAAAATGTCAAATGTAAAGCAGTTCCCTTCCTGTGCCATGCCACTCTGCCTCTAACTGCTGTCTCTGTTTTCATCTTCCTTTACTCTGTCAATCAATGTATTTTAAAGGCCCCAACCCCCACAGCCTCCCCCCCCCCCCCGCCCCCCCCCCCCCCCCCCCCCCCCCCCCCACTACCTGTTCCTCTCAGGAGACATAACGGCCTTGGGTGTCACTCTCGCCCATCTCCTCCGACAGGCTCTGTGTGGCACTGCCACTCTCTTCCTCTCAAAAGCAGCCACCATACAAAGGCCTCATTGTGTGTCTCACAATAAGGCGTTTGCCTGTTGAGTAGCTACTTGAGACTCTGTGTCACGCTGCCACAAATGACTGTGCCAAAGAAAAAAACAGATCATCAGAAAACACTTAACCTTTCCCTGGACTCACTTACCACACAGACATGTAGCTGTATCCAATGTTTCAACCCGCGGTGCATTTGTCTGCCATCTCTGTTACAACAACTTGGTTGGATCTTACAAAACATCATGCATTTTGCCAAATACATAAATACATCATTAATCTCTAAAAAGTATTTGTGAAAATATCTCGTTGCACACTGTGTGTGCGGCTTGAGTATTGCTTCAACTTTCCAGGCAATTACTTCTCAATTGATCGTTATTTCATTTCTTCTTCTTCACCACTCTTTTCAGTGCCGATCTATTGCTTTTATCCTCCGTATTCACTCCCTCACTATTTTCTTCATCAGAGGCTGTGTACCAAGTAACATGTAACATGTATTACATATATGTCAAAGTATCTCTGTGACTTGCTGTTGGATACAAGTAATTTATTGAGTCCTACAATTGTATGTTTCTTAAAATAAGTGAAAACTCCACCAATGGTCTGAGATTATTTCACTTGTTTACAATGCAGATAAACTTTTATTTCAAGAATGTTCTTGAATCAAGTGACGCTGGTGGAGAGCTCTGCCTTGGTTCAACATGTTATCACATAAAACTGCATTGCAAACAATATTATCTCTCCAGTGGTGCATTTATTCTTATTTTAGGGAAATCAAGATTATTTATTACAATATAATAATAATAATAATAATAATAATAATAATAATAATAATAATAATAATAATTAACAATATATTACATGATTTTTGCAGTGTAATTAATATTGTGGTATTGAAATCTTTGTGTTATTATTGAAAACATGATCACATGAAATCATATCCATGAACAGAGTGCAGTGTTTGTGCAGAAGCATGTATGAATGTTATTCTGCATCATACTGTATCTTGGAGAAATATGTACTGTATGTACTGTATGTGATGAAACTCTGACCTTTATCGTATGAATGTGAGCCCCTTAGCAGAAATGTCTATAGCATCTCTCAGACGTAATCAGATTATTGTTATGATATATGCCAACAGTTAAAAGCACACATCCACGTGTGCATGACATCAATCTTGATGTGATCATATTTACAGCAGGTATGTTTCATTTCCTTGCTCCGATATTGGCCAGCCTTTACCCAATTATTCTCCACTTGAAATATGATCTCTGATTGTAATCGAAAGACTGAACCAGTGATGTCTTCCTATACTTTATAGGCACAAATGTATCCTCCCTAATGCAGCATAAAAACAGTCCGCGGCAGCCCATATAGGGTATAACCTAATGATCAAGTTACTCCGGGTGCCCACTGGCTTGCTAACGGTCTGGAACATTTTATTCACCGGGACGTGTGTTGTATATCAAATGTAAGCCATGCGATTGAATATGTCTGAATCTTGCACAATGCCTATGTTCTTCTTCAGAGGAAAAAAAAAAAAAGAAAGAGATGGATAAAAGATTATGATCCAAGAGCGGAGGAGAAGCAGGCGGTGTGTTTTCTATGTTTCCTCTTCATTTGAGTTGCCTGTCTGAAAGTCAGCGCTTTAAGAATTGGCTGGGATGCCTGCAGTCTCATTAATCATCAGCTTCTCTAAACATCCGTCTTGGAACGCTCATGTGGATAAATGACAGCTTGTGTGTGTGTGTGTGTGTAGATAACTATCAGTGTGTAAGTACGCGGACCTACATACAGTACATGTACGTGTTCGACCCAGACACGCTCCAGACGGGCACATCTGTCGTCATCCCTCTAAAGATGGCATCGTCCTTTCACGCAGACCGTCTGCTCTCCTCTGATGGCTTATGCCTCATTGAAAGCCATTTGCTAGCCTGCCCTTAATTGTGGCTAATAATCCAATCACGCTCTCAGTATCAGTGTGCCAAGCACCATTAAGATAAAATGGGGACATCAAGGAAAGGAAGACCGGCTAATGACATTATCAGAAAGCGAGCGTTTGGTTCTAGCTCGAGGTCCAAAGTGTGACTTTTCAGTGAACATCATTGAGATTTAATGACTATCAAAAAGATACCAACCGTTATTACTTTTGTAAAGTGGCCGAGTTTTATTCTATGCCTTGGTAATAATTTTAGTGATTCTCCAAAGTAATGCTCCTATTGATCAGCCTCTTTTCAGATTTCGAGTGTGGAAAAACCGCTGATGGTTTTAGTCACTGGCGTGTCGCACCGTCTACCACACGTCGGCACACAGAGCTTGTCATGAAACATCATTTTCCATGTTCCACATACAGTATATGACACGCACGAGCGCATTCACTGCACCTGCAGTTGCGAGACGGAATACTTGGAACATTGTGATGTCATAATGCAGCTGCAGCAACTTGAAAGAGGCGAATGAGCCCGACTGGGAGCGCTTGGTTTGGACCGTGGGACTTACATGACAAATATGAGACTGTTGTTTGGCACGTCGGGTGTTTTTGTTTCTACTGATGATTTCAGCTGATACGTGCGCTCCTCTCTCCAAAGTAAACAGAGCGTTTCAATCAGGCTGGTGACAGTTGTGCTTTGATGTTCACCTTAAAACCTGGTAGGCGAACGTGTCAAAACACGAGCTGTCTCAGACACCCCGTAATATGCTTGACGACAGCAGCGCGAGTGTGCCCGGGTGAGATTAAAAGGCCTATTCACCACCATTATTTTTTAACATCGGCTTGTGAAACTCAAACGTTTTCCAGACGAATTAGTATGGGTGTGACATTTCACCCTTACAGCAAATGCAGCCAGCCTGAATGTGAATTTGTCATCCAGATGTGATGGGAAAGACTGAGTGTTTCTGCCTTTGGACGGCGGCCCTGTTTGAATACATGCTTTCTGTGTTTTGGTATCCAAATCTCGCTTTGGAGGAGAACGCCGCTCCACTGCCCGTCAGTCCACCAAGTGGAACAAAGCTCATCTGAATTACTCATGAGGTGGACGAGCGAGGAGAAAATGACCCATTTCACTGTTCCAGTTCTGTGGCCTCCAGTCCCTTCTGAGTCAGAGCTACCACTGCCATTCAAAAGGAGAGAGAGAGAGAGAGAGAGAGAGAGAGAGAGAGAGAGACAGATGGTAGGGAGGGAGGGCCACACCAAAAGAGAACAGCAACAGAGAGCATATTTCTTGACATTGCTCAAACAGTTGTCCTTTCTGGTTCAGAATAATTTGCACGAGCCAGCAGGAATGCACCCGGGCGATACTTTTGAATGTCGCAGAGGATGAAATATAGATGAGAGGTCGGTCATAGGACACATGTATGTGCGCCGCAACACATTCCAGCTGTGCTCCAGAGTCACTCTGGCTCGCGGCGCTTTCGAAGTGCAAGCCGAACACTTTCAGAAAGCCCTAAAACTAGGACACTTATTTAATAAGTCATCCTATTACATTATTCATGACTAGCTGAATTTCTTGAATGGGTCGTCACGTTACTACTCGTGTTCTCAGGTGTTTTTATCATGCACACAAGGCTTTTAAGACTGGTAAGAAGGGAGCTAATGACCTCGGTGGGCAGATGGGACTTTGTTTTCAAGGCTTTTATCCAGGCAAAGGTCCCAGTGACACTCTTGGTACCTCATTGTCGTTTTTATATTTCAGAACTGTCTAAATTCTGTTTGGATGTGCCTTACATCACACGTCACCCATCGCCCAGCCTCTCCTCCTCATCCATTAGGGTAAATGTTTAATTCGTCCTTGTTACTGTGAATACGGTTGAGTTGACTGACAGCACGGGCTCTCTCAACGCACAATATTTAAGGGGGAGGAGTGCATGTGCTGAGGTCATGTGCATGTAGAAGTGCATGCGAGAATTGAGCTGTCGCTTGCAGGCACCAGAGGGGCGTGTCGTTGTGTAGAGGTAGCAGGGGTCAAGCAGGTCAGGAAACGATGCCCTGGATACGATAAGCTCTTAAATTATGTGATTAAAGCCAATTATGGTGCGTTACTCTTCACTCCTAAGGGAATTCGGTATGAAATTAAAGAGGAATTAAGTAATCAATGACCTTTATCAACCTCTTTATCAACACTGATATAACTTATCTCTGTGGCACAGCCCACACCCCCACCTCCTCATGCCGCTCCCGTTGACACTAACAAAGTCACATTTTCAAACTAGAGACCAGTAAGCTAGCTGATTAGAGCAGAGATCCAACAGAAATGTGAATTTTTTGATGCAAAATACTGTCAGAATAATGCTGATTTCTTGGCTCGAGAGCGCAATAATGTTTTCCTCCATCGGTCCAGAAAATGAGCCATCACCTGCCAGAATAATCGAGTCAATAACTGGTATTGATCAGCAATCTCAACAAATTTCTGATATAGATTATGGTCATTTTGTGCAATGGGGGAGTAAAATTCTCACTTATTGCACCTTTAATATGTGACCTACGTTAGGTCACATATTAGCCCAACATGTTTACCCAATATGAGACCTATTTGTGGATCACATATTAAAGGAGCAACAAGTAAGAATTCTACATGGAGAATAGTAGCAGACTGGTTGTGACTGTGAATGTGTTGAACTGTATGAATGCAAACCAGCATGTTGCTCAAAGAGAACATGCACGCTGAGCAGACCTTTCCAGAATAAAAAACAAAAGTTGAAAAGAATAATAGTTTTTCCAGAGGAATAGGATTACCACATAACCCCCCCCCCCCTCTCCTCCTCCATTGGACAGATTGTCTCTAACCTGACAGAGACAAAAGTTTAATTTACTTGGACACTTTGGCTGATAATAACAGTGTGGTTGCTCCTGTGTCCAGATTGAACAGCTATATAGAAGCTGCAAGGCCTTCATGGCAATTCACCCCACCTCTGTGTTTATGTCCAGATCTGGCCTGTTTTTCTTTGCGTCGTAAATTACTAGCTGCCACCTGTAATTTATGGCAATTTGCTCCCACGTTATTGTAGGCCCGCTACAAGGTCAGTAGCACTTCCTGTGGCACCACTTACAGACTATTCTTCTCTGCTCTTAAACAGAGGTCTTATCACACTGTGAGCGATGCTGGTGCACATTGTGCCCACTCCTGTCCTGTGATTATGCTTTAAAGACACAATGCAGAGTTTATTTGAAGTACAAGTCTGTTTTTTCTCCAACATTGCGATGTAAAAAACTCACAAAAGAAATGTCAAAGTGAAATATTTAATCCAATGTAAACAAAGCAAATAGTATGTAGTCAACTGGATAGGATGTAGAGCTGAGGAAGACCTAACACTCAACGTAATGTTTCTATTCTTGATTTTTATTTATTGCCAGAGCCATTCAACACATACCAGCCACTCACCCAGGGTTCACTGTTATTGTGCAGGCCAGGCACAATCAATATTAACGGATTATCGGCTAGCATTTGCTCAGCCTTGTCCTGTGAGTCTGGGGGACACAAACTGTCCCTTGTTCGCCCAATTCGTTGACAGGCTGGAATGGGCGTGACGTTTGATGAAGTGGAATGGGCTTCTCCCCCTGACCTGTCAGGAATGGGGTCCAACCGGAGCAGACCGGCGATCCCGTTTGATGTGTCCGCCCATAAGAGCGTGATGCCTGATGGCCGGGGCCCCAAACAGGGACTCTTGTCATTTGTGTTGGGCGTTTTTTTGGATTCCCCACCCAGGGAGAAATGACCCTATGGGCTAGCTCAGGTTTCAGAGCTGGCATTTAAAGAGTCCTGCCTGGGAGACAAGACACCCTCGCTTGCAGTAGTGGCCAATTAGGATCAAGTGTCAGCATGTTGACAAGTGAAGGATGGAATGTGCGAGTGGTTGGTCAAACAAGTGTAGGGAGGCGGTGTTGGTGGTGACAGGTTTTGTCATGGACATTGGGGAAGGATTTAAAACACATGGCCACTTGCCACCAGACGGAAACCTTCACTTCTGTCCAGGCTGATGGAACAATTGGCCAGTTTTTTCCCCCCAAATATCTCAGTCTATCTATCTATCTATCTATCTATCTATCTATCTATCTATCTATCTATCTATCTATCTTCTAAAGTTCTGTTTGAATTGCAAAGAGAGGTATGACAGGGGGGAGTGGTAGCATATCACAATTAGATTTTTGTTGATTTCTGTACACACATGCAGCCAGCCAGGATGGAGGATTAAGCTTAGCCTAACTGCCTAATTAACTGTAAATACTGGCAAACATATACAAGGGACATCAAACAGAGTGGAGTAGCGGTTGGGGACCTCAGGAGGTCACATTTTCCATCCCCGCAACAGCCAACTTGTCCATCAATAGCAGGGTCTCTAGTCCAAATTACAAACCCTGCATGTCCTTGTACGTTGATCTGGGTAAGAGCATAAGGAAAATGGAAAGGGAAAAAAAAAGATGATCCCATCACATTCATTCCATCCACTCTTTATTTTATCCAACTGTCATTTCCAGAGCTAAATAAAAACAACCCCTCACTCAATACTCCAGTATTCACAGTATTCATTTTGGCTACTGAAGTACCAAACCAGTGTTTTTCAAAACATTGTATTTTGCGCCTGACATCACGTTTCCCAGATGTCAGGCTGTTTGCTTTTGACAGGCAGTTTCTTATGCTGTGCAGAGTGTCATGTATTCATCACTTTCCAAGCTGTTGAGCACCGAGGGCCATTTTACAATCCACTGCTGCTCATACTGTAAAGCATCCTTCACCTCTATAGATGTCTCTCAGCACAAATACAAAGAGTAGATAAATATATATATATCCTCGGAGGCGCTTGGTCAACATTGTAAACAGCTGATTGCATTTCTAAGCCTACAACCTGTCCGTCTCAACAGAACTGGATAGACATGTTGACAGGACGCTGGTCCTTTCACCGTCACCCACTGATACATCTGACTTACTTTGGATTTAGATAATAACAGCTGGCTAGCTAGCGAGTATCTGCTCAGCTAACCATCACTGTCATGTTGTAATGTATGTTGCGCTAGCTAACATATCTAGTAGAAGCTAGCGTTAGCAGTGGCTAGTAGTCCCATGTTAGGGCCCTGTCACACTATTGCGTATGAGAGAAACGTATTAGTTGTGTATGAAAATTGCCAGCTCGTCTCTCTCTCTCTCTCTCTCTGTGCCTGTTTGTCTCTCTCTCTATTCAATTTCAGTTTCAATTTGAAGCTTTATTGACATGAAAAGACAGTGCTTATATTGCCAAAGCAAACGTATATGAACAACATTTACAACCATATGAAAGTACATGCCACAGTAACAGGGCAACACAAGTAAGAACAGCAATGAATGAAAAATTATTAAGTATTATCAGTGCTTAGTTTGTGCCGGGGCTAGTGGCAAATGCCTAGAATCTGATTTTGCGCTCTGGCAAATCAGAGCTCCGGGCTCTAAAGTGCGACAACAACACGTATATTAAACTGGTATTAAACAACGTTACGTCCAGTGAACCTTACAAGAGTAGGTGCGCGAGGCAACGCGAGTTGAGCCCCGGCATCTCTTATTTTACAAATTAAGCACTGAGTATTATGTATACTTGAGCAGTATGGTGTCGATTAAAATGCACATGCATCTATATATACATATAAATCTCTCTCTTTCTGCTTGTGTGCGTGTGCCTGCTCGTCTCTCTCACTCACAGACGGTAAAAGTTTAGACACAACTCAGAAATACCATCAATCAGGGTGTTTTATTTTGAAATTTGTTATATTTTGGAAATTGAACGGATGCTCTATGCCGTTCCTGTGTCTGACTTCCTGCCCAGCTTTACACATTCGTTCACAAATCTAGAAGGGGAAAGGGGAGGGGGACGCCGCGCGCGGGGGACAGTTCACCTCTGGGTCTCCCAAATGGAACGGACGAGGGGGGGAACGGGGGATCCACTGTATAGAGCAATAGCCTACTCTAATGAAATTAGTGGGCTAAAGTCAGTCACACCTCGACTTTCTTCCAAATAACACACATTTCATTCATAATATTATAATTACAGGCATAATTCCTGCACGTTTTTGTTTTTGTGAAATGGCTAACACAAATAGGTAATACAAAACGATTAGGCCTATTTGGTCACCAAGGTGAATTGGTTTAGTCTTGACTTCTGGTCGTGAGTGACAGTGTTAGGGGGATGGGAAATCTGTTGATTGTCGAGTGCCAAATAAACACAGAGATGGACAGGAAAAGGTCAAAGCCATCAGGTGCCCAATTTAGGAAAAAAAGAAAAGAAGAAGAGGAGAAACGAGCAAAAGATAAAGGTATGCCACTTTGTGGGTTTTTTTTTCCGGAGGGGGTCTCGCCCGGGGTGTAATTCTATGTAGAACCGCCACTGGCAAGCGTATCCCCAGTGTATTGCCAGCGTTTTGATAAAGTGTATATATAGGATCCCATTTCCTACTTCTTGCCCGTTTCTCGGCCCCGGGTAGACGATGTCTTCTTCTTGGGAGCCATGTTGATAGCTTTACGTATGAAATGAATTTTCATACGCAACTAATACGTTTCTTTCATACGCAATAGTGTGACAGGGCCCCCAGCATATGTCAGCGTATGACCAGCGTATTCCACCTATGAGTAACGTACCTCTAGCGTAACTCGAGCGTATTCAGCGGATGCCAGCGTATGCCAGCGTATGCGACCGTGCTTGAAGCGTATAAAACCTATGCCTAACGTACCCCTAGCGTATGTCAGCGTATACCAGCGTATACCAGCGTATGAGTGTTTTTTTTCACACGCTGGCATACGCTAGTCCGATACGCAATAGTGTGACAGGGCCTTTAACAGTAACTAAACTAGCCTGCTGGCTAGTTAGCTAGCTACCAGTTTGTTCAGGTGAACTGAGCTCCAACTCAGAGTGTTTTGGAGTAGAGACTAGGGCTGAAGACAAGACAGTTTACTGAGTCTCAGTAAATCTACCTTATTGAATAAGACACTTTTCATTAGAACGTTACTAAACTGGCTTACACCCACAGCAATCTTTTTCAGGTATCACTCTTGGCTACATAGAAACCACGCACCAATCCATGCTTCTTGATATTAATCTCCTTTCATACAAAATGAAAGGTTTCATGTGTGAGAGGTGCATGAGACTGTGGTAGAATGATCAACACTGTGCACGATGTCGGCTTGCCACGCACAGGTCATGCCCCGTAAAAAAATGTCTTATTTCACATCACATTCTCCAAACTTCTCCAGCAGCCATCTTCTGCCCAACTACCCCTCGGGAATGCCGATCTGGACAGGAATGCCCATTCTGCACATTCTCATTTTTGCGAGTCGTGCATAGCTAACGGTGGCATTTCATTATGTGGCGAACAACCCGCCGATGCTCTCGTTGGCCTCTCCTCCTTTGTCCTAGTATGTTTTTTCCTCTCCGCTCACATTGGCAGCTGTATCTTTTAATGAGATCAGACTTCATTAAAGGGGCCCCCTCAGAACCGTCCCCAGGTCTGTTAACGCAAATGCTTCAATTAGACACAGCGAACAGCAGCAGATAGGGCTTGGTAGGTAGCTGAGAAAGAGAGAGAGAGAGGAAGTAAGTGTGTTAAGTAAATCTGTATGTGTGCATGTGCAGTATGTACATGCATGTGTCTGTATGTGCACGTGAACATTGAGCAGTGGCATCTTGACGGGGTCTGATACACTGGACACACCTGGGAAGTGCTTTGTCTCTTTTTGGCACCTAAATAAATGTCCTGTCTGAACCGGTTGTCCTGACAACAACATGATGAAACCATCTGCCATGTCACTGTATTGATAGAGTCCGCTCAGCCTCTGCCATATTTTTGAAGTGCAGGCACATCTGGGCTAAACATATACTGTGTGTGTGTGTGTGTGTGTGTATATGTTGTGTATAGTATTAGTGCGCACACACAAATGCATTTCCTGTTTGTATTCAACAGAATTAGATCCATTCTTATTCTGTGGTGTTGTATCCTTTACCCTGCCTGTGTCTATGAAGACTTAACAACCCATTTACAAAATATCCAATGCAGCCCACACCATAATTGCAAACCTCCTTATGTAATGAATGTGCTCCCGACTTAATATCGATTACTGTCTCCAGGCTTAGTGTTCTGCTGCAGCCAAAACAACAATTTAATACTACGCCAGCAGGGGGAAAGGGAGGGAGGCCTATTCTCCTGAAAATGTATGAATTGTTATTTGGTCGCACATCCTGCAGGCAGATCGTGTGATCACATCCATTTGAATGCTTGCCTGAGGGCAGCAGAGGGCATTGTGCTCTCACTTGGCTCTAGTTTATAACACATACCTGTTGTGAAGCATGAGGCTTTCCTTTTCCAGCACCT
Organism: Hoplostethus mediterraneus; assembly: GCA_034670385.1. Lineage (NCBI taxonomy): Eukaryota > Metazoa > Chordata > Actinopteri > Trachichthyiformes > Trachichthyidae > Hoplostethus > Hoplostethus mediterraneus. Next base: position 5,776,891 of record JAXDDW010000014.1, read on the forward strand.
CTCCCGTGGGCTCGCCGCCCTCAAGGCATCAAATTATTTGGCCCACTGAAGGAAGGATTATTTGACAGTAAGATGAAAGATACATTGATGTCTATTATACTCTAACCTGCCGAATGAAACACATCCCTCGACTCATACTGCACCGGGTATTAAGGTCTTATTTCTCACCATACAGCAAAGGAGAGAGAATCTATATGTCGGCTAATGAATGTGGATGCTGTGTTACAGGCACTGCTGATTTAATTTCTAAGGTGTATCTCAGATTTAATAAGGTTCAGGAGAAAATATCCCATTGGCACACAGCAGGATCAGACGGGGAATATCTTGACAGAACAAGATCTACATTAAAAACAAACATTTCTTTCAACAGGTTTTTTTTTTGTTTGCATTTTGACATTATTTTGCCTGCATGGTGTTACAAGTTTTCAAAGGGTTCAATTGGATTCAGATGCAGCATAGAGTAGCTCAGTGTTTGTCATTATTAAAGCTGCAAAAATGAAAATGAATCTGCCTAATCCACTAATTGAAGTCCCTGTAGTTTGACCCTGTTTTAGGTGTCAGGCAGGAAATCGTCTCAGGGCACAGGAAGTGAAAGCGTCATGTGAAACTTTCCTTGTGGCGCTCTGTGGACAGAAAGCCGGACTCACTAATGATGGTTGAACCTTTCTTACTAGTCACTAAGATTAAGTTAAGTTGCGAGGCGTCTGCAGGTCACTGAGTAATGAAGTCCTTCAAACCTCAAATTCCTCCAAAGTGTATTGCTGCCTCGTGCAGCTTGTCACATTGTTACCCACCTCGGGGGTCATGAGCCAGTGTTGGAAAAGCACTGGAGTAGTTAAGCGTTGTGATTGAATCTTTGCCTTGATGGTTTGGTCCTGAAGTCCTGAGGCACAAAATCAGGATGAGAGCGGAGTGATGAAGTGAGTGTGTCTTGGTGAGGTATTAAGAACAGGATGATGAAGCCTGCCTCAAGGTGCTGTGCTTTGAGTAAGATCAACAACAAAGCATTGGTGGCTTGGAGGTGCCTCTGAGAAAATCTCAAACCAGCGTTGCTAGTTAAAAACAGGAGACACAACAATGGAGATTTTGGCCCAGGAGAAAGAGTCCGCGTGGTGCTAGAACAGGGTTGTCTATTTGAAGCTTTGCTGTGGACAAAACTGTTTCATTTTTAATCCTCTTAATCTTTCAAAGCTGTGGCTTTTCTAAAATTACTTGGCAGCTTTTCTCTGTTGCAGCAGGCCCCACTTCAACATGACATCACCGACGCAACTTAAAGGGCAACACTGATGAATTTCAGCATTCAAATATCTTGCTTTTATGGTTCAGGGCACATTTTGTACGTTACACCACGGCCACGAAGCTTACACTGCCCACACTGTGATGTTGCAGAATAATCTGTTTACATGCATCTTCATATCCTGATCACAAATATCTGTTTTTGCAGGTAATGCTTGAGTTTGAAGAATGATATCAGACTATTAAAGCTCCAAAGAGCCTGTATTGTCAATGGCATTGCCCAGAATTAAATAAAGGACTCTCTGTATCACACCTAATAAAAAACCCCACCAGCATTCAAGGATTCAACCAAGTCCTCCAATAGTAACCACTGAACATGTTTATATGGTTATATTGTTAAAAGGGCATCAAGTGATCTATAACCTTTATGGTCTTCTATCAGCGGCAGTAGGAGTTGCATCAACATAAATAGAACTTGTCTCCTCCTACAAAAGTCTCTGGCACAGAAAGAGTATTTTGGAAGCCAGGAGTCTCAGCACATGGTGAAGAAATCATTGAGTCTTTGGTATCGATCAACAACCCCGCGGATATATATTACGGTCGTGTTGTGCGACGGGGCGGTGAAAGCCCCGGGTCATGCCCCCTTTTATAAGTATCTTTGCTCTTAGAGATTAGATACAGCTGCTAAAAGCCAGAGATCATATCAACAACGTGAAAAGTGGTGCTCAAGAAAAACAAAGCGGCTACACACAGTGCATCGCTTCCACATCCTTTCGCAAAAAGCTCCTCAAAGCATAGTCCAAACATCTCCGAGTGCAATTTATGCTTCAACATGATCAGAGAGAGAGAACATCATTGCACGTGTGGAGTGCATCCTTTCATTTTTCCAACTGCTGCCTATGAAATATTAATATTTCTGTGAGTGCCACGTAACTGTGGATTATAAAAAGAAAGGGCAGAGGGGCTTAAGACATGTGGTTGAGAGAGGAGGGCTCAGAGAAACGCACACACTAATCGAAGGACCTCCAGGTCAGTGCAAATATCTCGGGGAAAATGGGAATTTCATTTTAGGCCTTTTTATGAAGCCGTACTCGCCCAAACTATAAAAATCATCGGCTATCTTGGGAAATGTGTGTAGTCGGAAATAAAGCTGCCCTCTCCTCGTGCCTCAGAGAAGGGGTGTGAGTCAAAGACAGCAAGAGAGAGACATAAGTTCCTCTTTTCCTGTTTTTCTTTATTGGTTTCTTTTTTTTTTCATTATTATTTCATCCACTCTAATGGGATGTCCAGGGCTGCCAGTGGTCAGTGAACGCAGCTAACAACCTAACAACCAAACATTGGATAGAAAGTGCAAAGTTCCCTTCATGAAACTTTCATCTGCCTGGATTACTTTGGTTCTCTGCAATGGAACAAAATTGAGTAAATACAAGGTCATCATCCTCTGCACCCCCCGGAAAACCAAACTACTCAGCCTTCAATTTGGGGAAATGAGGGAGCGAAGAAAACACTGGGCAAACAGACAGGGAGTGTCAGCCAAGCGCAGAAAAACATCCTGGCGTGATGGATGACAATGGACCGGGTGGAGGAGCCTACATTTTGCCTGCTCAGTGGTGCTCATCTCTAAATAAAATAAATAAAAATGTGTGAAAGCTTTAAAATAACCGGCAGGAAAATAAAACGTGGTAACAGGATCCAAATTACTCTTACCTTTTTGCTTTGTGACTACAACCAACCTTGATGCCTCCCCTATGGGGCTGCACTGTTAGTTACCCCTGCGTCCACTTTGTGCACCGGGAGATAAGCGGAGGCCGCTCTTTCAAAACGTGGCTCGCGGTGTTTGCATGCGGCTATCTGTGAGGCAGGTGTGCAGGGAAGCTTTGACTTTGTAAACCATATTCAAACACAGAGGGATTACATTGATTCTTCCCGCGCCAGAGAAGCTCCCCCCGCTGAGCCCAGGGGCTTATTTAACATGGGTTCAACACCAACCCGACACATATGGACGCAACGCCACGGACAGAGATAAGGGGGGAAATACTGAGCGGATCAGATAGAGGGAGACGTGAGGGAGATACACAACTTATATAGGGGGAAATGTGAGGAGGTGAACTGGAGGGTGTGATTGACAGGAAGGTGGGACAGACAGAGAGAGAGAGAGAGAGGAAGATGCACTGTAAAAACTTAAAAACTCATCTTGAATTAACTCAATTTCATATTTCAGTTGCAAGTTAGCAGCTTCATAACTTCAAGCATTCACTAAACTGATCACCGAACTGTGGAAGCCCGTTTCCGCCACAAAAAAAATTCTGTTATCTCATAATTATGACTTAGTTATCTCATAATTATGACTTAGTTATCTCATAATAATGACTTAGTTATCTCATAATTATGACTTAGTTATCTCATAATAATGACTTAGTATCTCATAATTATGACTTAGTTATCTCATAATGACTTAGCTATCTCATAATTATGACTTAGTATCTCATAATTATGACTTAGTATCTCATAATTATGACTTAGCTATCTCATAATTATGACTTAGTATCTCATAATTATGACTTAGTATCTCACAATTATGACTTAGCTATCTCACAAGTATGACTTAGCTATCTCATAATTATGACTTAGTATCTCATAATTATGACTTAGTTAACTAGCTATATCTACTGTTGTGGGAAATATATATATATATTAAATATATATATAAATATAAGTATTTAACTTATTTTACCGGGAACTTCAGCTGATCTGATTAAATAGATTATCAGCTATCTCATAATTATGAGATAGCTGAATCATTTTTTTCCTTTTCTGTGGCAGAAACGGGCTTCCATACAGAGCAGCTGGATTAGCAGACATTAATACAACTGAAACCTTTCCTTCTTCTTGTTTTAGTTTGTTACAGCCCCGACTCGAGGGAGGCAACATGAAGGAGTCCCAAACAATATCCATGATGACAAAACAAGATACAGTTTATTATCACCAAAACTAAGGAAAAGAGAGAGAGAGAGAGAGAGAGAGAGAGAGAGAGAGAGAGAGAGTGAGAGTGAGGGTGGGGGGGGAGCTGCTAATTGAGAGCTTCCAGGTTAGCAGGACAGATGCTTGTGAGGTTACAGATGCTGCCGAGCCCGTCGGCTGGTCGGACGTCACGCCAAGTCCACCAGCAGGGACGTTATTTCTCATTACAGCCGGTGAACCTTAACACACACCGTTCTCTTTACAGGGACCCCTGGCTGGCTCGCACATTAATTTAACATCATTTTATATACACTTTTTCATAGCGTTGCTCACGCACGGCACGTTACAACCCGCTGCCTCTTCGCTAGCTAGCGGGTCCTACACTGACAAGACCCCTTGAAGCTGGCCAGCAGGTGCCTGACACACTGAGCATAACTCACCATCTGTTTGTGTGTCTTATATATTAACAAAAGTGCTTTTTCCCCCCCCAAAAAATATAAAAAATAACAATACAAATAGGTTGGGTTGCCAGTTTCCAATGGTTGATATTATTATGGGTCCCACACACATGGAAAGACAGACAGAGGGAGGAAGAGCCAAGACAGCGAACACCCAGAGGCATGAATCACTCCAGCTGACAAGGAGACAAAGCTCTGAAACATAGAATAACTCTGGCTGTGAAGATGTCACTGTGGTTTGAATGTTGAGTATTACATGTGTGTGTGTGTGTGTGTGTGTGTGTGTGTGTGTGTGTGTGTGTGTGTGTATGTGTGTGTGGGGGTGCATTCATGTGTGCTCGTGAGGGAGGAGGGGAGGGTGCTAAATTCTCTCACTTAGATGAAGGGCACCTCTGCGGAAAAGAGGGATGGGTAGATCCGGGCCCTCTGGGATGTGGAGGTATTTGTCAGCCATGATGTTCCTGGTCAAAATACTTCCAGAGCTGATATCGCTGGAGGAGGGGTGAGGGAGAGAGATAGACACGAGAGAGAGGAAGGGAGACAAAAAGTGAGTGAGAGAGATAAAAAAAAAGGAGGTTGAAAGAGATAAAAGCAAGCAAGGAAGAGAGAGAGAGAGAGAGATCCTTACCTAAGCTCGCTATTACCCATGAGGCTTTAGTACCGCTGTAAACGTGTCCTGTTGGTTTAACTGCATTAGGGTATGAAAGAGAATATTTTATGCTCTGCAAATGATGAGTGTTCTGCCTGTGTGTGTGTGTGTGTGTGTGTGTGTGTGTGTGTGTGTGTGTGTGTGTTCGTTCGTCGTCGCCTCCATATGTATGTCAGGTTCAAAAAGAATTCCCTTGTGGGCAAAATCCATGTCGCCTAATCTCTGTGTGGATTTGTGTACGAGTGTGTACTTACTTGCACATGTCAGGTCAGCACAAACCACAGTGCCTTAAAGTGAGCTGAGACTCACACACACACACACACACACACACACAGGAAATATCCCCCAAGGCCTGAATCAGTCAGAGGATTCCTGATTGTGTCACTGATACAACACACCGTGACCTTGAGAGCACAGAGGGCAACGCTCCTACAAAGAGCTCAGATCTGCAGGCCTGATTTCAGTGTGTGTGTGTGTGTGTGCTGTGTGCATGTATCAATGCATACATAAGGTTCCCTCAATAACAACCAATCCATCAAGTCAGGAGCTTACAAGGCTTTTGTGCCGGGGCAGGAGGGCAGGGCATTTTTTTCTGTACGTCGTTCGAGGTCGGAGGTGTAAATAAAACGAAGAGGGAGGAGAGGGAGAGGAAGAGGGGAGGAGGAGGAGGAGGCCCCCCCCTCCTCCTCCTCCATTCAAGACAATGAAAGTGAAATGACTGATTTTCAGGGAGGCCTTGCTACCTAAAAAGTGTGTGCATGTGCATGTGTGTGTATATGCATACATTCATTCGTTCATTCTTTTCATTTTATTGTATTTAACGGGAGTCAGTTTTTCAAGGAGGCCTGAGTGCATGAGTGTTATTCTATCATTCATTCTTTTCATTTTTACTTCATTTAATAGGAGAGACCGCTCAGCAAAATTACTGTTTTTCAGGAGGCCTGGATACATAAAAGTGTGCATGTGTGTGTGTGTGTGTGTGTGTGTGTGGAAAGCAGGGCACAGAAAGACCGCCAAGACACGTCAAGCCGAGTTCAGACGGTTCATACGGTTCACCCGGTGAGTCACGCCGGTTCTCACAGCGAGGCCCTTCAGACGCTCCGAGACAGGAAGGGTGTCTCGCTGATCCGCCGTCACCGGTAAACCAGGGGAAAATGAAAAGGAAGGAAAAAGACTGTGAACTCTCCCGCCTGTAACGGCACCGCGAGTTACGGCAACCTCCGAGAGAAAATCGACTTTTAATAGACAGACAGACAAATATGCCGACTCATGCAATATGCATGCACTCAAGCATGAGCGCTCACATGCATGCACACACACACACACACACACACACACACACACATAAAATGATCATTCCCAGGTGTCAGCCAGTTTTGTGGATGTTGAGAAATACACCGACGGTGGCACTTCTGCTGTCATAAGCGATTTAGGCTCCACAACCGCGAAACCCAAATCTAAACCGGGCCTGGCCAAAAGCGGAGTGAAGGCTCAATTTATTGTATTGTAAATGATACGTGTCCAGCTATTACTGTTTATGATAAATGTTTTGCTGTGCAGCCAAAGGCCTCCCAGGCTCAGGTTGCAGCAATAATTTCATCCTGTCTGTCAGCGGCGCAGCATCCCCTTCGCCTGACACACACGGCACAATCCACCGTAAATATCCTGTATTTATTACTGCAAGCTAAATGGCTTCTTTTCTGAACAGGCACTTTGTTCTGCCAATGTAACCGACGGCAACCATTTCTTATGAGGGGGTAATCGCAGGTACCGCGGATAGGCGGCATTTGTCAAGTCGAGATTTTCATATTAGTTGGTTTTAATAGTCTGTCACTGTGTTGCTAATGGGAACGATGAATCTCTCACAACCTCAAACTGTCAAAGTATCAATATCTACCCGATTCTTCTGTTGTGCAGAAGAAGAAAACAGGTACATCTGTTTAACATTTTCACCCCCCCGATATCAATCACTGTCAGGGGAGTCAAACAGCCACTGTCAATGAGAGAGAGAGAGAGAGAGAGAGAGAGAGAGAGAGAGTAAATGAAAGACAGACTGTCAGACAGGGAAAAAACACTAACAGAAAAAAAGAGACAAAGAGTGAATGAGTGAGAGACAGAAAGAGAGAGAGAGGGAGAGAGAGAAAGAAATAATCAAAAACAGAGAGAGAGAGAGAGAGAGTAAATGAAAGACAGACTGTCAGACAGGGAGGTAGAAAGACAAAAACACTAACAGAAAAAAAAGAGAAAGTGTGAATGAGTGAGCGTCAGACAGAGAGAGAGAGTGAGAGAGAGAAAGAATCAGAAACAGAGAGAGGGAGATATTTAAATTGGGCACAATCAGTCTCAGACAGACGTGACGCTGAACATCCCTCGCGGCTGTTTATCTGCTGCTGTTTACACAGAGAATGAGGTTACACCGAGGCACCTCCGACACGTCTTTCATTTATCTCAAGGTGAGTCATTGAGATTCCGGTAAAACAGCAGCACGTTTGCATGGAAGTCTACCACCAACTCAACCACGGTGCCGTCACAGAGGGGGGGGGGGGGGGGGGGGGCTTATTAAGCTTTTTCAGGTCAAGCAGGGTTTCTCCCCTCGGGGGTCGGCGGCTGCCTAATTCTTGGAGAAATGAGCTCGTGAGTAGAGGGTCATCATTCAAATGGTGGCTGGTGGATATGAAGACACACTCTCCTGTTGTTCAGGTGCTTAAAGGGGAACTAAGTGATCTACGACCCCTACAGGCGACCAGTAGGAATTACAACAACATCTGACACGGCGCCCGACCCTCCCGTCCTCCTGAGCAATAGAGCGCAACATTGAATGCCCACTTTTTTTTACGGCTCTGGTTCCGGAAGTAAATTTCCCATTCATTTACTCCATAGACACTTCAGAAAATCCTTATATAAAGAGTTTTAAGGCTGGAACCAAGCCAACCAGCTATGCGACCATAAAACATTTGATTCTGAGCACAAAAAGATCGGAAAACGGAAGAAAAGGCAAATGTACAAGACTGTGTACATCATTATTTTATGAAGTGAAGGAACTACTCATCCCATAATCCATTGCGAATGATACTTTTCCAAAAACGTACAAACTAACGATAGTTTAGCTTCTTCTTGAGTTTAACATTTGTCAATAGTATAGTGTTGATATTGTTGTTGTTTTGTGTGCGTGTATATAGTGTTTCATATAGTATAGTGTAAAGTCATCGACATGGTACAGTGATTCGTTCCAGCTGCATAGGATAAGCAGCTAGCTAGGTTACGTTAGTAGCTAACGTTAATGTTAGCTGACAAGACGTTCGCGGGTGCGGTAAACATTTCCATGGTAATGGCGAGCTCCACCAATCAGAGACGTCGCTGTTACACTTTAGGATTGTGGGTAGTGTAGTACTTCTCCATGACATCGCGAATAAAACATGTTTTTCTCAAAACAAGGTTGATATCATACGGACTTGTGTCTTCTACAGGAGCATACACCTATCGTTTCACAACCTACTAGCTTGTGGTGAGTCTACATTGGATGGTTACGATTATGGCTAATAATCAAAATCTCTATGCAGAATATGAATGGGATTTTCACTTCCGGAACCTCACTGTTGAGCTCTATTGACACAAACAATAAAGCCACCGTTTCCCAACAGAGATAGATAAGCTAGCCAATTAGGGCAGAGAACCAACAGACTCGCCCTGAGAGGAGGTAATACATCACAGTGCAAAATACCGTAATGACAATACTGCTTTGTCATTTGTGTTTTTTTTGGCTGGAGAATGAGGCTTTTTCGCCTTCGTAGCTGAAATGTCTTGGAGAAACGTCGGGCAGCAGGTGGGGGAGGCTGCCGTGCCAAAGCAATGCATGGGCCAGGAAGTGAGTTTTGAAATCTCAGCACCTGGCAAAGTGATCGTTGAGTCATTGGTATTGATCATAAATTTAGCCTCTGCCTTGGACCGGGTCTGATGAAAGCATGCTAGTGTTCTTGTCACGCCGGGACCCACCAGAAACAGGCCTGTCACCTATTCTGGGTGCATGTCCTTAGTTTAACTGGGGTAATGGATGGAATATGTCATACCCTGCCACTCCACATATTGTGAGTTCAACTGCTGTTTTGGTTGAGTTGTCAAACTAATCTTAAACTGAATATCTGAAAAAGTTTCCCTGGATTTTCGGATTCCCCAACTTCCTACAGTTCCTCAGTTTCCAAAGTTAGCTCTTTTGTGTTTTCCTTTCTTTTCCAAATGTTCAATAAATGCTTTCCATGTATTAAATAAGCTATTTCATCGTGTGTTTTAATGACGTAAAGTTAGCAATACATGACATGGTTGAGCTGCATTCACATGTTAGACGCAGAGGGTAGACGCTGCCACGACCGATCAAAACACCTTGCATCTCCAAAACTCTTCAGGAAGTAAGAAATGGAGGCTTCAAATTGACTGCAATGCATTTTCAATGAGTTTTGAATGGGTTTCGTGGGCTGCAGGGATATGAAACCTAGCACGTTCAGGTAAACATTCCCTTCAGGTGCTCACGTTTACGTCACCAGAAGCAGCGGTGAGCCATGGACGCCGCCAAGAAAGCCCACAATCTCTTAAGGTTCCTATTGTGTAACCCAGAGCCAACACAGCTCTCTGGACTTCCAAGTAATACAACCCCACAATCCTTCGCCGTCCTCGGGAGTCCACACACTCGTCTCTCGGGGGAATAAAGTTGAGGCTTATTGGTGTTGTTGTGGAATTAGATTTGAAATTGCTTTTTGTTCTAGTTTGGTTTTTTTTTCTTCTGGAATGGAGGGGGCGTGGTGGTGGTGGTGGCGGTTTAGGGTGCAGGGAGGTTGTTTAGGTGATGCAGGGAGGTAGAGCGGTTGTTTCTGTTTGTTGTTGTTGTCTTTCTCTTTGTCTCTCTGCAGAGCTTCGGTGTGTAATATCACTTCAGATCCCAGTAGGAGTTGCAAAGAAGGCGAGCACTGGGAGGGGGGAGGGGGGAGGGGGAAGCAATCCCAAGGTCTGGAAAGCAATTTGATTTACCTCTGAACAATACCACTTGATATTATTTTTTCCGTCAGCACTCATTTGTGCGCGTATGTCCGTGGGGCAGGGGTGGATGTCTGCACGGCTGAACATTTACAATTTAGGCATTTAGCTCGTCCAGAGCAACGTAAAGATCAGCAGAGCAAGCTTTCATTTCTATAGCGCCGCCATTACAAACAACCAATAGGAAGGAGTATCAGGACCCGCGATGCCCTGACAGCATCATGTAAATGAGGAATGTGAGGGGAGGCAAATGAGACAAATGGGAGGAAGAGTGAGGTAGAAGAGCATGTATGCAGTTTAGTGTGTTTGCATGTGTGTGTTTACATGTCGTCATTATCTCGCCCGTACCGCGTCTCAGCTCTTAATCATCTCTGCATGTCCAAGCTACACACTTTTCATCAGCGCTTTATGTACGGTAACACCCTCTGTTGACATAACAAGGTGAGCGTGGCTCCATGCATCATTTTTTCAATTTCATCAGTCGCAGGAAAATTACCTCCCATGCCACCCTCTAAGCAGCCCATTGGTTAATAATGTGTTTGTGATACCAGCTCCCTCAGGGGGTGTTTGTTCCTGCAGGATGCCGGCGTCGTCTTGACTCTGCAGCACACCCGGTAGCCCATGTTACATTTTCCTCTGGACTTCGTCTTTGTCAATAGTGGTTGGCGGCGGCATGACGCAGCTGCTGATCATTCACATCAATGACGGCCATGATGCATCATCCTGCCGCCACGCTCAAGGTTGGAGGGGTTGCTTCTCAATACAGATTACCATCTTACAAATGTAATCAAAAGCATAAGATAATGGATTACTGCCACTCTGTAACTTCTGGCAAGGGATTGTGGGTATCAGAGACGGATGTTGACGTCATGCTTGGAAAGCCTAGCATCACAAGAAGAAGCGAGGGCAAAACGAAGTCTGGACTGATGCTGACGTTCATGTGTTCCTAACTCTGTCAATAAATGAGCTTCCTGTGAGACCATGTGACGTTTGTTTACAAGCCCTGCTCGCTTGTCATTGGTCAGTGTGAACCTTAATGAACCAACTGTTCCAGTAGGGCTCAGACCAAATAAAACACCTAGTCACCTGAACTCACACCTACAGAGTGATCACACTATCAGATATACCGTCTGTGTGTCATACTACATGTCACCATGGAAACATGTTGTGAGTGCTGGAGGCTGCATACCTGTCAGGGGGGACAGTGCGGTCCTCCGCCACGGTGTCATCCTTTCGATTCGCCATATTTGATCTCCGCGAGTGTTTCGTTCAGCACCGCCTTTTCAGCTCATCTCCGACAACCTCCGAACTGACAGCTGTCATGGACCCCCCCACCCCCACCACCCCCCCCTCCTCTCTGTGTGACTTTCACTCATTACAGCTAATCAAATGACTCTTTCAAATTGACGATACCCTGTCGGGCTAGTTACACACACACACACACACACACACAAAAACACACACACTCTTTGTCAAATCAGCTGCTCCAGATACATGGATGCAGAGCAATTATAATAAAGTTATTTACACCCCCCTCCCTCCTCTCCTTTATTTAGCTTGTGGCAGGATTGTTATCTATCCGTCATCCATCTATCTAATTGCGGCTGAGTGTTTCTGTCCCAGTCTCATCTCTGCAGGGTGTTATTCACATCAATAACATGTCAATGGCTCTGTTGGTTTGCATTCAGCCTCAACCCAATCTCCTTGACGCTTTTATTTTCCATCAATAAAATGTTTATCCCCTTTGTTAGTGTCCTAGTTGTGATTGAGCCATTGAGAGCCACTGATATGAGTTGATAGCTCTGATCAATGACTGACCTGGTTACAATCGTATCTGTGTGTTTTCAGCTGCTTGTCGGTCGAGAGATTTTTAGGCAATGACAAGAAAGCCTTTCAAACAAAATTTAGTATGTTTTATTTTATTTATTATTTCGAAAAATTATTTGCAAATACTATTTGAGTTGTGTCTGGAATCACCTGGGAAACACACACTGTGTCACTGGAAGAGCTAGAGTTAATGGGAATATCTCGGAAAAACATGAAAAAAAACTGTGTTGTACTGATCAATATCAGTGACGTAAAACAGGACTGTGTTCATGGCAGTAGGGGGAGGTCTTATGTCAGTGTGTGTTCTTTTTTTGGTCCGTAGAGTGTAGTGTGTGTGCGTGCCTGTGCATTTCTGTGTGCACGGTGTGTGTGTGTGTGTGTCTCGTCATGGCTGCCATTCTGACAGCCATTTTGTCCGAGCGTGTGCCGGTGCCACGCTCCGCCGACTCGCTTCAGCCTGGCCCTCTGTTTGTTCAGGTCGAAGGTCGGGTGAAGCCACTACCGTCGCGCGGCAGACATGGAGCTTCCCTTTACTCCGTGTACACGCCGACCAATTTTTCTGATATCTCTGAGCTGCGACCACCAGCCGCTTCACAGGTCCACGAAAAATGACACACAAAAAACAACTTCAAATGGAGTTTGAGTTCATCGCCCTTTTTCAATTTTCCTCCTGCTGTTCAGAGTCGCTGAGTGGTGGTTCGGCCAAAAATACTCTTTCTCTCTGACTGTCTTTGCTCCGGCTCACCACTGACCTTGTGTTCCATCCGGATTTCACTGCCACTTTTTTCTTCTTCTTCATCATCAGAGCAACAGCAGGCTTGGCTGTGAGAAGTGGCACCGACGTGTCTGCCAAGTTCACGACACAAAGACGACACGTCTCTCGCTCGAGTCGCAACTAACAGAGTACAAGAGCATCGTAATTAACTTCAAGCGCTTCACACTCGTTGGAGATGCTATCTTGTTGTTTCTGCTTCCTGTTGCGGTCACATTCCTATTTCAGCGTGAGAAGCAAAGTAAGCGATGCGGCGTCGGCGGGGGAGGCCACGGGGGAGAGCGTGGAGGGAGGAGGTCGCCGAGGTGAGGCGGGCTGCTGTCAGGATGTCTTCTTTGCTACTTGCAGCCGTTTGTAGCTCGGATTGGATTTTTCATGCTGCAAGCTAACGAGAAGTCATCGTCTCATGATACGGTCGGTCGATTAAAGCTGCTATATGCAATTTATTGACATAAAAATTAATGAATAGATAAATAAATAAACAATAAATAGGATATATTATACATGATCAGTCTGTCTAGGCCTAAATCCAAAGTGATGATCAATGATGTTTGGGTTGTTTTGGGGTGTATTTGCTGTGGGCGTGTCTCGTAGGGGGTGTGGCTAGCAGTAACATGGCCTGATGCTAGCGGGCACAGCACAGGAAACTCATAGCAACAATAATAACAGTGGAAAGTAATAAAAAACAAAAGAACGTGCTCAACGTGCAGCAGGCAAGACACCCTGAATATAGCTGCCTCGCTTTTGTTTTGTTTTTTACATATTGGCTGCCGTTTGCCGTCTGATGAGTGACAAATGCCGAGGCGGGAACATGACCAACTGAGGAGGAGGAGGGCGCGACTAACAATACACTTAGCTTAACTCAAATTAAAGCCTAGTTAAGTCACGTGATTCAGTCATTCATTTAATTTGCCTCTGAGACAGTACTTGATCTCACTGTTGATGACGGCAAAATGACTTCCCTCGACTGTTCCAGAGCTAATAACCCTGCCTCGACACCTCAACACCACCCCGACGCAGCCACCCTCAGAGCGCCGTACTTTAATGGCTTTCATTGCTTTTAATTATGAGTGTGAGTGTACGCAGCCATTACAAGCTTTTAATTATCCTCTCTCCGTTAGCGTTAGCTCTTAGCATGTTCTCGTTCACATATTTACTTATTCATACTGCAGCAGTGTTTTAATGATGATTATATATTTATATTTATATATATATATATATATATATATATATAGACGTACTTGTTAACAAGCGGACTCAATTACAGCGAGGCCTGCAGAAAGGAAGCGCAGCAGCAGCCGTGAGGGTGAGCTGAGTGATATGTACAGTATATTGTGCTGTCTATTGTATGCCTTGCTGTTGTCCTTGTACCATGTGTCACTATGTGCAGTGTTACCATGCATGGTGTCTGGTGTATGTGTGGTGTTACTATCCAAGCTGAACCAATGCCAAGGCAAATTCGTCCACATTTATTGTGCTTGCAGATGAAAGGATTCTTGTCCTGAAGCACACAGCACTACTCAGCCGGTGGTAAAGGTTCATGGCACTGCAGGCTTTGCTCTCTACTGGTATGTAGGCTATCTTGAGTTTCTGCTGTTTTGATTGTTTCTTTTGAGGTGAAATAATTTTAATAAGCCCCTTTAAAAGTCTTCTGTCTGTTTTTTTACAGTAATAATCTGTTTTGTTTTTCATACTATAAATGTCCATTTTGCTACTCTCTATTGGCAATTGCTATAACACAACAGTGATCCAACCTCTAGCCAGTTCATGAAAGCTCTTAGGTCTGTCCTGGGAAAAATCCTGGAGACAAATAGAATCAACAGTAGAAGAACTGGGTAGTTAGCGTGAGCAGCGATAGCCACCGTGGCTGAACAGACAAAGAACAGAGCGCCACCTACAGGAACTCAAACTCCATCAGCAGAAAATCCAAAGGAGGAAGACGTCACAGTACTGGACACACTGTTTGATAGACAGGTGATCTCTGGGAAGAGCAGTGAGGAACAACACAGTGAAGGACACCACAGTGAAGAACACCACAGTGTAACAGTTTATTGATCACTCTACTTCATCTCTATCTTTATCTCTATTTACCTGTTATGTTTTATCTCTAACTGAACTATGAATGTACATGTTTTGCTCTTCACGTATCATATAGTACACTAGGGGGTAATGTATCAGTGGAGTCATAATAAATAAATATGAGCAATACAAAAACATTATAACTGTGATTTCACTAGATGGTGTTAAAGGAGGCATGAGGAAACCCACGGTGCTCGTCACTGGAAGCAGGTAGAAAGGTGAGTATATTTCCAAACTCAACTCACTCCTGTACGTTGAGGCTGTGGGAGGATTTCCTATTCAAGTCGCCTTGTGTTGCCTGCTGATGGAATACGGGTACAATCTATTGCATCAATGACTCTCGGGGATCTTCTGAGAGGATGTCAGCATGCATAAATTTCATTCATTATTGATAAATATAGTCAACTAATGTAGGCTACCTGCTATTTAATAGAAGTCCTCTTTCATAGCCAGCAGGAGCAAACGGCCTGGGAATGCTGCAAACATTTATTATATCGGTAAGGTAATAAATCATCATGGAAAGCAAAGGGGATCTGACAGCCCCGCGAAGAGCACTTCCTGCTCGGTAATTCAATAGATTTCCCCCCATACAGTTCTGTTTGTTACCTGTCTCATCCATTCCATTGCAATGTTTTTGCTCATTTCAGGTTTGTGAATGCAATTTTTGCAATCAGAACGGCGATGCCATTATTCCAGAGAGCTGATTGGTGAGGAGGCGGGCTTCTTACACGTTTTAGATCCAATAGCCGGAGCACAACCCGGAGCGGAGCAGGTTAGGTGTGCAGCCCAAGTTACCATGGTGATGTGAGGCTGAAAAACCCAGGGTTAAGCCCGACGTTAGCTCAATAACCCACTGATCTGGCTTCACGAGAAGCCCAGCGCTTGCTGAAGTGCTCCATCCTGAGCACCTCATAACAAACCCACTAAGCTGTGTGCAGGGAGAGATTGGAGGGCAGCGCCTTCCCAAACACAACGGAGTCAAGCGCTCACAGGCACCCTGCACCATGATACTGTGGGTTTTAAGGTTTGTAGGTGTAAGCAACACTCATCTCTTCATATATTAGGGGTGGGCGATATTCGTGTTTATAATCGTAATCGCGATTTAATTATGTAATTGTGGCAAAATCGTTGATTTCGATTGTTATTTAGGCTACAAGAACGAGGAACGTCTAGAAGCGCCAGTTAGCAAAGCAACCAGTGTGAGCGTCTCTGTGTGTGTGTGCGCGCGCATCAGATGTAACATCACTTTCCCACGAATGAATGGGCCAAATACTTTCCCCAATACTGCGTTCATGAACTGTCCCCTTAAAAAATACTACGTGGTATTCAGTCACGTCCCTCCACCCCGTCCAGTAACGCCGTGTTCAGACAGGTTTGGACCGTTCGTTTTTTGCGAGCCACGAGCGAATGTGTCAAGCCGAGCAGGAAGTCAGACACAGGAACGGCATAGAGCATCCGGTCAATTTCAAAATAAAACAAATTTCAAAATAAAACAAAACAAATAAAATAATCGTTCATTCATCGTAATCGAGGGAAAAGTTTGAAATAATCACGATATTGATTTTTAGTCATTTTTACCCCTATCATATATACATGTATTTTTCCCCCCTTTTTTGAATGATTGAATTTGGGCTTCAAGCTTTTTCCCAGCACCACTCATAATAGTAAAGCCCAGTGAAGTGCGGTGTTATCTTCCTGGACTTCAGTTTAGTTAGTTTGAGTTTCTGGTTCATCCTTTCAAACAATACCAAATATGGTCTGATTTGGTTTGGATCATTTGGACCTTTTGGTATGTGTGTAGTTTTTATGAAATAATGAATAACGTTGTCTTCGTGCACGTCCTTGGCTGGGGATGCTTGTATGGCTCATATAACACAGAGTTACATCCATTTCACAATAATAAAACAAAAAGATAGAAATGACCTGTTGGCAGTTTTAGTGTTAAGACTGAGCCTAATGGAAACACTGGTAAAGAGCTGCATAAAACCAGAGGCATTTTATGTCATTCATGCCATCTGTGCACTCAACTCTGATTTATCGAGATTCGCCTCAGATATACGACAGAATCTGATGCTGAGTCAGCGTCGACCGTTTCTCACTCTCAGATTTACCACTGGATTTAAGAGGCTCGTGAATCAGGAGAATGTCTCTGTTCTCTGACTTCCATATTGACCTTATAACAACATACAGTGGGACAAAGTGACATTTCTTTAGACGTCCTTAAAGAGTTGATGCCCTTTAGTCTCTCTCTCCCTCCCCTACGACCTACCTGAAGGTTACTCCAGCCATCTGAGGTATAAAGATACCTTTTATTTACCTCAACAAAAGAGAGCAGGTCTTCAGTAGAGTCAGGCTACTACTACTAATACTAATACTACTACTACTCCACAGTACCCAGTATACCTAAAGTGGTAGAATTCACACAAATGGCTTTTTAGACCTGTAGTCTAAAAATAGTACTGGTATAGGCAACTGATGTCAGATACTACTACTACTACTACTACTACTACTACTAATACTACTGCTACTACTACTACTACTGCTACTACTACTGCTACTACTATTACTAATACTACTACTAGTGCTACTGCTACTACTACTGCTACTACTATTACTAATACTACTACTAGTGCTACTGCTACTACTACTACTACTAATACTACTACTAGTGCTACTGCTACTACTGCTACTGCTACTACCACTACTACTATTACTGCTACTACTACTACTACTGCTACTGCTACTGCTACTACCACTACTACTAGTACTGCTACTGCTACTACCACTACTACTATTACTGCTATTACTGCTACTACTTCTACTACTACTACCACTAATAATAATACTCAAGAAGATCTCTCAGTCGTGTATTGATGAACTAACAGGATCAATGCTGTGTAGCGATCCAAGCAGTACAGTTCTGTTTGGTATCAAGGCTTGCGTGCCACTACCTGTATCCATGGCAACCAGTTAAACACGTCGCTGTGTTCCACTATATGAAAGGTCTATTTCTGATAATATGTTTTATGATATTTTAGTCATTTGAATGGTATTTTAACACATCATATGAATGTGCCATACTTGTAACACTGTTAAAAGCATTAGTACCCAACCCTGAATATGTACATGCACACATACCTTCATACACACACACACACACACACACACACACACACGCACACACCAGCCCCAGCAACCCATTCCCCTAATCCATGCACGTGAGTCAAACTACCGTTTAAGCCTCCTTGTTAAAAAGATACAAATCAACATAATTGAGAGCAGATGGTGTGGAAGTGAGGGGGGGGGGGGGGGGCACATTACAGGACATTTGTACCTGAATGAAGGCTGTGTTATGGGGTGAAGTGGGCACTCCATGCAGCCAGCTGGCAGCTGATAATAAGGCAGCCTGAACTGTTGCTAGCTGTGTTTCAGTTTAACAGGCTTTACACAAGGCACAGGTGGGGAAGGAGCCTGAGTGCTTTCTGCAAAGGCACCAAAATAACGCCGGCTAACATTCAGGCTACAAAAGCCACGTTGACACCGGGGGCCCCGCCTGAAACGCGGCAGGTTGACACTGGCAACGGAAAGGGGGAAATAACCGTCTATGTTTTTCAAGTGCCGTGAATACCGACTGGATCTGGCTGCCATTATAAATTCAAAGCGAGCGCGCCGCTAGAAAATACTCCCCGGCCTCCATCGCCGTGACCCGTGAGCCGCCGGCAGAGGTGAAGGTCTACAAGGCGAACGAGTCGTAATGCGTTGTGTTATTAATACGCTCGTTCTGAACGCGCCCTCCTCTGCCCTTTCAGCCCCGCAGGTCTCTCAGAGTGTGAGGCGTTAAAGTACACACTTCCCACTGCTTTCATATACCGGCATGTTCAGCCACGAAGCGTCCTGACGTCTTTATTCCAGGCGCACATTTCTACAAACGTGACGCTGCACTGTGGCAGAATTCAAGAGGCAATCAGAGGAAAAGATCATTACTGCATTTTTTCAAGTACGTATCCCCTGTTTCCTTTCACGATCGTCCTCATGTCCGGCACACGATTGTTATTCTCCTCCTCCTCCTCTCCTGCTCTGGTCAGGTACGAGGAAAGACTTATTTAGCCGAGAGATGAAAGGAGGAGGTAAGACCAGAAATACTTCAGAGGGCTCATCATCTGATGTGCTGTTTGAAGCGGATGCACACGGACCATTTCAAAGACATCTGGAGACCGAATGGCTAGTGGCCCCCTCGGTTGCCATGGCAGCCACACGCCGCACCATCCTCCCGCTTTTAATTCAAGCAATCTCCCCTCGCGAAATGAAATAATATAATAAGTAAACGCTAAAATAGACGCCGTTGTGATCGTGAGACAGACGGTGACGCCGCGGTTTGTTGCCTCAAACAGGTACGGCTAACGCTGCAGATGTCCGTTTGCTTCCCAGCTTGGATAACAGATGAACACAAACATCATGACGTGTGTAAGATATGAGGAAGTAAGTAAGCGTGCTCAGGGCTTGAAAACACAATGATGACACACCGACTAGGTAGAAACGAAGCTGAGTTTCCCCCTGAGTTTGTCGCTAGAAATACACGCGACAAACATCAAACAAGGCGAGATCTTCAGTCTCACAGGAGTACAGATGGATGTCTTGCTCAAGCCTGTGAAATTGAAATGCAAGTTGTTTTTTTCTTTTTTTCTTGATGCAGACAAATGTAGACGTCTTTGTCCTCGCGGCGGCTGTCTAAGAAAAGAAACAACGTATTTATGAGAGTTTTTTTTGTGCAAGATGTGTCAGATGAGACGTGTGCGTAAAAAAATGTGTCACCCTCTCGGCGTGTTTCATTCATTCACGACTGCTGACGTCTGGAGTGAGTGACGAATCCCTGTTTTTTTTGTTTTTTTTGTTTTTTTCCAAAACGACAGATTGCTGGAGTTTCAGCTTCCCGTAGCGCGGTCAGCAAACTATCCGCTGGATGCCCGATGTTCCCGACACCTGCGCCAGTTTACGGAGCGAGCACATAACACATAACAGCGCCGTCCTGCTGCCTACTCGGGATCTGGGAGTGGAAAAACATGGTCTTGGGTCTCTGCGTGCATCCTGAAAACAAGGGACGCACGCAGAGGCGAGATTCAAACCTGCGTGGAAGCCGAGCCTGTCGACAAGCGCTCCCCTGTACTCCTTCCTGATGGATACACAACGCTCACGCACACTCGGAGAATTGCACGCGCGTTAACAGATTCACACACACGTACACCAATACACGTGCGCTGGAGAGTGCGGACATGATGTACATATATATCTAACACATGTCGACGCAAAAGCGCACGCACACACACACACACACGTGCACGCCCCTCCTGTTTCTGATGAAACCTGGTGTGAATTTGAACTACGTCAGCAACCTGAGAGAGGCAAGTCCTGGCATGAAATCACAGGCAGCCATTCAGGAGCAGCTGTTATTTATGGCGTCCTTTGTTGCCTCCTGTCTGAAAGTGCATACATGGTCCATTTTTTTTTTATTTTGTTGACGCGAAATAAAAGTAACACTTGCAGAAGAATGCCGTCGTTCACAAATGACACCCGAGAGACACCCTGAGAAATCCTGCAGGAAGACGGCTTGCTTTTATTTCAAGGAGACATCCTTGAAACATCCTCTGCTCTTGATATTATAACTTGACAGCATCTCCAAACTCATGAAACAATATTGCCGAGATATTTCCTCATTCGCTCGCGGGGTGACGGTGTGATTTGCATCGCATCTGGGCGTCGAGTTTGGGAAAAATGCACGTTTGAGGTTCTTTACAACGCAGCGACACAGCGTAGGTTTAAAACGACATATGTTATACAGTGCATAGTATTTTTAGTGTGTTGACAAAAAAAAAGTAACATCATTTTTACAGGTGTATCTCGGCCAGAAGAAAGGAGAGGAGGCGTTATCGAAACAAGACACCAGGAACGTATAGAGATGAAACCTTCAGGAACTACATGCAACCCAGACGTGGATCAAGCCCGCTGTAGCCTGGCAGGAGTGGCCCGGCACGGCCCGGCCCGGCCCGGCACAGACAGGCAGAGATAGATGGGGAGAGAGATCAAAAGAGGGGTAAATAAAAGTAAAAGCTGAGAAATACACGCAGACAAAGTGAAGTGCCCCGAAGCTGAAAACAATCTCATGAGCTCTGTTCCGCCGAGGACTGCATCTAAGGTCAGCGCTTTCATTCTGTCCTTTCATTTTCAGGAGGGGGGGGGGTGGGAAGTGGACCACCTGCCGTGACTGCTAGCCGCTGGAGATATTAGTTCTTGCCTGGTGTGATATTTAGTTGTTTTTTTTCTGATAAAGATAGACACATCCTGACTGCAAAATAATGCACCAAAAAAAAAAAAAACACAAGCAAGGACAGCAAACAGCAAACACCCGGGCGGCCAGCCACACCGAGACACAAACAAATGCACTTGACCCAAACACTTAGTCTGTGTCCTTCTTTTATCAGCCCTGGCTTAGATAGTACATCATCGCCCCCAACCCCCCCGCCCCCTTGAGATGCACTCAGACTCCTTCTATCAGCATAACATCCACGCTCGCAGAGCACAACGGACTCGACGCGGCGTATGGTGAAGCAGCCGCTCGGAGAAACCATCACTTCTCTCTCTGTTTCTGCAGCGTCCGGCCGGCTGCCAAAACCATCGAGCTGAATTTCAATGTCTTCCTCAGAAGTGAGCAGCAGAGAGAATACTAACGGGACTGATATAGACCGTGGAAGAAAAAAAAACTTTCCAAACCCCTTTTTAGAGATGCAGAAGGAAAGTCTGCCAGTGGGTAGATTATAAGAGTTTAACAGCGAGAGGGGTCGATGCACAGGCGGAGGAGAGGAAGCTACTGTAAGCACTCTGCTGGCACCATCACTTCACATCGCGGAGGTTACCCGCTGACGCACGATCAATGGCGCTAACAAACCAACGGTGAGACTAATAAAAGGTTTTGAGCAGGCGCCCTTCTAAAAAGGTACATCTGCAAGTCTTTTCACTCGGCGGCCTCGGGACAGACACCAACGAGGTGGGGGGGTGGGGGGGGGGAAACGGCCAGATTGACCCAAAGTCAGTCAATCAGACTTCAGCTCTGGCAGCCCATCCCTCCGGGGGCCCCAACACCACACCATTATGCCAATCTGTCTGCCTTCAAAAGCAATTCCAGCACATCAATAGCGCGCTATTGTGGAGACCAGACGTGGCCACGAGGGCCGATCGATGCTCATATATTCCTTCTGTAGATACTCTGTCTCTCGCAGGGGTCGGGGAACAGTATTTACCAGGCACCAGGCGTTTCTTCTCTCTACAAGCGAGTCTAATTTAGTGCCGAGCCCACCGATGGGGACTAACGTGAAAATTACAGCAAGCTGGGAACCCGTCGACTCTGAAAAGGGGCTGACTGGGACTATTGTAAAAACAGAGGAACTGACAGGCAAATTAATATGATAACAAAACGCGGCGAGTGGCACGCCAGATAAATAGTTTCGGCGCCGCTTTTTTTTTTTTTTTTTTTTCAGACACGGGAGGGATGGGAGAACATCAATGCATGGAAAGCCTTTGTGGAAAAGCGCTGATTGAAGTTCATAGGAAGTGGGTGATTTGTACAGATTTTAACAAGGGGAGTGATGGGAAAATAAATTGTTTCCGCTCCTCTATTTTTAGCCTGAACTCCGTATCTGACAAAAGCAATGCCCTTGATAATTTGTGCTTTTTTATCCTGCCTCATTTTAGGAAAATAGCATTTAATTGATATTAGTGATAGAATAGAGCACATGGGTCCAGCACACTGCAGTGATGACTGCAGCACCATCCAATCCAGCTTCACCGTTTATGATCATCATGGCCAATTTAGGGTGATAAGAGTTTGTCCTTCCTAGATACCCCCCTAGTCCTTTTCCCTGCTGAATCCTATTACTTTTGCTTTTTCCTTTTACTCTTTTTCTAAAAAGGTGACAAAATCTGCCAACGGTGTGACCTAAATTCAATGCATTGTTTCCAAAGCAAACACTTGACTACTGTAATTCCCTATATACTGGGATCAGCCAGTCGTCCATATCCCGCCTGCAGCTGGTCCAAAATGCTGCGGCCAGGCTTCTGACTGGTTCCAAAAAGAGAGACCATATCTCCCCAGTCTTGGCCTCTCTTCACTAGCTTCCAGTTCATTATAGAATTGATTAAAGCCCTGAACCAACTGGCACCCCCCTATATCACAGATCTCCTAAGCCCTTACACTACGTCCAGGTCTTTCAGGTCCTCTGACATGGGCCTCCTGGCCATCCCGCGCTCAAAACTCAAACTCAGAGGCGACTGCACTTTCGCAGTTACAGCTCCTAGACTATGGAATAGCTTTCCCTCCTCCATCAGATTCGCCCCATCTGTCGATTCTTTCAAATCTCAGCTTAAAACATACTTCTACTCACTAGCGTTTGAATCTTCCTAATGGTTTTGAGCTGCTTGTATATAGTGTATATGTCTCTTATATGTACTGATCTTTGTATGCCTGCTTTATTGTATTTGTTATTCGTTATTAGGCTTTGTACAGCACTTTGGTCAACTTTGTTGTTTTTAAATGTGCTTTATAAATAAACCTGACTTGAAATGAACAAGGATGCTCTTGAATCAAGTGCCATTTTCTTCACTACTGGAAGGATCTGCCTTATCTGCTTGGTTTCACTTCTCGTTTCTCGAAAAAAAACCCTGTGAAACTGCGTTGAAAACCAATGGAAGTATTTGATCCTATTGGCAGAATTCTTCTCGTTGTAATAAAACATTGAATATAAGACTAAACGACGTATCAAGACGGACATTTTTTGCAGTGTGGTCCACAAAGTTGAGTGCCTCGTCCTTCTCTCCCGCCTCCCTCATCTGCCTCGCTCTCTCCTCACATGGCTGCTCCCAGAATTGGTTCTTTTATCTGCGCTCATTCCATCTGTGATGACCTCAGACAGACATCATTTCATTCTCCATTACCCCACCGGTACAGCAG
The DNA here is from genome assembly GCA_034670385.1 of Hoplostethus mediterraneus. NCBI lineage: Eukaryota > Metazoa > Chordata > Actinopteri > Trachichthyiformes > Trachichthyidae > Hoplostethus > Hoplostethus mediterraneus. The sequence goes on from JAXDDW010000014.1 coordinate 5,800,896, forward strand.
CAGCACCGAAGGCCACTCTCCTCTCACTTCCTGGGCTCAAGTCGTTGGCCTCTCGCTGCCCCGCCGCCCGATGTTTATCGCGCAATAACACCGTCCGCTGCCTCCCTATCTCCCGCCGCGTTGTTAACCGTCACTCTTAACTCGCACGCAACTTTCTAAAACCTTGAGTGCGTAAACTTGCAGCGTGTGTGTGCCGTCAAGAAGTCGGTCTTAGAAATATCACCGCCATCAGCAAAGGCTCGTAAAAGACAAAACAACACAGAGGCCACATACACAGGTGTTATGAGTATATTTAACCTGACCACAACAGCTTCTTAACTGACTGGCTTACTGTAGCACATCATCCTTCAAGACAGTAACTTCTCAATACCTGGAGACAAATATCATAGTTTAAAGTGAAGGTTATATACTGAAATAATGTCACGTCCAACACATCATCCACTGAAAAACATGCACAACAGATACGTGTCCTCAGAAAGCAGCTACAACTTTTTCGTCTTGCGGCAGGAAGTAGTCAACATTGTTAGTCCCGCCCTCCTCCCACTCAGCGGGTCAACTTCCCGCCCCCTACCACTCATCTCGTCTTGTCCGCCATCATTGGTGTTGCTGTGACTTCTCTTGATAGTCCCAACATAGCTCACTGCTGATTGCACCCACAGCAACAAGTATACACCCCCAAACATCCTGAACATCAGTGAAAAGACAATTTCAGGCAAACTGGGGGATTTAGGCAGTTTATTACTTTAATGACAAAAGTTTCATATTGCAGCTTTAAAATGCTGGATTCTTTATATATTGAACCTCTCAAATAGGGGTGGGCGATAATCCTGTAATCCTGTAATCCTGTAATCGCGATTTAATTATGTAATCGTGGCAAATTTTCAAAATTGTTCATTTCGATTTAGGCTGCAATTTAGGCTGCAAGAACGAGGAACGTCTAGAAGCACCAGTTAGCAAAGCAACCAGTGTGTGTGTGTGTGTGTGTGCGCGCATCAGACGTAACATCACTTTCCCGCGAATTAATGGGCCAAATACTTTCCCCAATGCTGCGTTCATGAACTGTCCCCTTAAAAAATACTACGTGGTATTCAGTCATGTCCCTCTGTCCCGTCCAGTAACGCCGTGTTCAGACAGGTTGGACCGTTTGTTTTTTGGCGAGCCACAAGCAAATGTGTCAAGCCGAGCAGGAAGTCAGACACAGGAACAGCATAGAGCATCCGGTCAATTTCAAAATAAAACAAATTTCAAAATAAAACAAAACAAATTAAATAATCGTTCATTAATCGTAATCGAGGTAAAAGTTTGAAATAATCGCGATATTGATTTTTAGTCATATCGCCCTACCCCTACTCTCAAAGCTGTGACGCCGCTCTGCAGACAACCTGTCGGCAAGGTGGATTCCTTTATACTCTGCCTTTGAAGAGCTGACTAACAGGAAGGACTCAGAACAAAGACACAACCCTGATGTTGAGTATTTCTCTCACTCATAGACTCTTTCATCATGCGCAGCAGAACTGGCATAACAGAAAAGCTGACATAAACATATAAGTACAAGGCGTCATCTCGGCGGCGGGGTGGGGGGCCACCGGAGGGGCTCGGTTCCACGCCACCGCTGCCACGCTTTTGGCCAATGCCACGCGAGGCGCTGCTCACATCGAGCAGGATGCTGCACATTGTGTCGCTCCCCGCTTCTTTTCTTCATTTCCTCCGCTAACAGCCTCCCCCGCTGCGGTGCAGAAGACCCCATGCCGGCGGGCCCCCGTCATACAGGCCCCGAACTACCTGGAAACAGCAGCAACCAAGTGCTTTTAAGGTAATTTTCTGCCGGGAGTTCTTTCTGTCGGGATTTGTTTGTGTGTGTGTGTATATATATAGTGTGTGTGTGTGTGTATAGAGCGAGATGAAGAGAGGAAGTATGAGAAAAAATGATGAGAGAGTCTGGTGAAGCCAAAGTGAAATTCGTAGTTGGCGACAACAGGAGAGACTATGCCGGTGCAGAATAAGAGAGACATGAGGATGAGGATGATGATGATGATGAAGATGACAAAGCACATCAACAGGCTGTTGTCTTTGAACTCCGCCAAACTCACCGGCGCCAAAAAAACTCTAAATAAACTGCTGTCGAGTTCCTCCGCTAAACACGACATCGGAGGACCGCATGCACGAGGTCGGCGCCGTGGATTTGGTTGAACATCTCGGGAGAAGGAAACGTTTTGTCCCCACGTCGACGACGACGGAACCCTCCCGCCTCGCGTCCGATCCTTTAAAGGGGTCTTCTTTGTGCCAGAGGTGAACACGGACTTGAAATTGCTTAATGATTTGCTTTCATCTGCCGCTCTTCTTCCACCAGAGCTGGCAACACGAGGATGCTGAGAGACAGGGGAGATGTCTGATATCACAAACTACAGCTCTGCATGTTGAGTGTGTGTGTGTGTGTGTGTGTGTCATTCTTAATAACAGTACCTCTCAGTCGTAGGTGTTTTTAGACTTCCTTTTTAAATGTTTTATTACCGAGTCAAGAGGAGTCAGCGGCAGAGCTGAGATTCCCATTCACTTCACTTTAAAAGCGGTGTGACGGGCAAAATGACCGAGCGGGTGACTGACAGCCGGCACCTCTGAGCTTCTGACAGGGCCCCCGAAAGGGCAGCGTGTATCTTCACCGCTCATTTTAAATCAGTGCCATTCAATCCACACACGCCGGTGCTCGCCGCTGTGCCGCCTCCTCTCCTTCCCCCTTTTCTTTTAGCCGTCCTGGGCGAGCTAAATAACCATGAATGCGACCGGGCTGACAGGCCTTGAAAAGCCGCTGTCTGCCCCGGTGACACGTCGCTCCCTTTGATGCCCCGCCGCCAAGACCGACACGGCACCGCTCGTCATAAAAACCTGCCTCAAATGAACTTTTCAAAAAAGCTTTTTTTTGCTCTGTATCACACACACACAAACACACACACACACACACACACATTCTCTCTTCATTTTTTTTCTTTCCTTCTTTGACTTATTTTTCCCTCCCTCTTCCCAGCTCCCCTATCGGCTTCTCTCATCTGTTTCTCTTGATTTGGCTTAATGACGATATCTGACACAGTATAATCAACTGAAACGATCCCCCCCCCCGCGGCTCGTGACAGGCGGCAGAGAGGAAACTCATATCGACAGATGACGATTGGCAGCTCTTCCATTTGCATTTCCTCTGTCGAGCTCGGTGCCAGACGTTGCGGCGGGGGGAATGTGAGTACGCAGCGGGGGGGAAACCTTATTCTGAATATTTCGTCACCTGACTTTGGGAAATAGACTCAAAGGTGAGTTCATTCTCTTGCCTCCTGAAAGTAACTAGGCTTTTCTTATGTAACTGACTGAAACAATAAAACACGAGTGGTACTGAAGAAACATGTGGGAGTCTCCTCCGGCTTGTTGACATCAGCATGGACCTCCCTGCGGTAGAATACTATTGGGCATGGAGAATGTGCTCCTACATGTGAGGGATCCACTCTCACACTCTCACATGCCGAGATCACTAATGCTCCTATTTATATCAGCAACATTTTCAAACTGAGGACCTGGCTGAAGCCCCCTGATGTCTTGAGTGTCCTGGAGCAAGACGCTGAATCCCTGCTAACTCCAGGGGCGTTCGGTGTCTGACCTCCCCGTGGGAGAAAAGAGCTCCCACGAGATAAATGCCATGCAGTGTAGAAATGTGTTTACAAGAAAACCTACTTTTACCAGAATATCTATCTATCTATCTATCTATCTATCTATCTATCTATCTATCTGTCTGTCTGTCTATCTATCTATCTATCTATCTATCTATCTATCTATCTGTCTATCTATCTATCTATCTATCTATCTATCTATCTATGTCTGTCTATCTATCTATCTATCTATCTATCTGTCTGTCTGTCTGTCTATCTATCTATCTGTCTGTCTGTCTATCTGTCTGTCTGTCTGTCTATCTATCTATCCATTATCTATCTATCTATCTATCTATCTATCTGTCTGTCTGTCTGTCTGTCTGTCTGTCTGTCTGTCTGTCTGTCTATCTATCTATCTATCTATCTATCTATCTATCCCCATTGGGAAATGTGTCTTTCCTCTTGCCCCCCCTCCACAGAGAGGTCAGAGGTCAGGGGTCAGCTGCAGAACAGCACCCCCTGGAGCTGGTGGGGATTCAGTGTCTTGCTCAAGGACACTCCAGCAGGGCGGATACTCGCTGTCACAGGGAACTTGATCTTGGGCCTTCCAGTTGATGGATGGTCTCATTACTCACCATGCCACCCTGCTGGCCAAAACTGAAAAAATGAACTGAACTGAAGAAATTGTAATACTGCAGTTCACATGATTACGGCCGAGCTTTCATTCTGGAGAATTTCTCCATAGCTGGATATATGAACCCTTTCACCGCAGACCGAGAAAACCCAGTTGTTGGATAAGAAAGTGAATTCACCCCAATCCTGACAATGACTTTACAACCTGAAACTAAAATGAACAGTGAGTGAACCACAAAACAGTATTTTAGTGACAAAATGGTGAAATAGAAAGTGTGTATTGTGTAGTGAAGACCCGTGTGTGCTTCCTTTCGCCTTTTGGAAGTTGGACTGTGGAATTATGTGTGTTTGGTTTAGCACCACCGACAAAGAAACACCGGGAGGGCACAGGATAGTCAAGATAGGTAGTTAGGAAATTGATTCCCTTAGTTAGTAGTATATATACTAGTACAGGATGGATGGGGATTACTCACCAGGTGTTTCAGGTAAGTTGCCAAACAGAACAAAACACCACATTCACTTTACTTACGGTTATCTAGTTTTTGGTGCTCATTGTATTGTCTCATGTGATAAACCCCACCCACCTGGAGCACCAAGGACAATAAAACAAACTCTTCACTGTGATACTATTTGACCTATGACTGGTATTCAACTTTTTTTTCCAGCGGTGTACACAAAGAGACAGTTTAATTGAGATTCAAGCGGCTCAGTCCCCTGCCTATCTCCGGGTTGATTTAGAGTGACAGGATCACCATAACGCTGCAATAAAGCCGTAAAACCATTTTCCAAAGGTAACAGCCGTGAGGTCTGATAGCACTTTAATGCTATCGCGGTGACACTCTGTACTTTTGCACTCCTCTTTTTAATTAATCAGCCCGTCTTCCACCTCCCCTCTTCAAAGTTTTATTCCCAAATTCTCTTTGGAATTTATAAGATAGCATTTTCCTTTTCTGCCATCAGCCATCATCCAGGTAATTCAGAGTGTCGTGAGGTTTGACTGATGCTACTTCCCGGTGAAGGTGTGGCCGAAGCACATCAAAGGCTTTTACATTTTTTTTTTTTTTTGAGGGAGAGAGATTTGGGTTTTGGACTACTTTTCTTCTCTTTGCACCATGTTCAGCATCCTCAACGTGTGTTGAGTGTGTGTGAGCATGCCTCATGTGTGCACACGTGCATTAGTGTGTATATTCTGTGTGATGTGTACGTGTGTGTGTGTAAGTCAAAGGCAGGATTTATTTCAGAAGTAGGCTGCAGTGTTCTTTACAGCACCTCCGTCTTTGCCATAGGGGAGTAATGCTGCTGATTTAGCTCCTTTCACATTACACCATACATGACCAAGCAGACCTAATTTATTTTCTCTGCATCTCTCTCTCTCTCTCTCACATTAATTCTCTCCCTGTCTCCCCCCTTCCTCCCCTACACCCACTCTCTCTCTATCCATCTCTCTGTGTCCTTTCTCTCTCTCTTTCTCCGGAGAGAAATATGGGGGGAAGATTTCATCTCTTTGCATTTAACGCAAAATTGATTGAGATGCGATTAAAATGTTCTGCCGTTTTACTCCTGGCAACTCCTGCCTCCTAACTGTCCTGTTTTTACAGCTACCCTCTCAGTGTGATGGGATTGCAAATACTTCACCACCAATAATCACCATCCTGTCTAGTGTCTCGCACACAGCAAAGAAAGAAAGTCTAAGAAAAAAACACACGCCCTGAACTCAATTTGAGCACCGCTTTCTCTCTGCTAGATAAATAACCTACCTGCTATTAAAAGGATGCTCTTTGAAAAACGAGGGTCAGATCTCATGAAAGAAAGCAAGTGTGATATCTACTTAATTAAATAGTGGCGGAGCGTAAGTCTCCTCAGACCATGACGTCTGCTCAAACGCAAAGTGACATTCTCTCCATAATTATAGTCCCTGTGAAAATGTGGATGTAGCAACTTTCAGAACTGTAAAACTTGTGTTGTTTTGGCGAGATTGCACCGCAGGGGGCAAATATCATGTTTGTATACTGGAGATGAAAACCGTTTGATGTCGAAATGGGAAAACAGGCCGCCTCCTGCTTTCAGTCTTCAGTCTCCGGTGGTTAAAGAGAGATATTCCACATTCCAATAAAGCGCTGGGATTTAATGGCTCGCTGATGTAATCACTACATTTGTATCCTCTCTTCTCAGGAAATTGAAGTGTCTTAACTGCACAGTTAATAAAAACGTTATAGACTGTCTCTGCAGTGTATTAAAGAGACTAACGCCTTCAATACTGAAGTATGGTCATTTAACAGTGGCTCAACTGTTTACATTGTGATGTCATAAAGAGACACAGACGAGGGGAATCGTCTGTGTCTCTTTATGACATCACAAAGAGACAAAGACGAGGGTCTGTCCTCTATTTCTAAGTTCTGCATAAATCATGACATGCTGAGGATTCCTTAATAGAATAGAATAGAATAGAATAGAAACTGTGTATAGATCTGTTTTCTCTCTTGTTGTTTTCCTCTTTCCCACTTTGACTGTATTTTTTTCCTCTCTCTAGCTACCTATCGGTTCCTGAATAGAATAGAATAGAATAGAATATAAAAACTCTGTATGGATGTTTTCTCTCTTGTTGTTTTCCTCTTTCCCACTTTGACTTGAACAGAATAGAATAGCTCCTTTATTCCTGAGTGGTGGAATGGGTGCTCTGAAGATGGTCACTTGACCAAAATGTTTGCTGCACCACCCCCGACACCGTGGTTTAAATAAAGCCACGTCTTACACAGGAAACCTCTCATCCCCGTCTGTGATGGTGTGTGGGTTCCCTACCATTTACTGGACTTGATCCCTGTGGGGACATTTGGTTGTCACACAGCAGCTTCTGTACACAGCGGACCTGACCACAGAGTATACATGAAAAGACAGATGGAAGTAGACTTTAAGTGCTCACTTCACAGTGTTCTTCAGGCAGGATGTACACAAGACACAAAGCAGCTGACTCTGACCACCAACTGAAGTACCCATCTCTACAATTAGCCTACAGGTGCAAATAAAAGCACTTTGATGCAATTTTCCCTGTCTAACATGCATCATCCTCCCACACACCTACAGTGTCTTTTTCTCCCACAGTGCTTTGGGGAGAATAGGAACCCAGAGAGAAATGGATGTTGAGGAAGTGAGAGCTGACCGTCCCCTGTTCTCAAGCCTGGCCATATGGATCATCTATTTATTTGTACTAGGGGAAGAGCAAAACACCCAGCCACACACACACACACACACACACACACACACACAAGCCAGTTGAGTGTTTTGGGGGACTGACCATGATGGTGGTCTTGTAATGCTCTCTCAAACAAATACATGCCTCAGTGGTCCAATGATTGCCATCTTTGCTTTTCCACGTGTAACCACCGGGCTGGTCCTGATGTGGATGTTTCAGCCTCCGTGTGCGATATGACTCACAAGCGCACATCTAGATTGGACACACATCTGAAACAAACAACAAAACAATTTCAACAATTTATAAAAACGCATTGTCAAAAATTGGCCAGCTTTTATTTAAATTGCCATAAGCACCAATGCCTGCATCCACTCAACTCACTCCATCTCATCCCCGTTGCTCCTTATTATGTCGCATCTTGATCCTATTTATCTGCTTTATCCTCCTTGTCTCATGTCAACTGTGTGAGATTTACTTATTGTCACGGCCACGCTGACAAATTCTGATGTGAGCATTCAGATGCACGTTACATGTAGGTTGCCTCCTCGGTGGTCCAGATTGGAACTGGAGAAAAAAAAAGCCACTCCATGCAGTTTTTTTGATTTACGTCACATGTGAACTTTCAGCTGCAGTGTGAACGCAGCCAAAGACCCAGGCGTGCATACTGTCCACACACACACACACACACACACACACACACACACACACATGCATGCAGTCATGAGGCCTGAGCTGAGTCTCTGCTGTGGCTGCACCACCTGGGCTTAGTGTTTGGATCAGTGAGGACAACAGAGCCAGCGTGGGCTCCAGCCTCTCATTATAGTGGCTGTACTCTGCTCGGTCAGAGAGACCAAGCATCCAACAAGCCATTATATCAATGCTGCGCTTGACAAGAAGCACAGAGAGCAACCGCCAGGCCTTGTCGAGAGCTAACTGACAGACACCCCCCTTTCCCGTCTCCGTCTCCTCTCTCTCTCTTTCTCCCTCTTGATCTCTCTCACTTCCCCTTTTCGTTCCCTCTCTCCTCCCTTTTGTCATCTCTCTCTTCTCACAAATTCAACTCTCCTTCTTTCTCCCTTCTGGCCTTTTCTCTCTTTCTCTCCCTCCATCTTCTTTCTCTTTCTTCTCACTCTCGTTCTCCCCCCACTCTCCTTATCTCTCTCTCTCTCTCTTTCTGTCTGTCACCTGAGAATACCTGGACCTTATTTATTTTTTTTTCTCCCTATAATACATCTGTGTCACCATGACGATGTGGAGCCCGGCGCTTAACGGTACAATTTGGGAAGCTGACAGGATTCACAGCTTTGGTTCAGCAGGGGGCGGGGCAGCGGGAGGACACATGGGGGAGAGAGGGGGAGAGAGGGAGGGGGTGACGACATCCTTCAACCAAACTTTCTAAATTGTTGATACACTTCTCAGCCTCACCAACACGGAGGCACAAAGACACAAAACTTGCAGACATAATAATACAATGAGGTTTGTGTTGCCGGGCAGAGGAGGGAGTGGGATGTGTCATTCTCTGTCTTTCCATCGTAATTACTCTGATAGGTTGGTAGCAGCGGCCTAATGAGCCAGTAAAACAAAAGTTTGCACGCCCCTTAAACCCAAATATAGAGGGTTTGCAGTTCTGTCACGAATCTCTTAGCGAGCATGTCTGCCGCCATGATGGAGGTCCACCGGAGAATTGGCCAAATGATGGCTAAATATATAAGAACTAGGCTGGAACAAGCATGATACCTGAAGAATGTGAATAATGTGATATGTTAGCCAACTTTGTTGAGATGGTCAAGTTGTACTTTTAGAAACACAATCAGTTCACAACCACGAGCTGAAGACTTCCAACATGGCCGCCAGAGGGTGCGACACGTCACCTGAAAGCCCTGCGCGCCACCGACCACACGGCTGTATTTCGCCAAAGGGAGTCATCAGGACGCGGCGGGTGATTTTTTTCCTCCTCCACACCTTCACAGTACACACAGTACACACAGTACACAGTGTATTTGATATGTAAGTTAGCAGCACAACATCAGCCACGAAGCAGGTAGCATCTTCACAGTTGAAATCAGGAGACACACACACACCGAAAACACACACACACACACACACACACCGAAAACACACACACACACACACCATCTCAGCCTGGCCCTCGGGCACAGGGACCCTCTTATATGTCACAGCTTTCACATCGTGTCTCTCGCCTCAACGCTGTACTCCTAAGCACCTTCAGACAGTAATTCTGTGCAACCTTTCACCGCCCAAGTAAAGGACACACATTTCTGGGGGGAGAGAGAGAGAGAGGGAGGGCACTCGGGAACACCGTCGCGCGAGGGTAACCGGATTGTCTTCCTCAGAAAATTCTCCCCCCTTGCCCATCCCCTTCGTATCTATGGAGCAGATAGGAATCAACGCACTATGCAGGGGAAGGCGGCATATGATCACTGACACTGCAAATAGGCGGAAAAGCCATTTCAGCCAGGAAATGAGAAAGCAGCGACTTGTGGAGGCTCTCTAAAATGATACTTATCTGCCAATCAGAGGGGGGAATCTGAGATAAGGGAAGGGGGATCGCGAGTGGAGAGACACAAGGAAGGAAAGGTATATGGAGCGAGAGCCGAAGGTGAGAGGAGGGGGGAGTGAGGGCGGGTTGAGAGAGTGCACAGTGTTCAAATTGGGGGAGAGTGAGGGACGAGGGTGTGGAGTGGGTAATAGATTGCTGCTGGAAAAAGTACATGGGGTCGGGGGGAAGAGAAAGAAGGCGTGAGAGAGAGAGAGAGTGTGAGTCAGACAAATAGAAAGTGGGTGAGAGAGAGACGGAAAAGGGAAACGTAATGGAAAGAGCACATCAGAATTAGTTTTTTTTTTTTTCTGCAGTTGGGGGAAGATACCAATCTCGCCTCAAATTGAACATTAGATGAAAATGTCATCTCCATACAGGTAATTTACTCTCCCCTCCCCAAAAAATGTTCCCTCCAAAATTGGCCGAGGCCAGGAGGAGACGGGGCTGATGCCTAATGGTGAGCGGTGGGTATCAGACGTGGGCAAGCTGGCTGAAAACCCGGACAAAAAAGCTCAGTGATGTCTCTCACACGGGAGGCATGATTATTAGCTGACGAGCAAATAGGAAACATCGATCACAGTGACGAATCGGGATTTTTTTTTTTACAAGGGTGTCTGACTAAATGTTGTGGTTTGGAAAAGAAAGGTGTACAAATGTGTCGGAGCCCTCCGGTGTGTTGCGCCGGGGGTCTTTTATTTCTCCTGCAGGAAAAATTATCCTCTGGCAAGCTGGGTGGCTCAGATAAGGAGGTGTGCTGTCAACTCAGCACCTTGGCTCAGTGGTAGAAAACAGTCCAATCAATACATCATTAATCATCGGGTTTAATGTGGCCGAGCCCGATGTGGACAAGCATTAAAATGGAGGGATTAGGGGGAGAGGTGGGGGGGGGGTGGACGAGCTCGGTTTGCATGTGAAGTCGGAGAGCTGAAATGTGTTGTTGCGAGTTGAACCCGACCTGATGGATTGTCATAGAGGCTCTGAGTGTGTGTGTGTGTGTGTGTGTGTGTAGGCGGTGTGTTTGTGCATGTGCTTTTCCATAAGGATTCATTCACCTTTGTTACACTAAATAAAGAGTTTGTCCTGCTTTGATTTTCTCACATAAATTGATTGACTTTTTTTGTGAGCACATCCTGAGGAAATTGGATAACAGTGCCAATAAGAGCTGTGATTGATTTCCCTCCATATCGTAACAACCATGTAGTGCAGATACAGTACCTGAGTTTTAATAAATAAATGAATTACATCAAGTGAGGCCAACATTTTACACCTATTCATGGCTTCGTCTCGATACACAGAAAACAGCATTCAACTTTTCTGATAGTTTGAAAAAGCGTAAACTTGCAGACGGCTCCTTAGGTACTGAACACCTCCCTGTCTGTCCCCTACTGTGGGACAGTGAGTGACAAAACCAGACCAGCGCTCAGACAGATGCAGCAAATCTTACAACAATTTGTCAAAAGCCCTTTGGAACATATAATATTACGTCTCCCCGCGGTGCGAGCGCAGGCCACTCCTAAGAAAAAGATTAACGACAAAAGAAAAAAACGCCACTGGCAGCGAGCAGCAAGTTGGAGCTAAATCCTGAAATTAGAGGAGACAACAGTATAAAACTTTAAGAGTTACAATGAGAATGTGGAGCAGCAGACTGGGCGTGGTGGTGCATGTTGTCACTACAGCGCTCAACATTTGTCACATGTGATCCCTCTCTTTCTCCTGTTCTGTCACTCCTCATTGAACATCATTATTATTTCATTTCATTCTGCAGAAAATGTCAAAAATTTTAAATGAATATAGTTAATAAGAATCATCGGTAAAGTATGAGCTCCAAAAATATTCTTCAACATAGAAATGAAAATAATCTGTTTATTATTGTAGGAAATTTGGGGGGGGAAAGAAAAAAATTACAAATTTATATGAAATATTAATATGAATTTATTTATTTTCACCATTACTACATAATTTAAAATACTGGATTTTTTTTGCTTCATTTTTTACAAACACACAAACAAACCAATTACGTTACTCAAAATGAATTTAAAACTGGCATACATCCCATCATCATGAGCTCATGTTGTGCAGGAAAACGATGTCCTCAAGCCAAACAAGTAAATACAAAGGCAGTAATGGAGTGAGAGAGTGGCGCTGAGGTCAAGACTCGCTCTTAGGTGTTTGGGAGGATTTCTTAATTGGAGCGAGAGAGAATACGATATTTACTGTAGGCAAACTAACCTAACTAACCTCGGGGAACATGCAGTGAATACAGGCAGATGTTGTTGGAATGGCTATGGTGCAACGTAATGTGAACTCTGTATGAACTCAAAAAACAAAAACAAAAAACCCCAACAAAATAAAAGTCCCGGCATGGATGTTACTGAGCAAAAATATCAAAGCAGGATAATAATTTGTGTCTACACACATCAAATAATGATATTTTGAGTTCAATAGCTTATTTTTGTTGTTGACAAATGTGTTGAGCTAAATCTGAGACTAAGTTGAGATTGACACAAAAACCTCTCGGTGACCGATGCTGGCAGCCAGCTCCTTTCCCTTTCGGCGAAACATCACGTCTAGCTAGGTCTGCTCACTGGGCAGACTGCCCGCCTGCCAGTGTTAACACCTCCCCGCTCAGCCTTTGGATGTGTGAGGGGTCAGCCATGTCATCTTTTCATTGAGGACTCATGTTCTCTCTCCCGACGTGAAACGAAACCCGATTAACCCGTTAGCCGACAACTGTTAGCCAGCAGACAAAAACGAGACATGAAGGCATTTTAATATGGCCTTTCCCTTCGAGGGCGTGTCGGATTAGTCCCCAAAACGAGCACACCCCACCCCCCCTCATCCGATAGAGGTTCACCCTGTGATCCTTTGCCGGGGGAAATGTGTCATGGACTTTGAATGACCCCCCACCAAAAAAAAAAACTCGGGAGCCGCGCGATCCCAAATCCCCCGGCGCCATCGCACCTCCGGTATCGTCCCATGCTCCCCCCGACGATGTGAGCGCCGACGAGAGGGGGGGAACAATTAGCTGCTACATCATCTGGAGGATTTTCTCAGCGCTAATGCCCGAAGCCCGCTCATCTCCTGAGCACACATACAGGCCTGATAAGTTCACCGATTCACCGATTCAGACGCCTTGAAGAATAGATGTCATCAGGGGGAGAATATGAGGAGCATAGATATATATATATTCTGCTATTTATTGGACGGGATATTTCATACCTGTGCTGCTTTGAATATCAAAATGGGTCTGCGTAGGACAGCATGGGGAATTGAATTGTGGCGGCGGGTATTTATAGGTCGTAAAGGGATCTGAGTGTGCACCGTGTACCTCCCACTAAAATGATTTACTTGTCTGCCGTGGAGATAATGCACTGAAATGAGTTGCCGCCAGCAAATGTCTATCAAAGGGAGATTCAATTCATCATACATACAATCTGTGAGATTAAAAAAAACAAAAAACGCTGCATGTTGCTATGTGCTGTGACATGCAGCAAACCCAACATGCTGCCTGGTCATTATTGATTTCTGCTGATGGATGAGGCTTAAATACTCGCTTTCATATATATCCCCTCCATTTAACTGTGTCCAGTCTTGAACCGCGTACTGTTTATAACACCGGCTGCCAAATACACGTCCACAGTTTGATTTAGAACAAATTCCCAATTGAGCAAAACTATCTATAACACGCCGTTTTGCTTTTTCTGACTGAATGAACGCTTCGTAAACCATCAACACTTACATGACTCATGCATTTCTGTAGTTCCTGTGTATACGACCTGCACCGTTACAGTACGAGCCCCCCCGGTGGAAGCCGTCAAACCGCAGCCAAAGTTAATACAGGTTTTGGCAGCGGACCCCCTTCTCGGCCCATCATTCCAGCGCTCTGGCACATCGGGGCTGTTATCAACAACTCATTAATGTGTAATGAATGAGCTTCTTAAAATGGGGAGCGGGGATAACGAATGTGTTGCGGATGCTAGCGCCGCACTAATAAATCAAGCTAGCGGTTGTAAACACGCAGCGCTCTCTCACACGCGTTTATGAACGAGCTGTCGGCATGACTCTGTCCAAAGCTCTGACCCCTCTTTGTACTGCGGTGACGTTTTCATGTGTGTGTGTGTGTGTGTGTGTGTGTGAGACAGTAGGAATGAAGGGAGAACGGGTTTGACCCCGTGACCCCTCTCGTCTAGTGGCGACGTTTTCAGTGGCGCTTTTTCCGGGAAATAGGAAACAAATGTTGATGTTCCTGACCTGCTGACACTGAGTCACAGTCGCAGGGAAAAACACACACACACACACACCAGGTCAGCTGAGGAAAGTGACAATAGCGTCAATTTATTTATCGCACCGGGCCCCCCTCTGCCGTCAATTAATCGGCTAATGTTTATTGAAACGGATGTGACTGCTTCAATTACGACGCACGTCAAAACGCCGCTGCCTCATTTCTCCTCCAGTTTTATATACAATCCATTCAAACGCACCGCCATCTGGTGTGACTTAAAGAACCCAGGGCCCTCTCTCTCTCTCCACCACCCCCCACCCCCACCCACCCCAGCCCTCTACCACACCGTCAGCCTCATCTACTCCGCTGGAGGAGAAAAAGCCAACGGGAACCATGAATCATATCCTCTTTCCCTTCTCATCAAGTCCCGCTGCACTGAGTGAGACTGATCGGTGAGATGAAGCCGTTTGCTCGTCTCTCAGTGGGCCTCATCAGCGAGCTTGTACCATGTTAATACATGAGAGGAGCTCCGTCAACCCCCCTCTGCTTCCAACCAACCCATTATTATGAACCCCACACACTGGTACACCACTGTTACGCTGAATGGAGCCCAGATTGAAGGAGGGAATTACTGTGTGTGTGTTGGTGAAGTTGTGTGTTGATATTGGTTCTGTGATTGCACATAGACACAGTGTGTGTGTGTGTGTGTGTGTGTGTGTGTGTTTTAGGGTGTGAGGTGCAACCCTTACCTGACATATGTTGATGCATGTATGGTAAATGGTCTGTACTTATATAGTGCTTTTCTAGTCATTTCCGACCACTCAAAGCGCTTTACACTACATCCACATTCACCCAATCACACACATTCACACACTGAGGGCAAGGCGCTACCATGTAAGGTGCCAACCTGCACATCAGGGGAATCTAACCATTCATACACATTCATACACCGAAGGCGCAGCTTCGGGGGCAACTTGGGGTTCAGTGTCTTGCCCAAGGACACTTCGACATGCGGACTGGAGGAGCCTGGGATCGAAACCGCCGATCTGCTGATTAGCGGATGACCCGTGTGTTGGAGGATATCGTCCTTTTCCTTATCGCCCCGGTAACGCAACTAGCATACAAAATGGCGTGATTTGTTAAAAAGGCGCAATAAGTAGGATTTTTACTGCCCCATAGAACAACAGGACCATAATACATCTGCGGGGGGTTGATAGGCTTGTTGATCAACACCCATGACGCAATGATTACTCTTTGCCAAGTGCTCAGATTTCTGGCTTTCAGAAATCAATTTCCTGCCTCCAATCTGTTTGGGAACAAAAACTCACTGCCCATTGTAATTTCAAGACACTTTGCCCCTCTCCCTCCATGCACACACACACACACACACACACACACACGCACATATGCACACACACACTCACATTTTCAACAAAATTTCAGCTGTGAAGGTTAATAAGCCTCGTTCTCAAGCCAAAACAGCAAAGCAGTATTAGTATGATCAGTATTGTGCCATGGTGCTGTGGTCCTGTTGGATCTCTACTCTACTAGCTAGATTTCTTGCCTCTATTGTCAAATTGTGACTTTATTGTTTGTGTCAATTTCAAACAAATCAAATCACATTTATTTGTATAGTATATTGATTCGATTTTGTGATTTCAGTCATTAGTCAATTGCCATTTTTAGTGAACTAACTAGCTAATGAACTAACTAACTAGCTAACTAACTAACAAACTAACTAGCTAATTAACTATCTATCTAACTAACAAACTAAACAGCTAACTAACTAGCTAATTAACTATCTAGCTAATTAATTAACTATCTATCTAACTAACAAACTAGCTAAGTAACTAACTAACCAGCTAACTAACTATCTATCTAACTAACTAACTAATTAACTATCTAGCTAACTAACTAACCAACCAACCAACTAATTAACTAGCTAACTAACTAGCTGATTAACTAACTAGCTGATTAACTAACTAACTAACTGGGATAGCAACTTGATCCCACATCCTACCAGTATATCTGCAGGTCAGGTGAACGATGTGTTTGGGTGCAACAGCTTCTGATTATTGATTTGTTTGTATTTGTCTTCTTCAGAATCAAAGGACGAGAGATGAAAGTTGAACGGATTTACTGAACCACTCATAACATAGTTTTATGGTAGTTCTTTCCTCTGAACTGAAGGGAGAGAATTACATTTGAATTCAGAGTTTGTCTCTTAGAGGAGATATTTTGGATATAGTTATCCACTAGTTATCATGTTCTATCTTGGGTTTGGTGTCAGGAGACGTCTAAATGTTTTACTCTGAGAACATCCAGTTTTTTATTATTCACTTGAACTGAGGTTTGAAATCTGAACTGAATCATGTTCACCCTCAACGCTGAAAATAGAGCAGAGGAAAAATGAGGAACTCACATTACATTACTATTGATAAAAATATTTGAGCTGAACTGCTTGTCTTTAAACAGTTTGCAAACTCTGAACTTCATTATTGAACTGTAATTACGTATTGTTTTACCACACTGCAATCATGTCTTGCTCTCCTGATCATGCAATTGGAAATATTGTAAAGCATCTACATGCTCCAGATTAATGTTTGGTGTGCCAGCCCAAAAAAATCATCGGCCACCCCATCCAAAATGATCCGCTGGTCCAGCGCCTGCCTTGTTAAAATAACTCCTGGCTCAACACAGGAATTGTCAAATAGATGAGATGTCCCAATGTGATCACAGTAATGCCGACACAAGGGCAAGCAATATGAAACCAATCATCAGGAACAGGACGGAAGCTGTAGCGGCCTATCCCGCGGTGTGTTCAGGGTGTTTGTTGTGTTTAATTCCAGTGGTAACTCTGAAAACAGATCCATACATTTGTCAGGGTGTGTTTTAATAATTGCCAATCCATTTTGTCCAATCCGGTTCAGCCCGGCCTTGGGCTACTTCTACAGAACAAGTGTTTACACGTGCAGACATTTCCAAGGAGAAAACTGTCAAAGGGTTGATATTCTCTAACATTTAAACACATATTTATATACACATGATAGATCTAGTGTAGTGGACTGTCCTGTAGTTTGATGTGTTTGGGCAGGTGAGAGCAATGCCATTCAAACTAATATAGCTGAACTGAGATGCCTGAAAATGCTTGGTGTTCGTTAGGAGTGAGGACTACAGGAAAGAACCCCGAGACACAAGGCATCATGGGTATGAGGAGACAAATGTTGACATCCGATAGCCAGCAGTTTGGAAGTTTGTAAAGTATAACATGAGATGATGAACCGCTTGGTGTCGAGATGAAGTGAAATTCTTTGGTACCTACTAACAAAGTCGACGGATGCTGTTCTCAACTGGTCCATCATGCTCAGATAAAGTTACAGGGACTGGAGTTGGCTTTGTTTTCACTCCTCCCTGCCACCGAGCTTGATGACAGGTTACCAAAACATGAGAGTCCATGTTACCTTTGTTCACAGGCCCAGCGGGACGGTGTGAACCCACATGAACCAAATACACAAATGCAACAAATAAACTTTTCCACTTTGGATGTTTGGACCAGAGAAAACAAACTGTAGCTGTGACTGCACCCTTACACATGCAACTGTGTGTGTGTGTGTGGTGCATTACACATTAGTTATTAATCACTATACACATGTGCATTCGTGCAGCTCTGTGTGGAGTCCTGAACAGATAACGTACATCACTCGTATGACACGTGCACATATGCGCGTCATTCTACACTGCTCACTAAAGTGCCAGCTATGATAATAACGCTCCTCCATCCCAAAGGGTCGCCGGCGCTTGATGAGCGGAGAAATGACGCCGTTATATTTTGATGGATGGACGCCGTCCTGTCATAACGACGCCCCGCCATCTTAGTGGAAGACGGCTGGCGCACGCATGTTCCCCATCATTTCTCTATTAGTGCCTGCTCATCGTGCCAATAGTTAGATATGATGTGTAGACAGTTAAATAAGCTGGATGGGGGTTAAATGAGTGTATGAGTTGCTCTCTAAGGGCAAATCTTATTTAGACTGTGACAAATTAAGACGTTCACTATCGAGCAAAAACAATCAAAACACACATTTGATATCTACCATGTTGTTCTGCCAGTTTCCTTCACTGTGAGTCAACAGATTCATCACGCTGAATCCTCCCACCCCCTCAACAGTGGACCTTTTGAGGACCCGGGGGAGATGCTTAATCCGGGGGTCTTCTCTTTGTCTCGACTCTCACATACTTTCTCTCTTCACACATTAACCAATTACTAACACGAGGTAATCAAATCCCCCTTTTAAATCCACACCCTGGTCATCTGCCGGGCTGGGGGGACAGCATTAGTTCTCCATCAGCGGTGATCTCTGGGCTTGTGTTTCTATTGCATTATGGGGCTTCGGCTCTGGGAGGTCAATTAGATTTGCTTTTTAAAACAGCTGCGCTATGAAGGGGTTTTAAGGGGGCTTGTGTTAGAGTGTGTGTCGTCCCATGTTCATGTGTACCTTTATATATCTATATGTGTGTGTATCAGTGTGTCTAACGTCCCTCCATGTGTGTGTGTGTGTGTGTGTGTGTGTGTGTCTCAAGGTCAAGGGTCGCCTGGTAGAGATGATAGAGGATGGAGGCAAACAGGAAACGGCATCTGCTGTCTTGACGTCTGACGAGGATGGATTGCATGACTGATGCTTACGGGGGCGCATCCAGGGTTTCCCGGGGTCACGCGGTGCAAGCCTCGGGGGTCGTCAGGGGTCGCGGCCCCTCCAGAACTTTCTTCCACCCCCCGCCCAACAACGGACTCCAGGAAGCCAATCAACTTCAAACACAGGCTGATCATCTGGGAGGTAATTGCTAATCAAATCTTCCCCCTCGTTCGTAGCGGTATACCTTCTGTCTTCTCAGGACAAACAAGAGGCCACTTCCCTTTCCGTGCGGCCGTCTCTCTTTGTAATTTGTCTCCATTTCCTGTCTTCAGGTTTGTTTGTGGGTGGCAACATGATGCACAGTGTGTTTGTCGGTTAGCTCCGCCCTCCTTTTCAAACTGGATTCCTTGTTTGTGTCCATCATGAACTCCCATCCATCCATTTTGACCCCCAATGAAATTCTATTCAATTAAACTTGGTGAAATGTATCTACCACACACACTGACCCTACAAGATGAGATGTTGTCTCAACCTCATGGTATTCACAACCTCACAGTTTTTAACCTGATATGTGTCCCAGCTGCCGTCTTGAGCATGTGGTTGGATGAATAGTTCATGTGTGTGTCTGACCCATCTCCGACTTCACCGAGATTCGCTCCAATTTGTCTTCTGTTTATCGGAAAGTGTCTTTGGCGTTTTTACAATTTCCAATGAAAAGCTTCAACCTGCCCGTATCCCCGTGGGTGATCCTTCATCCTAGTACTCGGTGAGCAAAGTGAGCAAAGTGTCGGTTCTCAAATTTGCGGCCTTGAACGACGTAATCACTGAGTGTCCAAACAGCAACAGTTTTCTCAGATTTTGAGGTGGTGGTGTGTGCCGGTGCAAAATTACAATAGCAAACCGAATCACACAACGGTGCCCTGAAGAGTCACCCTGACAGTAGCCTAGTCTAACGTTACTGGTGGGGTTAGCAACGACTCGTTAAGTTATCTTCTGACTGGTTCGTTGGGTAGTCACATAGCAACAACAGCAGTGTAATAAACAATTTGTTTGAATGAATGAACCTCAAAATCACAAACCGATACCCTGAAGAGTCATCAGTCATCCTGACAGTAGCCTAGTCTACCAACCTGTACTCTCATTCAGACAGTGGTTGCGTTGTCAAGAGCTGCCTACCGGCTGGTGGCTGGTTCATGTGAGCCGGCTGTGACTGATACAGCATCACCGTGCAGCGACACCATATATCCTCCCGGTCGTTCTAGATCTTTTTCCCATTTTCATTTTCAAAAGGTTTGTAAAGGGCTTTTTGGGTAGGACATGAAATGTTCACTCTCAGGCAGTTTTATGGAGAATGAAGTAACTTCTGAACATCAGCAGGCACGACTGACCAATCACAAGTCACATCTCTTTAGCTTTACAAATCAAAAGACCTTCTTTCTTAATAAGTATATCTTTTTTAGCTCCAACCTTTTAAGGACCTTTTATACATTTACACTATATATTTACCCTTCTGGATGAAATTCTATTCAGTTAATGAACTTGATGAAATGTATTTACCACACAAAGATTCATCACATGTCAGTGGAGACTGCTGTACCTTTCAGCTGGTCTTCAGACTACCATGCAGACAGAGAGTACAGTGGTGACCAGTGTAGAGCCGTTGTTTATCCTATATCTGTACAGCGCAAATTTCCAAACTTGCACATGCAGCAACAGCGCAGCAGCAGTGCAGCGTGCATGGAAAAAGGGGGACTTCTCTGACGGCTGCATTATAAATGGCAACTTGATGCATAGTTTCATGGTTTCACATTTTAAGTGGGGCCTTGTGTGTTTGTCAGTTGGTCTTCAGAATGACATGCAGCCACTTAGAGCCAGCTGCCTCCAGAGTGGTGTACTATATGGCTATCTGGGTGAGCTTGTTAAAGGACAGCCTCAAGGCTGGCTTTCTCAAATTACTTCTCTGTGGCAGGGGAAGGCAGAGCGAGCCGTTCTCTTGTGTGGCTTAATTGCAAAAGGTGATGATGGAATCGTCCCTCTTAAATCTTACCACTTATTGGGCACGTTTCCCTGGATGAGAAATACAAAAGAGCGTTAACCTTTATTGTGTACATAATGTTGTACATGCTAGGGGAGGGGTGACGCAGTGGCTCGGAGTCGCTGTAGGTTTTTTTTTTCGTTGTAATGAGCTGTGCAAGGTGTCCTTACACACTTATATCGCTGCATTCCTCAGGGGTATCAGTGTAAAAAATGAATATCCTATAATTTCTCCTCTCCGCTCTGGGCGTTCTTTCAATTACAACCTTCAAACTTTCAATTTAAAATACTAAAGATCATTCTCCTCTGTATCTCTGGCTGGGAAATGGGTGTGAATTTATGGAAAGGTCAAAATTAAATTAGAAAGGATGGGACCTGCCGAGAGCCGGCATCCAAATGACCGTCACTTCATAAAAGTTATAGAGATATGTAGGCTACACTGGGGTGGCTGTTGGACCTGGCCTATCAGTTTCTATTAACAATGGGGATATGGAGAGCATTACAAGCATTTTCACAGGACTTGAGTAACCGATATGCCATTTCCCTTATCCCCTAAGCCCTCCAAGTGTTAGAGCATGTAGAAAAAAGCTCATGTTGATAATAAAAAAGCAATAGATAGGGCAGCAGTCTTTTTGGAACAGCTGTCAAATAAAAACGACTCGATGACAGGCCGCTTTTCAACACGAGTGCAGCTGTGAATCTGAATAGTGTTTGAGTGCAACGTGACACACTTTAACACAGCTGATTCTGTCCGTGTGTGTGTGCGTGTGCGTGTGCATCAGCCTGTGTGTGATCTAATATACTGCATAATTTCACATATGCCGGCGTTGTGTTTCATCGTATGTGCTTAATGTGCATGTGGCATGCCTTCCGTTGGGTTGAGTTTACGTATCACTGTGTTGAGGTAATTATCAGGCTGGCGTGACACATCCCTGGCCACTCAACCCGTAATTGCATTCACGCTTCATGTATTTATTCTTTTTTTTTTTTTTTTTTTTACCACATCTATGGCGTTTACATTTGTTTGCGTGATATTTCTGAGATTGTCTGATGTATATTTCCGTGTGTGTGTGTGTGTGTGTGTGTGTGTGATAAACCTAATATTGTGTATATGCTGAATATCACAGTGTCAACCTATTTCAGTGTTTTATATGTGGGTATGTACTGTATGAGCACAATGGCAGGCTCTCTCCTCCTCCTCCTCTCTCTTTCCCTCACTGACGGAGACAACACTAGGGAGCACACTTACTCCAGAAATGAGAGGATGAAAGAGAGGAGACAAGGAGAAAGAGTTAAAAAAAGGAGCGAGTGAGAATAAAGGACGGGAGGGAGAGGGTCAGAGAGAAGGGAGTTGGTTTATTGGCTGCAGGGGGAGAGTGAGAATGAAATGAAATGAGAGAGAGAGAGAGGAGAGAAAAAAAAGGGTGTAAGAGAGAGAAGCGGTGTGGTTTGGTATCATAGGCTGGATGGAGAGAGTCAAAGTAAGAGGGAGGTAGAGGGAGGAGAGGGGGAGTGTGTGCATGTAAAAGGGGTGTCAGGGTTGATTTCATTACCGGGGCTAATCAGGTCCATATACTTTAAGTGCTGTTTTAATTTGTCTAATCTCTGCAGGATGTGGCCGCTGCCTCCCGGCTACACGGCTGCTTACAGACCACATGGATGCTGACTTGGACCTGGGGGATAGATAGAGGACAGGACTGATTATTATCACAGTGACTCGTCAAAGGCTACATTCACACCGCAGGCCTTCACGATAAATTCTGAATTGCTGCTTATGTGTGATTTTTTTCTGGATGACTTCATATAGATTCTAGATGTAACCCATATCTGACACAAATACCAATCAAGTCACTATTTGGCTTTGTTATCATCATGGGCACCGAAATTATGAGTTTTCTCAAGGCGGAATGATGTAACATTTACTTATTGTCATGGCAACGCAGACTAAATTCTGATTTTGAGCGTTCAAATACAAGTTGCGTGTAGGTGGAATACCTTGGGAAGCAATTTTCCACCACACATCCACGTGGTTCGAGATCTGCTTTGAAGGGGCAAAAAACGACGACTCCGTGCAGCTTTTTTGCTTTTAACACCAATTAGAAAACATCAGGTCTCGTCACGCGAGGGGAAGAAAACGCAGAGTCGGGACACTTTCAGCTGCAGTGTGAACACAACCATGAAGTAATCACATTAACTGTCAGGTTTGCCTTAAATATAGCGCTTAAAACTGAAGGCGTTTCAGATTTGACTCCCGAACTGAATGAGTGTTTTTCAGTCAAGTAGCCATGCATGTGTGTGTCTTCCTATGCATGTATGTGCATGTAGCGTGTTTGCGCCTGTGTCTTCGCATGCACTCAACGTCTGCAGCCCACCCCAACCTGACCACCTGACTGCTCTACTTACCCAGGCGGTTGTTGTTGTTACCTTCTCCCTGCCTCTTCGTGTCTTGTCAACGTTAGCAGCACCTCTGGTAAAAGCTTATCCCCATGCTCTCGCTAGCACATAACATCAAGCATTTATGGCTGCCACTGTCAGGGATATGACAGCGTGGTGTGTGTGTGTGTGTCACTGTGTGTGTGCTAATGTGCATCAAGCAGAGTGGGATACAGTAAGCTATCACCCTACATCCACACCTCTTCTCTCTCTCTGTTTCCTTTCACTTTACTGTACGTGTTTGTGTCTTGTGTCTTGTTTGAAGTAGTGGAGCATGCCCTATATGTGGGTAATGTTATCTTCATGAAATCAAAATGCTGCGTTTCACCATCAAAGAGAGACACGCACACCTACTGCACATAAAGAAGACTCCTTACCTCGGAGCCACAGACTTCAGCACATCAAACACTCTGGTGACACTCATCTTTATTCTTAAAGCAATATGCTGACTCGTCGTTTTCTGCTTTTCAAATGGTACACTTAAGTTCAATTATGTCCCACTGATGCTTTTTTTTTTTTTTTAATCACATGGTCCTAGTGAGACCCTGTGATAGATTTCCACTGTAGCGAGCAAACACAGAATAGAAGGCATCACAAATGAAGGAGGAAACAGGTTGTCACATTTAATTGTCACATCCAGAAACATGCAGTGAAATTCTTCTTCGAGGGGGCTGTTGTGGTGTGGGTGTAGGTCAGTTCATCAAAGTAAACATGACCCCCCCCCATATTCCCAGACAGACAGAGACACAGAGAGTTCACTGTCCGGCGGGCTGTTTCACATAAATCGAACAGTTTTTGACTGCTGCTTTCCAGCTCGGCCTCCCGCTGGCTCTCCGGGTCAGCCGCTGGTCAGCTTCTGGCTCCTAAGCTAGCAGGTTTCCAGCTGAGCCCCTCAGGTCGGCACGCCTGCTGCCAGTCCAGTTCCCACTCTCCTTGCTTCTCTCGACCGGAAGACAAACAGACAAACTTTCCCGGCTGCAGTTTAGCCATGATTGGTTAGGTGCCGGAAGAAGGGATAACCAGCCCACCAGCTTGATTCTGTCCTGCGTCCAGCCCACGCCTCAACCCACCTCCTACTCCAAAACACTTGAGTTGTAGCTTGAGAAGAGTCGGCTCAGTTAACCTGAACAAACTGTTAGCTAGCCAACTAGCCAACAGGCTAACATGTCACAAAGCAACTAATGTTAATGTAGGAGAACGGAACCAAAAGGTGTGTTCCAATGTTTCCGGGTGGGAGTGAATCTGATGGGACACCTGTGCAATTTGTAAAAAAAAACCAAACACTTAATTGATACACAAACCCTTTTGCCACCAACATGTTAAGACGCTTGTAGCTGGGTTTGCGGACTTGGACAGTGTTGTGAGTGTCAACTGATATGAACATGAGTGTCTCTCTTTATGTTTACCGATGAATGTAATGTAGGGCGGGAGTCCTGAGGTCGGCCGGGAGTCCTGAGGTCGGGCAGGAGTCCTGAGATCGGGCAGGAGTCTTGAGGTCGGGCAGGAGTCTTGATGTCGGGCAGGAGTCTTGATGTCGGGCAGGAGTACTGAGGTCGGGCAGGAGTCTTGAGGTTGGCCAGGAGTCTTGATGTCGGGCAGGAGTACTGAGGTCGGGCAGGAGTCTTGATGTCGGGCAGGAGTCCTGAGATCGGGCAGGAGTCCTGAGGTCGGGTAGGAGTCTTGAGGTCGGGCAGGAGTCCTGAGATCGGGCAGGAGTCCTGAGGTCGGGCAGGAGTCTTGATGTCGGGCAGGAGTCCTGAAGTCGGGCAGGAGTCTTGAGGTCGGGCAGGAGTCCTGAGGTCGGGCAGGGTATGACAGTGCCTGGCATTGTACAGGTATTTACTTTTAATGCTTTAAATGACCATGTTTTTTTATTTCTAACTATTTCTTTGTTTTGTACAGAAGTGTGGGAGTCACTGCTTTAGTTCGGGTCAACAATAGTTTATATTGTAGAGCTGGTATATATCACTGTGCCATTAAAATGACTAATCTAGCCTAGTGGCGTGAGCTGGGAGCCGAAAGCACAGATGCACTTTTGTCTTCATGCGATTAGCAATCCCAAAAGTTTCTGAGTTTCTCCGGTCCATCGGCTCAACCAGCAGTCGCGTAACGGCGGCTCTATGGCGGCAATGTAATCCGTAAAGGCAGACTCGGCCGGTCAAAATACGCCCACTAAAAGTGCTTGTTTTTGTCACGGATGGGCTCAGATTGTTATTGTTATTGTTATTATCCAAATGTCTGATATGTCAATTCCGGTTGATACGTGAGTCGGAGAGACGAGTTTTGAGTTTACGTAGAGGAACTGCTAGAACTTGCAGCAGCTGGTTCACCCTCTCGCTTTCATAAACTATCTTGTATCCTTTTCACTGTCCTCGTTTTCCGAGCTGTTTCTGTAATGTTTCCATAAATAATGTTTCCATAATGTTGTCAGACATTTGGATAATAACACGAATAACAATCTGAGCCCATCCGTGACAAAAACAAGCACTTTTAGTGGATGTACTTTGACCGGCCGAGTATGCCTTTACGGATTACGTTGCCACCATAGAGCCGCCGTTACGCGAGTGCCGGTTGAGCCGATGGACTGGAGAAACTCTGAAACTTTTGGGATCTACTTAAAGGTATGAAAAGCAATTTTGTGGACATAGAGGCCAGGTTGAAAAATCCCGGAATTACCCTTTAAAGATACTGACACGCCCCTTTGAGATGTATTTCTTTTTATTTGTCTAAATTCAAAGTGCCTCCTTCCTACCAATATTTTGTTGAATCTTGTGCAAATAAAAGTTACTATTTATTTGTTGTCCATGACCTGTATCTTGGTGACAGTAAGTAAGTTCGCAAGTGTTACATTAATGGTCACTGTGACGACTAGCCACTGCTAATGCTAGCATCTACTAGCGTGCGCAAACCCAGTCAGATGTATCAGTGGCTCACGATCAGTTCCTCGTCAAACAGCACAGGAATTAACCATGTCTATTAAATTGTTTTGAAGTTGTGTGTTAGTGTTGCATCACCTAAAACCCTCTATAAGTTGAAGAATGATCTTTAGATCTATCTTTGATACAAGTTCCTGAATTTGTCTTTCAGTCGCCATACAAACCAATGGGTAGCAAATTGTTTTAAAGGGGGATTCTATCAATACCAACAAGCTTATCTGTGTTTAACTGAAGAGGCATATCAGGAACAAATTGTGACGAGTAACTAAATAACAGTCACAGCCAAAATGTCAAGGTATCCTTATAAGATGTCATGGTAGATAATGTCAGAGATTAAGAAGAAATGAGTCGAGGTCTAAGGGTGTTTTGATGCTCTGATACAAACTGGTTGGATGATCAAAGTAAAGACTTTATGCAGGGGTAAAAAGCAAATCTTTTAGGACATTAGATACTATGTAGTGAGTGATACAAACGATCCATGACTGTCTTAAATGTTAAAGGTATCTCTTTAAAAAGTAGATAATATGCCCCACCTCATGTTGTAAGACACAAGTACTTATGGGCATCTGGTCAATGTGTTTGACTCAAGATGTATGTGTGATTGCTGGATGTGATATTGTTCTGTCTGTTAGGCTCTCTGTAGATGAAAGCTGTGGCCAAACAATCTAATTCAATAGCTGTCTCGCTGAGACGGTAGCACTTCATCTGAATGTCAGAGACATACGGCAGATGAGTGAGGAAGAGGGGTTATAAGAGGTAACTACAATATTCATTCTCTCCAGGCTTCAACAAGACAAGGTATGGAGTGAATAATAGATGGCATATGAAAGAAAGCACTGAGAGAGACAGACATAGAGCAAGAGAAGGGAGAGATGGCTTGTCTCCTGTCCTCTTCTGTCTGACACTGACGCCTCTGCCTCCTCCCTCACCATCCTCATGGGCATCACATGGCCCACAATCCTCTCTTGAAGTGGCCGCGAGACAATCCATCTCTTGCGTGTCATCATGACAGTGTCTAGCCTCTGACCGTCCGCTGGGGCTTGAGCCTGATGGCCTCACGGTACAACCCCCGTCTCACTGGTGACATGTAACCGCTTAGTACTATTGGCTCGCAAACGCTTCGCTTCTCGTGTTCCCTCCATCAGCGGCGTCGCGAGAATCATCTGCGGAGGCTTTGAAAGCATTAGTTAACAAGCGCCACGCTATTTGTTATCGCGTTTGAAATGCTTCGCCCATTAGGGTGACGCTGCGCGAGGAGACGTGCCAGTACCCTTGACATGCCCCCCCGATGGTAAATCTGTTTATCTCCCACGGCCATGACGTCTCGTAAATAAAAGCACGTCGTGCTCGGAGAACATTGTAGGAGGAACATATATTATCAAGCTATCCGGCTGGCATGACAATCACCATTGGTCATGGCAGGGCGTCTCATGCTCTTTTTTCCCCCACTGTTCTTGCTGCATTCGTACACAGACTGATATCCTTTCAACACATTCTATCTTTAACTTTGACAACACCAGAGGAAGTGCTTTTCTATAGCTTCCCTGATGTTTGATTGATGCATTTACTTACTGAATGGGTTTCTAAAGAAGGGCTGACCTAAGTTTGCTTCAACGCAATAGTCATATAAGCCCTCCAAAGGACTTCAGAGAGCAATAAGACATTCAATTTGGTCTCTCTTGATACTACAGGCCAATTACTGTACAGTACTTAATTTTTGGCCCGGCCCCCCACCGCCCATGTCACCCTTCAGCTGTCAGGTTGGGGAGCCCTGTGATAAAGGAAGAGTGTGTCCTTACAGAAAATAGCATTTCTAGCACTACTGACAGGCTCCTTCCTAGAGAGAGATTTAAAGACCTGGATAATTCACAAACTGACCTTCACTCAGATGATTGACGGCAAGTATGGCTGCGATTATGCTCGTCGTTTCAGTGCCGCTTTTATCATCTGATCAAAACCAGTTATGAAAGTTCACTGGGCTCACATTGTGAACTCATGATGATGACAATGAATCCAGCTCACTCTCCACTGCTTACTATATATTGATTTTAAAGCACGGATCTCTTAAAAATCAGTATATGAAGCAAATATTGAGACACATGATTACGATAAGGAGTCACTGTATGGAAATCACAGTTTGACAGACCCATTGTTTCTTTAAGGTGTGAAAGCCACCGATATGTTTGCTCTGCAGATCGGTCCAATCGTATCACGACTTCCCCCAAAGAAATCAAATGGGATAAAAATGCATCTAATTTTATGACCTGGAGATAAATATGATTTGCTGTCCGCTGTCCTTTTTCCATACATCACCTTGGGCCATGAATGAAACATTAGATGTGCTGGTATTTGAAGATGTATGGGGGCCATAGAAATACCACGACTGGCAAGAGAAACGGTCTCATTATACCACCATTAAACAAAGAAGGTCAATCACGGGACCTTTAAACCACTCGCCGGACCCCGGCGCTGAATCACAAGGGACGTGGTTATTTCAAAATAATACCCACAAGGACCCACACAAACAAACAGCTTTGCTTATTCCACTGATGGATGCAGCAACATTTTCCATAACTCTCTCCACTCACCTCGAGAGGCATTAGGACTAATGTTAATGTAACATTTGCCAACGTTGAAGACCCTGAGTTTGGGATTATTTACAGCAACGAGATAGACCGAAACAGATGTCAAGTCACGCATTCCCCCAAGACACATAATTACGGGGGTTTATTTGTTTGGTTTCCTAATGATATAAAGCCAGCGGTGCTCTTTGCCAAAGCTCGGGACATTGCAGAATAATTCAAATCAAAAATAATTGACGATTTAATAAAACCCAGTGGAGGGCATTTATCCACTGATTTGTTGTGACTGAATATATCTGTAATGTGTATATATATATGTGTGTGTGTGTGTGTGTGTGTGTCTGTAACCCAAACAGCAATCCAAATGTAGACCTATCCAGTGCTCGCCATTCAGACGATGCTGCTGAGAATGAATGGGGAAACACTGCAAAGCTGGACGGTCCTGCCTCTCGCTGCTCTGCGACCAGTTCAGCATGAGGAACGAAGAGAAACTGAAAATGGAAGCAATCAATAATTCATTGAGGCTATATGTTTGTGAGTTGTCCATCATGCAAACAAACCTGACAAGTATTATAACACAGACACATACTTAGATGGACATGCAGCCACTAGTGAGGGGAGGTTTGACACTTCGGGAGTCAACAACATCCCCACTCTGCTAGCACACTGGTGGTTGAGGGTGCACTTCCACTGACCGGTGCATGATGAACGTCGATGATACTCTTTGAAAGCAACTTGGTGCCCAATTACACACAATGACCGACTACATCACGGTCTCTAGCAGCGCTCCACCAATGTGGCATCATTCAACAAATCTCCTAATGGTGCGTTCAGGCCCTCGTTTGGGAGATTCATGATTCACCGGGGCGAATCATGCCTCCAGATTCACTCAAAAGATTCATTAAAAATGAAAGGATTGTTCACAAATCACTAGCTGGCACACACACACCATACAATATAATCAAGCTAGAAATCAAATGTTGAAGACCAAACTCCTATAACGAGTGGCTATTTTCAAGCTGAACGCCAGACATAGAATCTGCTGTTGCAAGCTGATCAACACCCGTGATACCAAAGATAATTGCGATGACCGTCCTATCGTTTGATCAACAAAAGGTCTCAGAACAGAACAACCCTTGCCCTTTTCCCCCCCCCCCGTACTTTAGGTGTGGGCCGATTCATTTCACAGCCGTCATCCTGTCCTTTTCCCTCCTCTCGGTGAGAAGCCTCTGGGGTGAGCTGCAACCTTGAGCCACTTTGGAGAGTTGTAGACTTTGTCTGTCACCTTCAAACTCCACCTCCCACTGGAGATGTATGAGGCTATGGATGCCCTTAGCCCTCCTTACTGCATAGGGGCCCCCGGGGACGGGATAACAAGCTGGGGAGTTGCAGGTACGTAGGCTGATGTCTTTCTAAGTGTGTAAGTGTAAGGGGGTGCAGGTCATCCAACTAGCACGACTGTTATTGATCACTATCATAGTTTTGCTACTGTGCAGAACGCACACATACACTGTATGCATGCAGCGCAGAGAGGCCTTACACACACACAGTACATACAGATATATACACTTCACCCTTACTCACACCATTACACACCTCAAGGTGGCGGCATACAAACAACAAAGTCAAACTTGCTTGAAGTAGAAACACATTCGAACACGACGCCACGTACAAATTTGCTCATTTATTTACAGTCCACGGCAGTGGGGTCCCCAACGATTAAAGAGGTATCCGTAACCTCGGGAAACCGGACATAAGCAGCGACAAAAATCGACAACGGCTGCTGTGAAAGAGCGACAAAGGCGGCTGAGAGAATATGAAGATTCAGAAGCCATTAGTGTATCTTGCACTGAAGAGTCATAAAGGTGCAGATATCTTAAAACAAGCTCAGCAAGACGAGTCTAAGGTAATAATAAGATCTTTTGTTGCAGACAGTCACGGTGGATGGTCTGCGTGTTCTGAACATATTCCTCATAATTGTCATAATTTGACTGATAATTGATAACTGATTCTGTCATGAATCTGATTGTCTATCAGCGTGTCCTAGTTAGACCTGTGAAGTCCTTTGAGGCTTGTTTGTGATAAAGGGCTGTAGAAATAAACTTGACTTCGACTGGCGCGGCTGTTCATACCGCCGAGTCTGAAGCCAAATTCATTACCACAGCAAGTAGACCTCAACTTTCAAACACCAACTCTAACCCTAACCCTAGCCCTAGCCTGCAACCCGACAAACAAATGATTTTCCTAATGAATGTTGCAACACTAAATAGTAACAGTGGGTTAATAACAAGTTAGTCAAAACACACACACACTTCACACCCAGTCTTTTGGACGTATTTTACACCCACATACACACATCTACAGTCATGACAGCCCACAGCCAACGTATGCACTGAAATCCCCCTTAACCATGTCTTACCCCTCTAATCACACTATATGATGGTCTGTCATGAGGCATGTTCACACTCACTGTTAAAGGAGTGTCCTGCTAGCTACAACAACACTTCATCCCAGGAGACTGTGGACTCTAAACACATCTACTAACTCCCCCACCCCCACCTCTGAACGCCGCCTGCCTATAGTCAATGTAATTTGGACTTCACTTTTCACTTGAGTGTTTGACAGGGTGTGAATGCAGTCTTGGCTGACACAACCCAATGCAATATGTTTGTTAGGACTACGGAGACTAGAAGCAAGGGAAAAGATCCATCTGTAAATTAGAAGCAGTCTCTGCACACTCAGTAGTAGTAGTACTGCAGTACTGCTTTATTCAGTGCATGAGAGATGTTTTGACAAGCAGTGTCTGTTTATTTCACCCACGTCATCCTGATGAAGATATTTCAGCATGTCTTCTTTTTAACACTTGAAGGGCTGTGCCAAAATGACATTCAAAGGTTTCTACTGTTGCAGTGTTGATGTCTGCATCCACTGCAGACTAAATATTATGAGACATGATGGTGTAAAATCAACACAGAGGGCAAAAGAGGGCAACCGAAATAGACAATTCCAATTGTTACAGTAATGGAGTTGTTGGACTGGATGTGCTGCTGATCTGTTGGTTTGATTCAATTATAATGTTGCAACATATATTGTTTGATTCTCGAGATCTGGGAGGGGTTGGCGGATGGGGGTTGCCTCTCGGGGGGATTTATGGAGAGAGTATTGTAAATAATTGTGTATGTGTTTGGTGAATAACCTGTATTGTATCCTGGAAACAACAATAAAACATTGATCGCAAAAAAAACAAATAGACAATTTGCGTCCATTGGAATTTCAAGACACTTTCGATCTCCTACCACCTATGTATTTTCAACTACCCAGCAATAGAAGACGGTGCTATGAAAACATTTAATTCTCAAGCCAAAAAAGCAAATCACAAAGCACTATTACTATTACATTGTGATGTATTACCTGCTCTGCGCTAATTAGCTAGCTTAATCGCCGCTGTTGTAAAAATGCGACTTTATTGTTTGTGTCAGTTACAGGCCAGTGTACCCCAAAGGGACAGGAGGTGATGCCGACTGTAACAGAGACGTGTTGATGTTGTTGCAATTTCTACTGGTCTCTGATGGAGGTCAATAGAAGTCATCGATTACTTAATGGCCCTTTAAATTAGGTACAACTGCATCAAAGCTATGGATGTGCAGCAACTCCTTCTAATTTTAGGTTCCACTTTATGGTTCTATTGTACTATGTCCAATCCAGGGATGCGTTCTCCTCCTCCCAGAGAACTTCCATCTGGAAATAGGATCGGCTTGTATGCAGCAGCAGGACTTCCCTTCTTCATCATGCAGCTCTGTTCCCTCGGGGACGGCAGTGTGGCCATATAGCTGTAGATTCCTGTCTAACGTGGCCTAAATACATGGTTACATATCGCATTGGCATACTCTACGTTTTCCTCGCCTTCATCTGATTGAAGACACAGTTTCTTGTTCCTCGGTGGCTGAGTGTGAGGTACCCCAGGGATATGTTCTAGGCCCTCACGCAGAGTGATTTTACACTGTGGAACAGATGGCTATTGAGGACTTCTGCCTGACAACTCGTCGCTCTCTCTCTCCTGTATCGTGCTAAACTCATACCTCATGAGAGTTTATGTGCTAATCATCAGAGGAAAAACACCGGACAGTGATCTCATTTAAGCCTTTGTTAGAAGACAAAAGGCTGGGGGAAACAGAGAGAGAGAAAAGGAGGTGAGAAAGTGACTGAGAGCAAAATGCACGGTTGAAGATAATGACAGCATCTGTTCACTTTTTACTTTCTCACTGTTCTCCATCCACGTCCCACTAATAAATACCACAGAATTCCTTTTCTAACGTGTTAAGGGTAATATAAATGTAACACCCCGCACTTATACTGACTATTAATACTACTAGTTAACTTACTTGAAAGGGCGGGGCCCGGGGCTATGGGGCCCTGGGTTATTAGGACAAAAATCACCTCCTGATGCCACAAATGCTGTTTTAATATTCGTGCCTATAACTCTGGTTCTGTTTTAACAAATGGTGCCTCCATTTAGCAGGGGTTAGTGAGGTTAAATAATACCTGCTGAGAATTAAATGTCTTAAAGCTTCAACATATAACATACCTTTAACACACACACACACACACACACACACATATATATATATATGTGTGTGTAGCTAAGAATGTATCAATTCATAATATAACACAACACCAAAATGTTTTAAATCCAAATGAATTATGTTCAGTAAATACATCAGGCGTATATTGAGTACATTAAAGTACAAAGTTAAATATAGATGTAGTCATCAATGCAGGAAGGTTTTGAGTCTTTTCAGCACAACTGCGAAAAGAGCAAAATCTCAGAAGATAATGAGAAATATCAGGTAAGATATATAGTTCTACCTTTCTATCCATTTACTGTCCTAACAATTATTACTTAATATCCACTTCTAGTGTCCTATTTACTATCTACTAAGGTCAGACTATCCTGAGCTTGATCAAATTGTATCCTGGGGCACTGGGACATTTTAGTAAATTTCAGACTTTTTTCAGACTCCATTTGAATGAGCTGCAGAAACTGCAGAGGTGTAATTTATCAACGGCATGAGCTCCTCTCATTACATTACATTACATTACTGTCATTTAGCAGACGCTTTTATTCAAAGCCACTTACAGAAAGTGCATTCAACATAGGTAGGTAGAGAACTACTAGTCACCAGAAATTGTAAGTGCCTTCCTGAACATAATACTACTAATACTCTATTAACTGCATTTTACCAAGCTTCTAGTTCGATCCTCAAAGACCCGCCTCTGTTCTGATTGGGAGATCGAAGATCATCAAGCAATAGTAATTGAGTAACTTTAAAAAAAAAGTTTTACACTGAATTGAACACAGACGGGGCCACATAAAGCATTATGGTTGGTTATTGTTACAAAATGCTTCATTCTGTAGAAACAATTTAAGTGAAAAATCTCCCACTTCAGAGTTAATATGAACAATTTACTGGGGAATTTTGCAGCATTGTGAAAAATGGACTTGTTTAGAGTTTATGATTGTAAAGATTTGAAGCTCATTGCAACACATTCTCCCTTCGTTGTGGGTTAGTACTACTGCAAAGGAGACAAAAGAACATTAGACCAGTAGAGGTTGGTGGATAAAAGACACAAAATGAATAAGCCCTCGGAGGCAGTAGTGCAAGCGATGCACTTGCCCCCCTAAGCACAAGGAGACATTCATCTCATCCCCTCCCCTCTGTGTGATCTCTTAATGACAATGAAACAGGCCTGCAAGAATTCAAGCAATTTTCTAAATTGATTTTTCTCCTCGGACGATTTACTTTGCTATTAGAGCGTCATTCATAACTTTGCAGAGGATTTAACACAAGCCTCTAGGTGGGAGTCTGTGTGTGAGTGTCTGAGTGTGTATTGCACGCTAAGTCTTGGCATTAAGGTTAGAACTTGTATCCAGTGTATTGAGTGTATTTCCAGTTTTTTTCTCATGTATGTAGCTTGGCGTCAGCTTCATTTTGTGGAATATGCTCTCAAATCATGTGACATGTCAGCAGAAGCATGCCTCTCATTGTAGATCAGTGCAGACTCGCACACCAAGCCATTACAGGGATATGAGGTTATGAAGTTGAGCCTGGAACATTTGTGGTTGAGGGCAAATCATTCCCTGCCATGTGCATTGCCAGACCTTTCCCAACCCCCAAACCAATGCACCCAACTTTATATAATATGGGATAGTGTATGTGTGTGTGCAGGTGTGTGTGTGCATGTATCTGTGTGCGTGAGAGCATGCACTGTGTGAACATAGTATTTGTGAGGGCGTAGGATGGGTTGTCCGTCGTGCGTCCTGAAACTAGCTGAGAATAGCTGCCCAAACATGAAGACAAATGGGGTGCAATAGGAACAGGCTGGCAGGCTCGCTGACGGCTGGGCCGCTCGATAAAAAGAAAGATGAGGAGACGCTGTTCAATAAAGCAGCCAGGCCCTGCCAGGCTACGATCGCCCCGGTGGGATTGCCAGAGACGAGAGAGAGAGAGAGAGAGCAGAGACAAGAAGGGAGGTATGGAGGTGTGAGGGGCAAAGAGAGTGATGGTATGGAGGAAAAAGGCCAGTGGAGCAGTGAGGTGGAGAGAGAGAGGTTTGCGGTGGAGGTTTGAGGCAGACGGAGGAAAGAGAGAGAGGGCTTCGTAGAGAGAGTTGGAAAGAAGAGTTGGAAAGAAACAGCCTTAGATCCCATATCACCGTCTCCCCCTGCAGCAGAGGCCCGTGACAGATTAGGCTTCAGTGAATTCATTTGGCATCTATATGATAAGAAAGATATGGATGTGGATGTGGTCATCAGTAGCTCAACTGGAGTGACAGCCCCGACATCAGACTTGGTTCAATATCTGTTCCCAGAGCTGTCAGATCCATGCACTGTTTTGTGCTTGTTCTGCCCCCGTGAACCCGTTTATTGAATTTCGATGGTAAGCACAAAGTTGTTGTTTTTCCATGAGGCTTGTCAGACCCCGGAGACGGGGAAGTAAAAGAAGCTTCCAGAGGTATAGCGTGAAGCTAGCTGTCTCTGTAGGCTGAAGGGGTTTCCTTATGAACGCGGTGTTGTGGCTCCGGTTAGCCAGGTGTAATTAGGGTTAAAACCCGGGGCTGTCAGTCAGCTTGTCATTTATGGCCACTAAAAGGGCCATCTCCAGCGCTGAGCGGCGCAGGTCTGCCACTTCTGTCAGCTTTATGACGCCGGGGCCTGTCAGATAAGCAGGGGCCAGGCAGAGGCACATACAGGGGAGAGGGAGGGTCTTTAAATGAAACTGTAAAGGATAGTGATGGATAAAACTCAGAGTTGATTGGGTATTGGATCCAATTTGAGATCTGAAATCCCAATGATTAAAAAAGCATATATGAAGTTGTTTATATCGTATAAGCTGTATATACAGTAAATAAAGTTCTATACATAGTGATATATCTATTTGATGAGTCATGCTTAGTGTTTCACCATTTGATCTACAAAACAGTTCAGATGGAGGCAGCAAAACCTTCAGAGACAGCAGCTGATCAGTGTTATAAGCATGCAGGGATATTTGGATCAGATGGAACTCAAACATCCCTACTAATGTCCCAAAGGCGATGCCTCCACATCTGACACGGCAGCGCCTTGCCCCTAAGATCTCATCATCTATTAGTGCGTGTCATGATGATGCACGTCGTCACGTCCTCAACACCGGAACACACAACAAACTTGATAATCCTCCGTTACCCTCATGCTGAACCTCACTCTCCACCTTGTCAGGCGTTTCCGCTGAGAAACCAGGGAGTAAGACAAAAAGGAAGCCTCATAATGTGACAGGTCGGGGGAGAAAATAGCCGGCGGCATTTTCCTCTAATGAAAGGTTTACCGCTAGCTCAAGCGGCCGGTGTCGTCAGCGGGTCCTTACCGTGATGGTTAAGGGTCTTACTCGTCACCGGCGGCACAAGTTAATTAGGCAGATGTCACGCGTTCCTCCCCTCCAGCAGACAACAGCCCGGCCCGCCCACTGCGAGGTAATATTGTTAACCGATCAAAACGGCTGACCTCATTAATTTCTCCAGACGTCTCCTGTCGTCAGCTGCAGGTTGCGGCGGGCCATGCCATGCTGCTTCACTTTTTCAATTTTTTGTTTCTCATTTTTTCATAAGGTACAGAGGTACAAGCAAGAGAAAGTTTGGGAGACTTGGGCAATGTGACCTCCGAGTGTCACCGTTCTCAAAGAGTCCCTCTTTCCAAAGTCTGCTTCCACCTTGTCATGACTCACCGTCTGCCCATGTGAAGTGCCGCTGCTATTCTTTGCTATTCTCAGTAAACCAAGCTTTTTCTGAGGACTGTATAGTGGAACAATGGCATGACTAAGAGGAACATTTTGTGCTGCCCTCAAGTGGTTTGAGGTTCGCTTGGCTGGTGTTTGATCAGTTTAATTGGACTCAAACTTCAAACTTCTTTTGAGGTAACTGTATAAAAGAATAGCCTTTTGTCTTAATTAAACTCAGATATGGTGCGTTTCCATTTCCGTGGGGATTATCTCAATCTGCCATCATTGAAGAAACAATGGTGAAACAGCCTACCACAAGGCTAACCTTAGATAATGTTTTCTATCAGGTTGAGTTGTTCGTGAGCTGCTTCAGACACCTGTCCTCGCCCCATAATGTTGACCGCTGAAGGGTACGCTGCAGAATGGAGGAAATCTGAGCGGTTTGCTGGCTGATAGAGGGCTTAAGGAGTCATTGAGGTGTGTAAAACTCACCTAGCCTAGCATCTGCTCTCCATGTACAGCAAAGAGCTCATAAAGTGGATCTTTTGTCCACCAGCCCAATGCCCGCCCCAATGAAAAGGGAGCCCTGGCGCTGCCGTTGCAAATGAGTAATGTAATTCAATCTGGACGCCTGCGATGGCTTTTATGTCTGGAAGCGGACAGTGAACACATCTGCAGGTTCCATCTCCCCGTAGCCCGGCCCTAATTTGTTTGTCATTACTGGCTTGGCTTTCCTCTGCAGGTTTCCGTGCGAACGTTTCTGGCATCCACGGCCTCTGCGTTAATGGACTGTTCACAGCCTCTTCCCCCAGATGCCGCCCCCGATCCTGTGACCCCGTCCAGCATGCAACTGTCCACTCTGATGTCACCCCGGGATAATTATCGAGGAAAAATAAACATAATGTCCTTCATTTCCCTCACGGCGAACTGATTGCCGTAAAAGTTATGGATTCCTCTTGAGTTTGGATGTCTTACAGCGTGACAAAATGTGATGGATCCCAGATTGGAATGACGTGGATCCAGGTTACACAACCTTGAATGACTGTCGACACATTTCAATCAAATTGATAAATACTGTAGCTAAAAGGAGAACTGTGTTATAGAAGCACACTAATTCATATATTTGTTTTCATGTTTAGTTTAGTTTGAGTTTAAAGCTGTTGTACATTTACAGTTACACACAAACACATTATTTGATTTTAAGTCATTTTATGTGACACCTCTTTTTCAAGTGAGCTCTGGCCAAGAAGGCAGAATATCAGTGATGCTTCTGCCGCTGATTCATCTGATTTATTTTGTGTTATAAAAACGTAGCTAAAATCATTGTATCTGGTTAGCAACTATTCCTGTCTGATTAGCACGCTAGCTAACGTATCCAGTAGGAGCTAGCGTTGGTTGCGGCTAGAAGTTGCATGTTAACATGAACTCCATGATGGTGCCAGTTGTGGTTGCTAGGTGATTCGTGATGTCACTAAATTACAATGCAGTCAGCCTTAAAGGTCAGATTTGAAAAATACATGTGATTTGCCTGAACATTCATATGCATTGAATTTATCGCTGCATGAATTCTCACAGCGTGGCATGCATACAGCTGCAGCAGTGCACTGGAATAGCATATCAATAGTTATAGTGAGTAGAGGAATAGTACACAGTCTTGTGCAGGAATTAGGTGTTCAAAGTTAAATGTTCTAATAACATGTTATAGATTGCAACACCATTAGTCAGAGTTAAATGTAGTATTGTGATATTATTACCAACAATATTGAGATATTTTTGTTGCCAACTAATAATAATAATAACTAATAATACACTTTGTCATTTGACATTGTAAGCAATTATTTGCAATATAGATAACAAAGCAACTTCAAACTTTTTACTTGCCATTTATTTCAAACAGGAAATCCCTTTCGGTTCAACATATTTTACAAGAGACCCTTGTAACGTGCTATACTCAGGGTCATAAGAAGAAGAAAAAAGAAACTTCAATGGATGCAGTAAAACGTAATGGAAATAACTGCAGTCACAGTGCCAGGACCTCTAATTGCAATCTAGACGGTAACCGATTCCATGAACGTGGAGTGTGCATGCCTGAAAGCTGCACTTCCAAGAGTGGGGCTAGCGCGGCGGACGTCTACAACGAGCCGGTTCTGTAATTGAAAGTCCTGTAAAGAGGTAGATGTTCTGTCGGACGGTGGGGGTAGCTTTTGAAGACGGGCTTTACACGTGGAACTGAACCGACGGTTGTAGCTTTCTATTATGCCGTAATGACCAGCCTGAAATTTGGTAGAAGTTACAGCCGCGGGTTATAAATCTGTCACCAGTAATGAACCGGAGGGCGCTGTAATAAATTGCATGTTAGGGGTCTTAGGGCACTGGTGTAGACATGGGTATTTAAACTGCTGCCGTAGATGGAGAAAAAAATACCCTTATGGAGGAACGAGGGAGGAAATTATCCCATTATTTATTTCATGCAGGCTTTCTTTTTCTCAGAAATGTACCATCAACGTCACAGATAGAGAAACATTCTGGTTGTATTACACAGTAATTGTGTGCCGATGCTCCAGTAGCATTCATTATCAGTTCAACAAGTTCACATCCACCAGTTACTCATCATGTACTGTTTGCGGTTTATCAACCAATATCATCTCAGTTGGTACACCGTGTTGCCTCACAGCCAAAACCATGTCATCTCGTTGACGCGCTTGAGCAGCCAGCCAGACCCTGTGAGACCGAGTGTGTCCTGGACCACCCAGAAGTCCTGTTACATACATAAGAGACAATGCCGCGTTTAGGCAAATCAAATGTATTTTTCCAAATCTGACCTTTAAGGCTGACTGCGTTGTAATTTAGCGATAAGATCAGATTTATGTGTTCATTTGCAGGTTGTCATAGTAACGGTGCGGGCATGTGCACAGGTGACGGAGGCTGCTGACAACTCCGGGGTGCTGCAACAAGCTACTAACATGGAAATTTTGCTTATTTTGACTCATGACTTTTTTCTCTGATGCTATTTTCTAGCAGCAGTGCAGTCAGAGGAGGCTCTCCTTCATGTTTGTTGTTCCCTGCCCCCTCTTATCGCAGTGTGCGACATCAAATACAGTACGTCTCGCATGGGGAGTGACAGAAAAAAAACATGTGAGATCCAATTTGATTGGTCGGACTAATCTGATCAGAACAGTCTGAAACAACAACCTGATCGGAAAAGGCTTTTTACGTTTCAGACTTTTGACTCGTATTGGATATGCCAAAAAAAAAAAAAAATCTGATTTGAGCTTCTGTCTGAAGACTTATATACACATTTTTAAACTTGTGCATGTGCATGTGTCAATAGCAACACGTTCTGACCCAACATACGTTGCTCTTTGCATGTATTGTATTGAAAAGCAACACAAATGTGTATTGAACCAAACAAAGAGGGAAAGAGAAAGACAGAGAGCAAAGAGTCATGGGAGGTGAGACCCTGCTGAGGCTCATCTACAAACATTATACTGCACCTGTTCCTTCTTATCACGGATCTGGAGTTCGCTCAATTCATTACCAGCTCCTGTGTGCACAGGCTACCATGAAAAAACAACATTAAGCGTCAGTTGCCTGGGCGTGCCTACGTATGTGTGTGTTAAAGATACGTACACTGAATGCATCGACTGCATGATTGCATGATGT
Source organism: Hoplostethus mediterraneus (assembly GCA_034670385.1). Classification (NCBI taxonomy): domain Eukaryota; kingdom Metazoa; phylum Chordata; class Actinopteri; order Trachichthyiformes; family Trachichthyidae; genus Hoplostethus; species Hoplostethus mediterraneus. The sequence goes on from JAXDDW010000014.1 coordinate 5,841,664, forward strand.
GCTGTACGCCAGCAATAGGGTGATACGGTTCAGCTACATAATTGAATTGAATGGCATCCACTCCCTAGAGTGAACACCATGCTTTGTTCTGTGACCAGAAATTTGCACCGCATCTTCCATCTGCGGTAAGTTTGATCGAGCTAGCGAATGCGCTCACCAAGGGAGAGCGACGGGACGGTCAGCAACGCGAGTTTAGCTCAAACTAAGAATTGGACAGTGGTGCGTTTGCTCAGTCAACCAGGTCGTCACTCACTGGCCTGTGGCTGGGAATTTACAGAAATAATAAAGTCACATTTTCACAATAGAGGGCAGTAAGCTAGCTAACTGGAGTAGAGATTGGGCACAACGGTCAAGACAACGGTCCCTTGGTTGTAGCTACAACACCCCTATCAAACCCTGCAGATACAGTGTGCAGTATATCATGTTTTTATACAGTATATTATTATAGTAATTTGGTGCTATGGGATAGTAAAAGCTTTACTTTTTGCACCTTTAAAGAGAGTACTTGCACCAGTACTATACCCAACAGCGTGAGTGATTTCTCCTTTAACTGCAGGGTTTCATTTTGCTCTCCTTTTGCACTCACTGTTTCTCCCCCTCCATGTTTTTACAGTGACACGCTAATGAATGGACAACACATTGTTCAGGCAGCATGACCGGTAGGCTTCACGTCGCCACGGCAACCACCATGGACTTGAATGTACACAGCAATTAGATTCGCTTGACAAATTGTTGTGATGCCACCCATAATAATGTTGTCTTCAATAGCATCACATATTCTCACAATGTCGCTGTGCAGGTAATTGACTAAAAACTATTAATTATTACTTTACCGACATTACCGAGTTTTGGCTTCCTGAAATCAATGCATCCTGTAAAAGAAGTTCTAGACCTGAGGTAAAGACTGTTGTATGTTAACACACAGCCACATATTTTATTTTATTTTTGTTTTGTTTTAAATTTAATTAAATTAAATTTGATTTTAATTTGATTATTTTAATTTAATTTGATTTATTTTTATAATTTTTTTAACATATTGCCTTTAATAGCATAATATTTTTTCACAATACTTTTGTTTTAGTATTATATACACGATTACTTTATTTGAAAAATCTTTATTGATAATGATCCTAATCCCAAATGCCTTTGGTACCCTGACATTCACTGGGCTATAAACAAAACTATCTGTAGTTCTTTCTTTCTTCAAATTACAAAGAATAAAACATGTATGAGCTCTCTCTATACTATATACTCTCTATTCTAAAACTTCACCGCCACCATCACAAGATCAAAGCCACTTGATTGGCTTAGTTAAACTCATCCAGCTTCCAGTTTCACATTACGAAGAATGTGTGGAGAAAGCACATAAACTATGTAAGGAGGGAATGATTGATTTCAGACACAGGCCTCACTAACTCACTGATACACACACACACACACACACACACACACAGTATCTCTCTCTCTCTCTTGGTCTCTCTCTCCCTCTCTCTCTCTCTCCCTCTCTTGCCCCAGAGCACAGTCAACCAACCCCCTTACCCACTAAATGAGGCCATAATTAGATCTATCAAGCATGGTTACAAATAACACCAAGGTACAGGGAAATTCCATCAGCGCTATTGACCACCCTGATGAGCTCATTCACATCGCCATCCTCACGTTATCATGGCCTCACAGACCACACACACACACACATACACACTCTTTCTCTCTCTCTCTCTCTCTCTCTCTCTCTCTCTCGCTCAGTGTGGAGGAGATTACAAAAACAAGAATTGAAGGGAGTAGGGATGAGGCAAAGTATAGATACACAGAGATCAATTCCAAGACCAGGTCAGGTTGAGTTTGGATCAAGACCAGGTCCAAAAGTCAGAACCAAGACCAGAGCAAATCTAGTTCTATTGAAAGACCAAAAACAGTGTAGATATAATGCTTAATACATTTCCACAGTATCTGCAGGAGCTTCAACATTTGAGTACTATTACATACTATATATATATATATATAGATATAGATATATCTATATATACTGTATAGGTGTAATCTCTGAAATTGCTTATAGTGGTGAGGAGAAAATGAACAAAGAGAAAAACACATCTCTAGATAGGCACGGAAAAAAGTCAGTCAGTATCTTAAGTAGAACATGAAGCTGTAGTTATTTGTTTGTTAGTTTGCTTAGCCTCACCCGCCTCACCCACCTCACCCAGCTCGCTCTCTGCATCTATAGAGCATCTCTGTATCTATCTCTGTATCTATCGAGATAGAGAGATTGGAGGCAGATAGATTACATAGATCACAATAGCCTTGAGCAAGGTACCATCTACTGCTCCACTGGAGCTGCTCGGTGGCTAATAGTATAATAATGTGCTTGTACTGGGCAACTTCTGGGTATAAACGTGTACATTTGTGTAACTCTCCCTTACCTGGCAAACTATTTCCCCAGGACTTCGCCAGATTTGAAATAAATACTATATAGTAGAAGAAGTAGCCACAGTGGGTAATTCCCAAGTACTACGAGTACCACTCCCATCATTACTTCTGATGGAAGTGAACCAGGGATTTATTATTGTTCTTAATACCATTATTATTACCAGTTATCAGTATCACAGAGTGTAATGCGTCACCATTGAAACCCCTCACGCCCCGCTCACCGGTTTACTCATTCTTTCCCCCGACATCTTGGGGGTCACAGCCCGGCCATCATCCATAACCGTCGCTGCTACTCATATTAGGAGCCACGGTCAAATCAATTTAGGCGGCGTTAGCAACAGAGACACTCTCGCTGTTGCCTTGGCTCCTTGTTAAACACTCCCATAAATAAGTCACAATAAAGGGCACACACAGCCTCCCTGCCACCAGTCACAGCAGAAGCATTTAGGTTTTCTTTCATCTGCCAGTAGTAGTAATGACCCTGTCCGTGTTATCGCCCTTGATCGCTGCTATCTCGGAGCGATACAAGGGCGCAGATTAGTCTAAGAGGTTTTTTAAAGAGGGACGAGATTCATATCGGGGACTATTTGAACTGCAGCCCTAATGCCATGCATCAGTCAAGACAGAAATCAGTTGTTTGGTTTCATTTCTGTATTGCACACAGCGGGGCCCCCGCCAGGCTGGTTTCTAAATCTGCCATCAACGAGCAGCATTGCCGGATTTTAGCTGTGAAATGTATTATTACTAAGCCCCGGGACAGTTCAGTCTGTATTAGGGACAAGTCGTGACAAAATGAATTTGTCTTGTACCCCACCATGTCATATCACACCGGTGTACCATCGCTACAGTTCAAATTGGCAAAATGGCAAATGTGATGTTCGCAGTGCCCAGGAGGAGTTTTTGGAGATGAGGGTTCTCCGGTATGTAACTGATAGCAGTGCTATGGCGTGAAGCTTGCCCGGTTGTAAATGTTCAGACGAACTCGACAGCAAGTCTCCTTTTCTTTGTCAGTGGAGACAAAAGTCATGATTCAGCGGGTTTTTACTCTTTGAGAGAAATTAGTCAACATTCAGAGAATAGTGTCTGAGATGTCCCATGCAAAGACAACAACATGTATTCTTCAAGGAACAATTCATCCCACAATGAAAGTTCTGCCATTATCTGTTCTCCCGCATGTCAGTCAAAGAGCCATTGAAGTATCGCACCAAACCCACAGCGAGTTAGTCACCACAGCTCCATATCAGCTTTCTCCCAAACAATCGGCGTGAACGGGGTCAGGTTGTTTCAACTTCCAGAAAGAACATGAAATGACCATCAATTTTCTCTAAACAGCTTGTGCAGCACAATCCAAGTATTGAGTCCAGAAGGTCTGTATTTACCACAATGTGAAGTGTTATTCTAGATAGAGGGATCTTCTTGCGTATGTATGGCAACCCACACAAAGGGTTGAGTCTGTTTACAACTCAGCAGCCATAGCCACTCCCCTGGTGACTTGTCCTTGTTTCAGTAACAACATGACACTAGAAGAAGTTACCTTTTCCTCTACGAAGAATAGCCGCCGGTGTGACATTAGGTCAAGAGACCCTCCCAGCAAGATCAGTGGTCCAACCAAAACTATCAAACCTAACCTCTCCTCCATCGGCACTCAGCAACAATAAAACCAAGCACCCCTTCAACTAGTGCTGTTTGCTCTACTCCCTTGCATCATGAATTGAAGAGCTTAGTAGCACTTTAACTAGAGCTAAAAGGACAGGCTGGATGCAATGAAAGTCACAGACGGAGACTGTTTGGTGCCATCGATTGCTCGATTAAGCGCTAAGCCCCAAAATAAGACAAGTGTACTTTCATAGCCTCTCTGAATGGAGTTTTTCCTGGTATGGCGTTTCTGGCTGGAAAAGTTAAATATTGTGTAGCTACTTTAAAACCTACTCAGAAAGGAAACCACAGTGGCGCAGAGTGAGCCTAGGCAATTTGAGCATTACGCTAGGATAGCAGCCTGTCATTATGTAAGGTCATTCATTCTACTACAATAGCATGTCTCTGGATACCCGGCCCAGCGGAGATAACGTTACTGCTATTTTCACTTAAATAGCAATCTCTTGTGGCATTATTTTATGTTATTATTCCAATAACATGGATTCCTAACGAAATCTTCCTCTTTAAAGCTGGAAGTCTTCCATACCTGCTGGTTTCTGTCAGAAGCAGCATCTCTGGCTGCTTCCATTTCTTTCCAGGCTCCTTGGTAATTCATGATTGAACAAGCTTTGATCAGACACAGGAACTTATTGTGGCATCTTACTTTTTGGAAATAACACACAGGTTTCATTAACTTGGGTAGCTTTTCATTGATCCAGCTTTAAAAAAGAAAACATAGATAGCCTGATAATAAATCAATACATATCATTACAGATGGTTTTTATCCAGGCAACTTTTTGCAGTGGGCCTTGCATTTATGGTGCAAATGTTTTTATGATTTTATGTCTGTGTGTTTATAATGCTGAACTATGAATTTGACCACTTGTATTTGACACGTTTTAATATATATGTATATATTATTTTTGTTATTTTTTATTGCACAAATATACTTAATATATATATTGTGTGTGTGTGTATATATATATATATATATATATATATATATATATATACATACACAGTGGGTTCTGAGTCCATCATTATTTATCAAAATCTCTTACTAATATTTTGTTAAATTATATTTCTCAATCAAGATAACATCATTTTTACACAATTAAATTAATAATTAACATTTTAAATAAATATTTTATAATATTTCTAATATTTCTAATATTTAATATTTTTAATATTATAATTAAGTCAATATCTGGTACACATTGATTAGAGAAACTTCCCTTTTAGAGCTCTAAACAAGCAGGCCCCATTCTCCTCAGCTGTTTGGGAGGTGATTGGTGGTCATACGAACATCAGTGGAGGTTTGACGGACATGCTGGGGGATAACAACTGAATTTTCATTTTGGGGTGAACGGTTCCTTTAAGTTGTGTGGAGTTCCCCTTTAAATGTGTTGCCTGTAACTCTTACCCCCCTCCCCGTTCAGAATCACTTTGCCTCTTTGTCAGGCCGGCTGTCAAACACAGTTCACACAAACTTCAAACCGCAGAGCTAGTGTTTAAAAGTGACAAAGAGAGAGCTGTGCTAGCCTAATTTGAAATAACTTTCCAATTTGAACAATTAAACTGATTTTTGGTTTCAGAGGTAATCATCGTAATGTACAGGAATTAATAAAAGAGAGAGCCACAGGGGGGCTTTGGGCAAGGTGGCAGGTCAACTCTAATAACCCAGTTTTGTTTGTACAGTGTTCCCACATAATCTCATTACATGTTTCAGCGCAGCCCAGTTCGGTTCGCCTGAGGATATTATGTTCAACGAAAAACACCAGTAAATGAAACACATTTAAAATAATGAAAAGTTTGAAGTAATGACAAAGTGCGTCACTGAGGCGCCTGAAATATCACTATTTCAGGGCAGCGGGGAATTTCGAACCGGACTATTAAACCGACTGTAAACCATAAACAGAGAGCTTTTCTAAACATTGGGCACTTTCCTGGACCGCGCTCGCTAGCCGAGCCTGGAAACTGTGATGTTTGTGGCTGGAAATTCAGAGGCTGGGGTGTATCACTTCCAAGAGCAAGGCTGTGCAGGCGTGATTAGTGTGTGATTGGGTCTTGGTGGTGACCCCGATCCTTTCCTCTGATACCACGCTGGATGGACTGGCAGCCACCGGCCAGCTAAACGCTCCAACACATTTGACGCCGCACACAGCATCAGTTTGTCTGTTCACTGGATCCTTTCAACACCTCAGCACTCTGCAATATTCTTATTTTTGTTCACATATATTTTTCTCTGTCATATATTATTATAATTATTATTATAGTAGTATGTCATCTTTGAAGGGGAATACCATCCCCCCACCAATCTAGTACAGATAATTCAGGTGACTGTGGCAGCACACAGGATCACTTCCTGGGTTAGCACCACTATAATAAAAGGCACATTTGTGAATTTTGAAAGTTAAATTCATTAAGTTAATTAAACTTTAAGCTCCAGGTTGCAGGCGTGACATTATAAAATTAAACCCTTGCATCTCTTGTTTTCCAGCATTGGGACACAATCACTAATGTGCACAAAAAAGTGATAGCGCTGCCCTGCGCGACTGGAATAACACATTAATTCATGAACTGGACTGGAACCGCTCCTCGACTGTTTCACAACAAATGTAATACTTGGAAAAGTGCAAACCGCCACTAGGTTATTTAGGTTATTTTTCATTGTCAGTGGTATGCAATGCCAAAGTGACAGGAGATGATGGGAGGGAGAAAAAAGGGGGATGACGTGTGCCAAAGGTTATGAGTGAAATACAAATCCACAAGCCATAAGTGCGTGGTATGCATGGTATGGCATATTTGACGCAAAGGAGGCGTCTGGGAAGAATGCTCGGCCTCATGGCAATTATTCTATCCCAGTAAAAACTATTTCTTTTGGCGCAAAACTTTGTAAAACCGTTGCTGATCAGATTTATTTTCAGCTTCGCCAGGTGGGTCGCGAGTGTTTGTTATGGCTGTTGGTTAATCAGAGCTGTCATAATAGAATATCATGTGATATCGCTGATGTGTGAAGCAACGGGCACAAAAATTAAGTGTTGTGAATGAATGTAGAGGCGTTTCAAAATGAACGTCTGTTGTTTTTGAGTGCATGTGAGTGTCTGTTTTGCTGTGTGTGTGTGTGCGTGCGTGTGTGCGTGCGTGTGTGTGTGTGTGTATTCTGACAAGGTTCAAAGGGCTTTCTCAGATGCTAATACCCACCAGTATCAGATGACTTTGGGCCCACCACAAAAAATGTGCTTTGGCTTAGAGTAGTGAATGATTCACCAGCTCCTGGTTTTTTGGGTTTTTTTTTTTTTCAAACCCGCAGGCAGAGAATTATCTGCGATTACAATAAATAACTGAGTGTTAAAAAACGGAGACGCTTTTCGTGTCTTCGTATTACATTGTATTCCTCCCTTGTAAACACGGACGCTAGTTCGTGAGACGATGACATGATGTAGTATGTATGTATGAATCCTTAGTATGAAGTTTAGAGGTCATAAAAAAAGGAAATAAAAAATAATATTTACAAAGAGCCGCTCGCTTGGCACACAGCAGAAAGACAAATCTTGTCATAATCCTAGAAATGTGCTGTTATTGAGTGCCTACCATTAACCACCGACGGATGGGTTTTGGATACGACACCCAGACATTCGTCACCTCGGGTTTTATAGTCTGAAATAAAGTTTCTGACAAGGTTAGACCTGTAATGATGACAAAATAGAGACATGCCGGAATAAAAATCGGTAACATAGCTCAAATCAGTGTCATGAAACGTGAAGCCATAGGCGACACGTTTTTAATTAACACTGACTTCAGTTGTGATGCACATTAGTACCGATGTGACACAACTAACTAGTTTTCACTAACCAGGGACAGGCTTCCTCTTTAAGGTGGCATGGAGAGCATGTGGGTGCAGATTAGCCTTGTCTTTCTTTTCTATCTATCTGTCTGTCTGTCTGTCTGTCTGTCTATCTATCTTGACTTTAAGATTGTTTGATGAAGTATTAAGTCCTCGTATGTCCACAGTATTAACAGTAATGTGTCTTAAATATCCCAGAAAACAATTATTTTTCCGTAACCTTTCGGGTATTTGGTTCATGCTCTCATCCAGAGCAACTTCAGCAACCTCAGCCTAAACTCCCATAACTTCAGGAGCAACCCGTAGTAAGAGTACGGGTCACAGCCATGCCCCCCCCCCCTCCCCGCGCTGCCAAAAGACGTTACCAAAACATCCCTGTGACCCTGAAATTATCGTGTTTGGCAGAGAGGTGCAAGGTAGGTTTTATTTTAGCTCACAGAGCCCTGGGCTTTCAGACAGCCGGCCTGAAGACGCCAGGACGGTGAAAAAAAACAAAAAACACTTGACACATTTTAATGAAAAGGAGGTTGTTATGTTTTAGCTTTTATTCAAGGATACATACAGATTTATTTAATTTTACTCAGTTATTTAATTTCCTGCTTTTGTTTTGATACTGTCAGATTATTTGTAAGTCCGGTTTTCTTTTCTTCCTCTCAGGTTTTGTTATTTTTGTTTGATTTACATTATGCCCTGGCCAGATATAGAGCTGACCATTTTGACAACACGCTGCTGTGCGAGAGGGTCACTGCTCCCAGCGCCGGGGAAAAATTCCCATCATGCCTCATTCATGATTCATTCAATGTTTCATCTTGGATACCAAAAGGCCAAGTCATAGCGCTGCAGTCCCATTCAACGTGACCTTTTTCTCTTTTTTTTTTTTTAAATGTGTGCGTGAACGGGCAATCTTTGAAAAATCTCCGCCGGTTTCTTGGCGGTTACTCTCCAGCGTGCAGAAGTTAAGAGAGGTTGACTGCATCTCAGCTCTGTTACCGGGCCATGCTGTACATGACCGCCCCCCCACTGCTTCTCATTCAACATCCAATCTCCTTCATTTCCAGTGTTTAATTACCCCTGATGGTAGGCATTGTTCTTGTGTGTGTGTGTGTGTGTGTGTGTGTGTGTGTGCGCGCGCAAAGAAGCATCCACATCAACACCTAGAGATCATCCAGGCATCCTGGGGTTGGACGTGCTGAGTCACATGACCACCTCTCCCTACCCTGCCTCATCTTCCTCCTCCTCCTCCTCCTCCTCTTCCTCACTCTCCTTTGTGAAAATCCCCTCTCTGCACTGTCACCCGAGTGGAAATGAGCTGATGGATGGAGAGCGACAGCATGTGACCCACAACTCAACTCTTTAATGTGTAGCTATTCCACCCGTGGGGGCTTCCCTCAACCCTGCAGCAAGCCAAAACTAAACTCCATCTGCACACGGACGCACCATCACACCGGCCTGCTCACGTGACACGGCAACTTTGCCGACTCGAGCTGCTCTGGAAATGTCGGCAGTTTCAATGCACGAACATACAATGGCAGAAAAAAAACATTCAGCTACTGTTGAACATTTACTTCACAGTAGCGTGATTTAGGGGAATAATTGTGTAACTGTGACACCCAATCTCTTCTTCTTCTCCTTATCTGTTCTTAGTAGTACTGAAGTCCTTGGTTGACAAATACATTAGCAGGTCATCTAGATCTAACAGATACAGAATGGTAAACCAGGTAATTCCTTCTGTTCACAAAATTTGTGAGGCTACTGCATTTTTTTCCTGTCGAGCAAAAAGGGGAAATATAGGTCAGCGCTTTATGCAATGCTTCCATTTTAGTGCCACACGATTCCATTTGGCTCACAGTTCCAGTTGTCCAGTCTTGCCCGACATGTCAGATCTTTTCCCCTCAGCATAATGCAACAGAAATGTGTTGTGCTGTGTTTTGGCTGGGTTTGAATTTTTAGCGTGTTCATGTTGTTGTCCTGATTCATTCCGTCATATCACTGGACGGTCGTAACATCCTTAGTTTAGCTAGCAAGCACTGAAACCGTCGGCTGAATCAGAGCAGTAAAGTAATAATCTGCAGCATTTACTAAATCATTTTCAGTCTCTTTATATAACACAGTAGTGATTCAACCTCTGTCCAGGTCATGAAAGCTTTTCCATCTGCTGTTCTAAACACCCGGTGTCACGTAGGCCTTTTCCCGGGGAAAATCCTCTGGTACAGGAAGTGATGCGTTTTTACGTTTCTAGGCAGCAGCAACAGCGGCGTGTTTAGAATTAACAGAAGAAGAACTGGGTAGTTAGCGTTAGCAGCGATAACCACCGTGGCTGAACACACAAAGAAAAGAGCGCCACCTACAGAAACTCAAACTCCCATCAACAGAAAATCCACGTCACAGTACTGGACACACTGTTTGATTGACAGGTGATCTCTGGGAAGTGTGAAGATGTCTCCAAAATCTTGCACTTTAAAACGGAGGAACTTGTAATAGACAGAAAGTGAAACTGTGCTTCAAGCAAGAGCAATACCCAAAGCGATAATATAACAATAACCTAACAGTGGATCACCACACATGCACAATTTCAGCTGTTGGCCATGTGCACCTACTTGCAATTATAAACAGATGCTAGCCTACATGATTGGTACTCAGGGGATAGGAATTAGTGTTTTTTTGCATTACTTCCTTAATACTGTGAGTGCAAAGGGTGAAAAAATCTACCAAAACATTAGAATTTCAAATTGTAAGCTCTGAGCAAAGTGTTTCACCTCTGAGCAGTAATATTGTTGTTGTGTAACCTCCGTGTATTTACACAGATATAAAGCATTTAGCCAAACTGTAACGGGCCGGGGCCGCAGCACTGTTTACATTTACTGTGCTCCGTCCATAATAATTAGAGTAGACTGTAAAACTTTTATAAGTTCGGTTCCTCGGCTGATTGTTTTATGCCGGTGGACCTGTGGCCAAATGAATGATGACTTTAATAAAACCGGTTACGAGATTTTGAGCATCTGCTGTGGGCCACCCAGCCCTGGCAGTTCAAAAATAACTCGAAAAGAATCTTTCATTTTACTGCCTGTGATTTATATTTTTGCTATTCATTCACACAGATGTTCCATTACCGTGCTAGTGAAAGAAATATTTTCTTATTATTGAATCTAGTGTTTTATACTGTTCTACAGTCTATGAAAATAAACTAAACCAAACCAATGTGCAGTAAACACTCTGCTCTTTTTGATCCTATTACCATGAGTTCACAGTTTTTTCAGTCAAATCAAAACAATCAAATAAAACATTCATCTAACATTTAGAAAATGTGAAGAACTTTATTTGTAGTAAATGGATCTGTTTCTTATTTCTGTGTCAGCTTGGTTTAAAATTTGGTTGAAATAAGGGAATTGTTTTTTTTAATTATTTAATTAAATTCTAAGTTTAATTATTAAAGCAACACCGTTGTTTTTAAATTGTAAAATATGATGGTGCATTTTCTGAGGCTCATATTATATGATTTAAAAGGTATTTTAACAGCCACAAAGTAACTAAGTTAATCTTTAGACTGAACTATTTGCTCTCACAATCATAAAAGCACAGATCTCTTCCTTTCAATACTATTTTACTAACCTATTTTTGATATAAATTAATCTCTCATGACAAGCAACATTTATATTTATTTTATTAAATATTTATGTGTGAGGCTCGTACACTCTTTAAAACACAAATTGAGCATTCAGCTAGCATTTGAATTGGAAATGTAATATTTTTGTTTTGTTTGTGCCACACAGTTTAGCAAGTAAATACAAGCATGTCAACACATGCCATTTAGAAGAAAATCTCCCTTGCCATTGCTAATACCATTGTTATCGGCTAAAACCTAGCTAAACATCGCCTTCACAGTACACTTATAATAAATAACAAATAATAGAATATCATAATAACAAATCATCATATGAGACTGCGGCCTATGAGGAAGCTGTGATTGCTACAAGAATGTGGGTCTCTATAGAAACTGACGATACTAAATAAGTAACTCAATGCACATAATCAATACGCATCACTGTCATATGATTTGGACGTGGAGCAACATCGTGTTACAAGGGAATTTTTTTGCAGACAAGACATTAACATTTTATAACAAAATAGTTGCCAATATGTGAAGTTATTCCTCTCAGTTTTGCCATAATTCAGTACACTGTTGAATTCTTTTGCTCATTATTTTGGCACTTTTGGCAAATAGCTCAAACCTGCAAGAATAAAAATATAAAATACTGCAGAAGGCATTTCCATCCATTTGGCAACGAGAAAGCAGTTATTTATAAGGTTTTGCTGCTGTGAATTATGGGGACTTGAAAGGTCAATTTTAGGTTTATTTTAGGCACAAATGCCACATTTTACTTCTTTGCCCATATTTAGTAACTTACACTTTTGAACAAGAACCTGAGCAAATACATGATTTGCTCACTTTTTTTAAGAGCTAAAAATGTTCATCTTGCACATACCCATCTCTCTCCTTCACATACCCAATTTAATAAATTACAAACAACCACTTAGACAGGTTCAAATAAATATGACAGACCACCAAAGTCAAACTGAGCAGTGCATCTTTTGATTTTGCTCATTTTTTTTCCCCCTCCCTGAATCTATCAAATGCATGTTTACAGAATGCAGTATAAATAAAATTCACCATAAGTGGTTGTGCCAGGTCATGGATGCCGGCGCGCTCGTTTGGCCCTGGACGGCCTTAATTCCCTCTGTCAGGCAGTAATCAGGTCTGTTTCACATAACGGGCCATTAGTTTAAAGAGCAAATCTGCTTTCGGCACCGCTGGGAATGGATGGAGTTGGGGGCGGGGGGGGGGGGGGGGGGGGGGGGGCTAGGGAGGGCTCACTATGCCAAATGCAACCCGGCTATGTTAGGGGCAGAGAGAGAGAGATTGAGGATGTGAAGAAAAAGAGATATGGAGGGAGAGAGACAAAGAGATGGAGAGAGAGAGAGGGATGGCGTGGTAGCAGCACTCATCAGATCCAGTGGAGGAAGACGGAGGCTGACAGGTCAGAGTGTGCCCCAGAGACGTTTCCATTTTAGCTCCATTCAAATCTGTAATCACTGCCCTCCGCATGAACCCGCTCTTCTTCACCACACATTAAAAAAAAAACTCAACGCACACACACACACACACAGCGACTGCAGAGAAAACCTCAAAAAGGAAGTGAAGAATCTACGTCTTGTATGTCCCTCGCCCCCCGCGGGCCACAAACATAGTGGAAGCTTCTTGCTTGACTCGGCTTGAATCCCGTATGTCCACACAGATTGGCGCTCGTCCTCGGACTCATCATGCAGATTGCGGTTTCCTCATTGAACTTGAGGGTTTGTTTGTGCAACAAGCAAAAACACTAATGCAAGAGACAAGTGTTGACAAGAAGATGACAACAGTATACCGTCACCCACTGGCCTAGTCAAGCCCGTGAGATGTCACCGTCTCCCCTCTCGCGTCTCGTTAGATCAGCCCTCGTCGCTATACGGTCCGGCAACCAGATAATTGGAAGTGCAGCATGGCGGCGGTCACACACACATATATCCAAGACGCTTTGCAAGTTTCACAGAAAACAAGACCCAAGTGAAAGTTAATTCCCCCTCAAGTGAGAGGGGCAACTTTGTGCGAGGCGCTATTTTTCCTGTCCGTCCAACGTCTGGAGGAGCGGGGGCAGGGGAGGTTAGGCCGAGAACCACTCCTTGCCCTAATAGTTTAAGACAGAGCCAGCATTTGCTTTCATCTCTCAGGGGGAGCGCTGACAGAAACAATTCTCGTTTTCTCTCGGCCCGGCTTTGCCCATCCAAGAGATGTTTATGTACGTATACGTGTCTCCCTTTCAATGTGTTTGATTCATTTTGGCTTGTCTACAAATTGAGGAAGCAAATTGGTGAGAAAAACAAAAAAAAACAAAAAAAGAAGCAAATGTTGTATTTGTATGTACAGAAAAGGTATTTTTTATATCAAATCTTATCCCAGGCTGCAAACTGAATGACATGGAGAGAGAACAGCAAGCAAGGATGTTCAAAAATAAAAAAACTACATTGTTTAGTTTAAATGCCTAAAGAACATTTAAAGTATAACCTAAAACATAATGCAATATTTGTCAACAATAACAATATTTGTCAAAAAGTGACTTTAGTGGGGAAATCTACGGGTGAAATTGTTCCAAATAAATATTAATCTTCAAATTCAGGGCATTTAAGTGTAAAAACAACCACATGAGAGTAGAGTTTGTACATCAGCAGCATGTGCCCCATCATTGTTTTTATTTTTAATGTTTATATTGGTTAGTACGCAAGCTGTACTTTCCGGAAGCCCTTTTTCCTCCTCCTGGCCCCCGCCCTCGAAGCCTCCTCCACCCCGTCAGGCTCAGTCAGCAAGGCCCCCCTTGTCCAGCGACATGGCATTTGCACTGCTGAGGAGAATGTGAGCTAATGAAAGTGTAAAGCCTGTGTTCACTAGAGTATAAAATTCACATTTGGCCAAGGCAGGCTGTGCAATCTGATATTATGAGCCCGCCGCAGAGAGACTGAAGGCTTGAAATAGCACTCAAAAAGACACAGCGAGACAAAGCGAAAGCGAGAGTGGGGTTGTACACGAGGCATACGGAGCCGAAACACTGAACGCTAGAATTTGATAATTCAACTTTGGGTTGTTTTAGTGCCGCGATGGTCATAAAGACTTACGGGGAAAAAAGGGATCAAATGAGATCTTGGGACTAACGGGAGTAAAAATAGCGCTGCCCGCAAACATCATCAAGGTGGCACAGTCTTTGTCAAAAAGGGAAGAAAGCCGTCTGAGAGATGCAAGGTACTGTAAGCCGCCATCTTGTTTCTCGTGTGTGCGGAGCAGCCGCTTGCCCTTGTTAAATGGAGGTTTGCTGTGGACAGAAATGAGGTCAGAGGCAGTGTGAAGACATGATGCAAACTACTGGCCTCTTTCTCACGCTTTCCTGACCAAAAGAGAGGACAGCGTAACTCTAGAGGTATCTGTACAATTTATCCACTTAAGAACAGACCATAATAAGTGAAGTATTATTTAATCTCTGTTGCAGCTCTAACACATCCCAGACCTTACCACAGCAAAAACCATCTTGCATGCAACTGGATGCAAATCATAGATTTATCTTTCAGGATCTCCACACTCAGCAGCCCAGTTGGCCTTATTGCTTTTAGATGAAGGGACTGAAAAGTCCTGGAGGTGAGTTAAAGCAGCAATACTGTGAACACCCAGGATGTAAACAGGAGGATAGACGGCTGCTGCCAGGTCTTTGTTGAATCAGTGGTCCTGCTCTCACCGGGTCAGAAGTTCATTCACATTAGGACTGGTTGGCCTACTTCCTCCCTGAACCTTGGGATCCATCCTGCCTCACCCGGCAGAGATTCTGCTGCCGGCTCGGTCGATGGAATCACTCAATACTGAAATACTGGAGCGGTCCTAGTATTTATTATCTAACTATGAGTACTACTACAACCATAACTACTACTACTACTACTATTACTACTATGTCTCTACTCATACCACAGCTGCCTCTACTATTACTACTACCATTACTGCTATTGTTACTACTACCATTACTGCAACCATTACTACTGCTACTGCTTCAACTACTACTACTACTCCACTACTACTGTTACCTTTTCAGCTGCTACTGTTACTACTACCATTACTACTGCTACTGTTTCAACTACTACTACTGTTACCTTTTCAACTACTACTGTTACTACTACCATTACTACTGCTACTGTTTCAACTACTACTACTAATTCAACTACTACTACTGTTACCTTTTCAACTAGTACTATTACTACTACTACTACTACTACAACAACTTTAACTACTACTACTGCTACTACACTACCCTGATTTTTTCTCTTAGCACTTGCTATTTAGTTTTATTTGCAATATAAATAATATAATAATAATAATAATAATATATATAAATAATATATATAATAATATTGTATATATACATATATATACATAACTTATTGCACTTTTACCTCAGCACTGGTTCTGCTCTTAGGTGCTTGTTTAGGCAGGAAACGCACTTATGATTTCTGGTGACTAGTAGTTCTCTGCCTATGTTGAATGCACTTATTGTAAGTCGGTTTGGATAAAAGCGTCTGCTAAATGACTAATGTAATGTAATACTATTTCAACAATTACTACTACTACTACTGTTGCTACTACTACTACTGCTATGACTACCACTACTACTTTAACTACTTCAATTACTTTTACTACTTCAACTTGACAAGACTGCCTTTAAACTGCTCCATGCTGCCTGCACAAGCACACACATTTCCTTCATAAAATGTATGTATAAAATGTTAATATTATTATTAATTGTTATTAGAAAATAGAAACCTAATAGAAACCTATGTCTAACATATTATTAGCTTAACATATACCACCCCTCCAGAGGCCCCCCCCCCCCCCCAACAACCCAACAACATGGAATTGATCACGGGAAAGGCGCACGACAAACTTCATTATTCCCTTGACCCATCATGATGATTCATCATTAGTCATCATCATCGGTCTCGACTGAGCATCCTCCATTGAGCAAATTGCGGGCTCGGAGGATGAGAGGCTGATAAAAGACGGGGTCAGAGGTCGTGGAGCCAACGCGTTTGTTTTCCCGCAGCAGAATGGGATTCCTGCGCAGGGTGAGCTGGTGGGGCACCCTGAGGAGCCAAGCTGGCAATTATCATCAGGCAGGAGCAGAAATTACAGCCATACCTATATGATTGCAGACTATCGGGTTTCACCGGTTTTGTACGGCCCGGAAAGGAGGAACTCCCTCTCTCTTCGCGTTGGGCCTTGTATCACATATGCACGCTCAGCTGTACATGCGGCGTACATACAATACACGGCAGACAGTAGGATCTGAAAGGCAACACTTTTTCATCAAGTTCAATCAGGCTGTATGTAGGTCAGCATGTGCCGGAGTTAGTGCAATGGCCCCTCAGCTCTGGGCCATAATTATTATGGGGATGCCTCCCTTTCTCTCTCTCTCTCTCTCTATCTGTCTCTCTCTCACACACATTGTCTGTCATGTTTTTATATAAGCAGGTGAAGCCGTGGTTGTGTCCATGCCTCAGGTCTCAGCCGGACATTAGCCTCGGCCGCTCGGTGTTCAGCTCACATCAGTATAAGGTGCATAACACATGTGAACGGGTCAAATTGTGTTAATTGTGGGTTGCAGGATGAGAGGCTGATAAAAGATAAATAGATATAACACACACAGCCAGACAGGAAATGTAAAGGGGAAGGAGCTTACGGTTACAGAATACATCGGCCTGAAATGTCTCTGAACTAGGAAAGAAATAACGACGTCGGGAGATTAGATTGTCCCGATCTTCAATCGTCTATCCAATTCAGTGAAATAGGGAAATATTTGCTTTTTTGAGGAACAAATACTTTTTCTTTAAAAATATGAAATGACGTCTGATATACTAAAAAAAGCCAGAATAATTCCTGGTGAGAATACAATTTTAATATGTCTTAATATTATGTGTGAATAATATCTGATTATATTTTAGCTTTGATTAGAAATGTCAGACTTTAAACTCATTTGCATTAAAATTACTTTCCATATATAATAAGCAGCATTCATATTTATTGTACAATAATGCAATAGGATTGTTTTACAACTTACATTACTTATGACTTGCTTTCCATAAAACACATATTGTAAATTAAGATATAACAATATATTCCTTTTATAAAAACATTTTGACTAAAATATGATTTGTGGTTTCTTTATTTTTTTATTTTATTCTAAAAATATTCTTATTATACATGTAGAGAATATCTATGTTTCATAATTATGATTATAAATGAGGCATTATACATTTTGGATATTTTCCTCATAAATATCCAATTACCTTGAATGTGGCTGACATCCTATGAGATTTATTTTTAGTGTGAAAGTGTTGAATGTATTTTTGTATGCGTTCAGTTTCATGTTTTCACTTTGGTCCATGAAACCCGTCAGGAAGTAGAAGATAATTAAAGCAGAATACTATTGTTAATCAGTTCTATATGTAGACCACGTACTAAATTAATTTGTACAATTTTCTTGCAATAATATGTAGTCCCCTCTTAAATGTAAATATATATATAAAAAAATAAGAAAACTCAAACAACTTAACTGGCTGAAATCCTGTGACTGTGATTTTCTCATACATGACAGTTACTGCAATGCAGCAGTCTGGCTGTTATAGTCTTTTTCCTCATTCTTGTTGGGTCGATGCCTCCACATATAAACTTAGTCACTGGATGGGAATGCAATTTGTATTTGTTTTATCTTTACTGTCAACTTTAAGCTCATAAATAATTGCAAAAACCTTAGAAAGAACAATTTTTACTGATGATTTACTGACGTACTGTGAGATTCACATGGAAGCAATAGAGCTGTCAAGTTGAATTGAAAATGTTTTTTTTAGTTTTTTTTTTTACTTTTTAATGTGAGTCCTGTAAATGCTTTGCACTTGCACGTATCCTCGCATGAAAGTTTTATCTTCAAGGTGAACATTTGGAAATGAAAAAAGCATATTTCTGCCTTTTCTTCTCTGAGTGGGAATGTTCTCCGTGTGTTTCCTCCTTTGGCGTTTGAGTGTGTGAGAGTGGCTGGTCACTGGGAGGTCACTCTCTCTGCTAGGGAGAGAGAGAGAGAGAGAGAAGTTGTGTTTTACAGAACCACTGTGAAATGGAGGGGACGTTCACAATTGCACTCAAAAGCTGTACCAATCAAACTCACCTCCTGATGTATTTTTGTGCCATTGCGGTACGTTGGGTACACGAATGAGCTGAAACGGGTGTGTGGGAAAAGGTAATGCACTTTCACAGTGGTATGCGTATATAGCATTTCAGCCGGCAATTCCCGGAGAGAGTCGCACTGCCCTTTTCCATCACATCTTTAAGCCCGCACTTCAGTGGCGGCGGTGTAGTATTTTCTCTGACACGTTGCCCCCGGTGCTTTTCCATGTCCCGGCCTTGTGTGAAAGGAAAGTTCACACTTTATACCAATGACAGCCTCAGGCGCTTAACCTTGTACAGGGGAGGGGGTTGGACTCAACAGGTGGACACCTTGGACTCCTTTCATTTTGCCTCTAGTATTCATTTTACCTCCCAGGTAGTGTTGCGGGTGCAGAGGGACTGAGGTGGGAGAGGAATACTGAGTCTATACTGAGTGGGATCTGGTGTGGAGTGACACCAGGCAGATAATAACCGTTACAAGGCTGTATCCTTGCACAAAAAATAAACAAAATATACCGTCTTTGTACATGTACGATGGAATCCCCTTCTTACATTATGTGCAATATTGCATTTGATTTCTACTTCAATGAATTCAAAGTCATCAGGACAGTCACCTCATCACTTATGGTACTTAACTATGAACTATAAATGTGAACCTTTAAACACCTTTAAAACAAAACAAACGTTTCACTATGAAGACTTTCATTTGCTAAACCTAAAATATTACATAATCCAGCTATATCTTTATTTAACTCAAAGTTACAACCTTTAATGAAACTTTGTTGAGACTTTACAGAGAAATTTGAATTATTAATACTAATCTTATACTTTTTTTTATAGAGAATAGTTGGATATGTGGATCCTGCATGGAAACACAATCTAGATTTATGTACTAGGAGCCTCCAACTTGTCTGAAATGCTCTGTCGATATTCTCAAGGCAAATATGTCTAAACAACGCAGGAAAATTCATATCAGCCTTAAACAGTGAGCGTAAAAAATGTAGATACGCCGTGGCATGGATTAATACCGACAAGGTCAATTACTCTTATCGACAGTATTTATTAGATCTGCGGCTCGGCTGGATGTCTGCCGCGGTGCGCAGGGTTCAGCTAGCGGTTTTGGGCGCCACGTTTGTACGGTAGACGGCACACTCGCTCCACATTAGATCAGTAGCGGCCTAATGGCTGCTCTTGGATGTGACACAACTGTGGCACTGTGTGGGATGTGCAGACGAGCTGACCGAGCACTCACCTCTCTCTAAACACTTTATTTATTTATTTTCCCCTCTTGGCTTAAAGCGCCTTTGTGGAGCTAACCTACATAACAGCTTGGTGCTCTGGCAAACCCCAGGACAACCAGGCTCCTTGATACAGATATGATGAGGGCGCTTAGAAATGCAAACAATGGAGGCTCAATCAATCTCGGCGGCCCAGATCATTATTGAAATATCACGCAGCCGCTTGATTGAGCCGTATTGAGTTTAGCCACTGAAGCACACTTCGCTATATTGAACAACTTGGCGGCCTAATCAAAACTAAATTATTTCCATATCATAAACTGGGACTCCCAGAGACAATTGGAGTCATCATCTTCTCGGGATGTTTGTATTAAATTGATAGTTCATCTTTAAAGGGAATTTTGTCTTATTGTTTTGATCACGACTGCACTTTTCACCCCGTCTGAGCCGGACCATATCCTGAGGTCCAGTTCCCTTAGCTCAGGTAGGCTAAATCACTACCAACTTTTAAATCACTTCTGAAAACTCATTTTTTATATACTTACTTTTATGTAACAACGTTTAGTTACTTTTACTACTTTTGACCTGCCGTTTGTGACTCTTACTTACTTACTTTTATATTTCTTACCTTGTTTTATTGCTTTTTTTATCCTTTGTAAACCTTTATGACTGTGTTTTGAAAAGTTCTATATAAATAAAGCTTATATATATATATATTATATGTCTTTATATGTCTGAAAACACATACCTGCACATACCATACTCTCTTTCTCTCCCTGTCACACGCAAACACACCCAATGAATTATATTTAAACAACATGTCGCTTATACAGCACGAACAAGCTATGGCCAATCAGTCATCAGGCAAATGGCTTCTAAATGAATTCAGGCAGATTCAACTACAATAAAAGCAGCACATAATATCATAACAACACAGCCTGGCCTGGTTTAGTTGTTGCTCTGTGAACCCTGCTCGACAACGTCAGGGTGAAAGGTTCACAGCGGGCTTGGAGGAGAGGGTTTTAGAAGCGGGGCTGTTGCCTCCAACGTATTACGCCTTTAATGCTCTCAAGGGGGATGAAGAACGAGGAAATGGCATAGGGGAATAAGCTCAGTTTTCACACTGCTGTACGTCCCGTCACCCACCTCACATGTTCCCGCATCAGGGCGAGAGCTGCTGTCAAAACAAAATACTCCCCTGTGACAAATCTATAACAGGAGGAAAGGACCTTAATGTAGGACTGCGTGTACTTTTGAGTAATTATGGGCAAGACTCCACCACGGGGCTCACTCAGTGCCCTGTTGATGGCAGTAGTGTCCCAGTCAAACACCACACGCAAAAGCAGGGCAAACACAGATTACTCTATTAAGGATTTCGACAACTAGGTTAGTGTTTGCAGTAGTTCACGGCATAGAAAAAGAATGTTGAGAGGATGTGGAGAGCATATAGCAATAGTACTTGAATGTATTTAAAGATTGTATCAATTATGAACGTTATGAAATAGAAAAGGAGTCAATGAAAGAGATGAGAGGACTTGAAGCCTCATGGCAGCCCATCATCCGAGGCAGGTAGTCCAAGGCCGCAGTAGCCGAGGTGAAGAGTTCAGAGCAAAAGAGAAGCGCCACCCTCACAAACTGTAGCGTGGCCGTTTGTTGTGCCATCACAATCACTAGATCCTTCTCCACGGCCACCATGATGAACTCCAGATGAACCCGCTTGTATCTGTGGGAGCTAGGCAGATCGGGCCTTCTGATTGGACGAAGTCGGCGCTCCATATTTGGGAGATTACCGGAGCCAGGTTTGAGCTGACCCACTCGGAAATGGCTGCCATCGCTGCCCCCCACGTGAGAGAATAACTTAATCGCTCCACGGGCTTTTTAATTATCTCATAATATCTGGTGTTTCTCACTGCCAGGGTTTTGGGAGATGAAAGGAGGAGGGAAACTGAGGGACTTCTTGGTGTGCATGTGTGTGTTTTTTTTCCCCCTTTCTCCAAAGTGTTGACTGTGCGCCAGTAATGAAAGTGATGTAAATTGTGTGTAATTATACTGTTTGAGTCATGTGACAGAGTCTGGGATTCAAGCCAGAGTGGAAATATGAGATATGGAATATATTAAATAATTGTGTGTGTGTGTGTCACATGTTGTTCTTCTGAATCCTAGTTTTATGTCAGCTATGTAAGTAAGAAGATTTTCTAAATTATTGCCATGCGTGATGAAAAGATTACAATAATATGTAATGGCTTGCCCAAGTAAAATAGTTTGCACATTTGTCTACATGATTATTTTTCAGCTGAGCAAGATAAATATTTAGCTTTCACTATCAGGCTTAAGTACCTTCTGATCCACTTGAATTATGAATTATTTACAAATATAACTACACATTTTAGTGTAGTTATATTTGTAAATAATTCATAATTCATTCATAATTATTTACCGTGTCAAACGATTTAAAAGGTTGAAATATGTATACCTACAAATATAACTATTATATTATTTAGGCTAGATAAACTTATTGTCAGGCATAAAATACAACCTGTCCTTGAAGTTTTATATGATTGGTTTTATTCATTTTTATAATTAAGCATTTTATTTCTACAATTTTTAAATTAATTGATTTAAATATAAATATAGGAATAGTACATTTAAATGATGATTAATACATGATATTTATTCTAAACAATTTAGTGAAGTAAAATCACTTTTGAGAGCTTCTAAATCATTTATAATTATTATTGTTATGATTGCATGTGTCATATTGTGCATTTTAAATAATAACAGCACCAATTTAGGATTTATAATAATAGCAATAATAATACAGAACAGTAATAATAATACTAAGATTGCTAGTACTACAACGATAATATGTATTATTATTATTTGTAGTAGTATTAGTGGTACTATTATTATTATTATTATTATTATTATTACAATAATAATAATGTCAACATAATCTATTATATCTAACAAAATTCTATAAAATCTATTGAATAATTCAAATAATTAATGTTTTATATAATATAATTCTGTTAAATATATTTAAAATATCTGTCAAATAACCACGGCAACAAATATAATACCTATCCAAACACACAAAAGCTATTTCAGGTCACTGTGGCCCCTGATTCACCCTGAATCCTGTGGATTTAAATATAAACAACTTATCCTAAAAACCTCCTGACCTCCTGGCCAAATTAAGAGACACATCAGGGTTCACCGAAAGTTTAGCGATGATGATGATGCTGAAGCTGATTTCAGTGATGGTGATGGTGATGGCGATGGCGATGGCGATGAAGCGGGGACAGCAGAACAGTTGGGGTGGAAGGAGCAGCTCCCTCCTCTTGCCACACTAACCTCTTCCTGAACTCCTGACGAGCCTGTCTCACGGGCCTTTTCCTCATCCTCAAACTGTCACATGCTTTTTGATCGTCTGTCCCACCAAGCATTCACCCCCTGCAGCCGTCCAGCCTCCCCTACGACAATGTTTGCAAATGGACTGCTACTTTTTTTTTGTGTGCCCCGCAGTCCTGCCACCTCTCCTTTCTCCCCCGACTGCTTCTCCTCTTCCCTTCGAGCAAAACTTTAGCTTAGGCCAATGTGAAGGAAAGATCAAGGTATTTCTGATGCGTATGCGTATATATCCTATAGAATAAAACTTTCTACTTTACAAGGGAAACAGTTAAATCGGACCTTTGTATTTGAAGACCTTGCACGAGACATAAATCACATCAGCCTTCCAGAACTTTTACCATGAAATTAAAAATGGAAACATATAAAGTATTGTCCAATGTACCTTTGGCTAAAGGTTTCCCTTTAGGGTAACAATCAGTTAATGGATGTTTTATCGCTCAAAGTTTACAGTTGTGTTTCCACAGTAAGAGGTTAGGTAAAGTGCTAATTTGTTGGCAAGCCAGCTGAGTATAGTACGGTCGTAGGCGTAGATTTGGTCGACAGGCGGACGTGTCCCCCTCAATGTCAAGAGAAGGAGGAATTCTGCCCCCCAATTATTTCTGCCTCAAATGCACATGCTGTATTTCTGCTCGCTCTGTGTTTTTTACGAGCAGAGTTGAGTCGTTTTCCTTTATCGTGTCACAACGGGGCCGTGGTGAAGCCCTCCGAGACTCTGATCTTCACTTTTACCAAGTTTTACCAAAGCGCATTTTTTTTGACAGGCTTTGGTCACAAGCACAAAGACCCCTTCCCTTTTAACAAAAAAAAAGATAGAGCCCTTCCCCTAGCTGTTTGAAATTCCTTTTCATGCCTTTAAAGGCCTTTCAATAACAAATTACACTGTATAGGGCGGAGTGGAATGCGTTTATAGCCTATGCCATGTTTTATATTTTGATTCATTTTTGCACATCAGGAGTTCAGTCTAGCCGTCTTGGACTCTATTTCAGATTCTCCAGTATTTCCCTTCACTCTGTCTCATCCCTGCATAGTTTCTCATGGAAATTAGTATCTTTTGTTTCAATCTTGCCGATGAATTGAGGGAAAACGGAGTTGCATTCAGGCTGCCTATGGTATGTCAGTGTGATTTGCTGCCCGGGGTCTGATCCAGAGTGTGTGCGTCCCACCCTATGCCCTTGAGTCTAGTATAGCTAGAGTGTCTCCGAGCTCGGACCACTAGTGGTGCACTGACGGCCCTGGCCACCGTCGGTGGGGGCGCAACAACCTCACAGTGCAACCCGTGGTCTTGAGTGGGACTTTTAGATCTGTTTCTCTTAAGCAGGGTTTAGCAAAGGGCAACAGCTGGCAGGAGTTTATGGATGGAGGCCGTTGGTGAGAGGGGAGGGGGGCGAGGGAGTTACAAGCAGAGTTCCCCCCCCCTCGTTCTTTTTCTGAGATAATCTCGACACCCTGACCCTTGAACAGAGTCCCTAGGCACGGTTGCGGCCCACGGCGGGGATTGGGCACATGAAATTACAGGAGAGGAGCGGGATAAAGCTTCCTAAAGCTTCCACCACTGGTCACTCATCCACGCCGATCTGGATCAGCTGGAAGTTGCTTGTTTGTTTTTTTTTGATGGCGGGGCAAAAGTTCAGCATGTCACCTTAAAAAACACGGCCGTTCCTTGATTACCGTTTCCACCGAGCAGCAATGTCAGCAATGTCTTCATTACATTTGATTAAAAAAACAACACATTTACTTTCAGACTTTATTGTTCTAAATTAAACTAAATTAAATATGTCATGTATTCTTTTAAACAGTTAATTTATCATGTTAGTTTTTTGTTTTTATGAATTATTAAAGTATTTAGAGTATTACATTGTGGCTCATAGAATTACTGAAGCCTGCAATTGTATGACACAATAACAGCTAAAAAATAAAAGCTGAAACAGCAAAAAATACAATCAACAAATTGACAAATAATATGAGAAAATAACATGAGAAAATAAACTCTATTTTATAAGATTTGATATTAATTACTAATTGCTATCAGTTGTTCATAATCTATATCAAATTTAAAGCTGCTCTCAGTAGAATTTAAAATCCGATGACTCAGCCACCGCTTGACACTACCCTTAGTGGTAGTGTTTTACATCAGTGTTGCAAAGACGACTTCCCACTTGCTTGGAACTGGAATAAACTTGTCTAAGGATGCAAGTTATTTTTCCCATTGCAAGCAGTGGACACCAGGAGCAAAATTCAGACAGAAATTCAGACAAAATTCAGATTCGAGGTGCTCTCTCACCTCGTATTGAGTGATGCTCGCCCGCCCGGTGTTCTGTTGTTTAATGTAATTTTGTGTTTAAATTAGTATTTTAGTTATAAGTTATAAAGCATTAGTGAGTAACAGGTTTGAAATTTATTAAGCTTGGGCAATGCTAACAAAACATTTTGGCTAACAGGCTACCAGGCTAAAAGGCAGCTAACCTAGCATAGCGATATAGCAGAGTGGATCCATTCCTCTTGACAACACAGTGGTGTTGATGCTGCACACCTAGCTAGGTGCTGTGGGACTGGACAGCATCTGGTCTGGTCTGGATTAAGTAGAGCAGTTCAGAGTGAGGCAGTCCACTTCCTGTTTTGGTTGAGGTTCCTCCTTTCTGTAAGTCAATCCTGCACAATTTGCATGAAATGGTACCCGGGGAGACAAAGAATACAATAAAAAAACACATACAATAAACCAATTTTCTCATTTTTCTACAGCCATTTTGCTGTTATCAAAATTAATTTGAGAATGGTATATTGGGGTCAATATTCAACACATAGGAGCTTTAATTTAACTCCTACAATGTCAGTACATTTTATCTAATAATAATAATAATAATAATAATAATAATAATAATAATAATAATAATCTATAATTACAAAGATATACTGTATGTTCATTTGTCTTTATACTATGGATTTCTAGTAAGTGCAGTTCACTGGTTGGTGTATTTAGTCTATCTGGTAAATAAATGTCACTAAATAGGTTTGTGTGTGATGTATTACTGCGTCCAGCTCTGCTCTCTCAGCCATATTGACACCTTACACTGTAACACAGCACAAGGACAACAGGACGTCATGCACAGCACATGATAAACAGGGAATTAATCTACATATACATTCAAGATTCAATCACTATGTGCATCCAGGCAGTATGGCACACAGCAAATGACTGCATGCAGTGTCTGGAATTAGCTTTCTGGCTCACCTGCCAAGGGATGGAAAACTAAAAACAATTACTTGCCGAGAACAATTTTTACTGGCCGAATCAAGTTTATAATTTATAAGTGCAACATTTCAAATAACTAGAGATAATTTTGTTATTGTCTCAAAAAGTAACCGGCCAGTAGTGTGGCATATGGCCCTTTTTTTAGTTATCGGCATTTCCCCGAAGAAAAATGTATGCAGCACTTGGCACTCAGTGGATAGCAATTTTGGACCTTGGGCAGAGCAGAAGAAACATAATGGACAGTGGACTATACACATGAATGTACATTCAACGTTCAATTACTCTGTGCATTCAGGCAGTAGAGGAGGTGTGAGGAGGAAAGAAATGGTTCTTGTTGTTTGCTTACCTCCTCTAGCAGCATCAGTATGTACAGTAAAGATACTATAACAGCAAAACTGCATCCTCTGTTGAAACACTGACAGCCCAAATATGTTGTATATATGTTGTAAATATGTGGTAATTACAATAAATCGGTAATTTATTGTATTGATGATATTTTTGCTTTGAAATGAGTTTTGCATGTATTTTGAGGCTTCATAAGCACTGGTGCAGAACAGACCTGCCTTAAGAAACATATGTGAAAATACCCCAAATTTAGATGAGCAACCAAATTGTGGATTGTATCTTGGGAGATTTAGAAATGGAGATTTAATAGCAGACTTTTAAATGGGAAACTTTTACTTGAATAAACAGCGAAAGTGCACATGTAATGAAATAGTTTTATTGTGATTTTCAAAATGCCTTTTTCCAACGAGAAATCATTTTTGTTGCCTTTTGTGGTCTTGCAGCAACGCGTGCTCTTGTCCCAGGTCCCAAGTGCTATTAAGAAACCCCACTCTGACATGAGTACCAATGTAGACGTTTGTTTATGACTAAAAAGTACCAGGGAAAGAGTCATGTCTCTGTATGAGTACCACTTTTGAGCTGTGCTGACCTAATGCGTCCCTGCTGCATCCATTATTTTCTCTGGTTACATTTTTCCCCCAATATCAATAATAAAACAGTTAAATTGGACAAATGGAATGATTCTTTTAGGCATTTCTACGATTGTATTTTTAGCCAGCTTTTATTCCCACACATTATTTACTCCATAGAAACCAAGTGCTGTTGGCAGCTTTTAGAGGAACTTATATAGCACAAAATGCTCTGAGATTACATCTGTGTACCATCCATTTCAAATGCACGTGCTTTTCACTACAGGCGAAATGCTTTTTCTTGCCAAAGTTATATTTTTCCATCTGTTTCTTTTATTCCAGATCCTTGAGTCCAGCCAGTAGGACGTCGGATAGAGGCATCACAACAGACGAGATATTAATACTTAATACGATGAAACCTCGCTCTTGCATCCTTTTTAACGGTTCAAAAAACACTAAAATGGGATGTGTTTTTTTTTTACTGCTTTGAATTCAGCCAA
Source organism: Hoplostethus mediterraneus (assembly GCA_034670385.1). Taxonomy (NCBI): domain Eukaryota; kingdom Metazoa; phylum Chordata; class Actinopteri; order Trachichthyiformes; family Trachichthyidae; genus Hoplostethus; species Hoplostethus mediterraneus. Next base: position 5,869,672 of record JAXDDW010000014.1, read on the forward strand.
GCCTCGAATACAAAGAGATGCCCTATCTATCATTTTAACTACTGGGTGACTACTGGTTCACACATAATTTGATCATCAACTTTTGATGAGTACAATTAAAGAAAAACAAAAAAATACAAAACTAAATCAGATGAGTTTCATTGCTCCAACAAATGTCTGTGTGATAGAAAATGATCAAAGTCCCTCGTCGGCCTCATGGGCCTGTCTAGTCTGGAGCTTGTCAATCAGTCTGTGAATACAGACCAGGGCAATCTAACTGGGGTAACTGGGACACATCACCTTCACCCAGTAGTATTCACATCATGAATGACAGCTCTGTGGAAACTGTTTCAATGGAAAAATCCATACTGATCATCTGCGCCCCTTCAGCTCTGGGAATGACCAGCAGGGGCGCTGTTGTCCGCAAAGTCAGGAATCATAACACGCAAACGGGCATAGAGATAAACACGCATGCCACCACACATACGGATACTGTATGTGTGCACTCATCGCTCACACACACACACACACACACATACACACACACACACACACACACACACACACACACACACAGTAGCTTTAATCTCTTCATTCACTTCAGTACAAACAGTGTCTCCTCTTATCCACTCCTATTAGGTGTAAGCTAAGGAAAAAGGCACAGAGGGGGACGGACTGCAGTCCCATGGACCCCGGGGTCTGGTAAATGCTCTGAAAACCCATCCTTTGAGCCTTTCTCTCACCAGGCCGTAACACCACATCAATACCCCAGTAGGGAGGAGGCACCACACTAATGTAAACACGCAGGTCGACCTCGTTCCGCTCCCCACAGCCGACGCCACTATTTGGGCTCTTAACTGTCTCTCTCTCCCCCCCTCACCCCTGGAGCCCACAAGTCCGGAGAAGAGAATTTAACACAAGGGAATGATGAAAAAGGTGAGACATGTCATCCCGATTAGATTTAATGAAAGAGACAAAGAAGGAGAAAAAAAACCCAGGAGGGAAGAGAGGAGAGGAACGGGGAAGGCAGTTTAAAGCGGATTGCTGGATGCTGAGCAGATGTCACTAAAATGGCAGCGTGGGCATAAGTCAGGCATTTCGAATGGCCACCCTCTGAATGGGTCCTGTATATCTGGGCCTGTGAGAGAGCCGCCCAGGGCCAGCGGGTAGCCGGGTGTGCCTCCTTGGACCATAATCCTCGACACTCTGAGGGAGAAAGGCAGGAGGAATTGCATTTTTCACAGTTGTTACTATGGCGGTGGGAACCTGCTGCTGCTCTTTCTCTGAGTCTTATAAGGTATTCAGCCGGTGCTCCGCTACTGTTTGACACTTTGTTTTTCTCCCTCTATGTACTTTCACCCCGGACTGAAAGATTTCTAAACTTCTCTGAAAACACTGCACCTCAAAAAAAGTGATGTGTGAATGTCCCAACCAGTCACAGTCCAAGTGGAAGGTGGGGGAGTCAGGGTGGGGACAGCTTTGGCTTTTTCCAACGAGGAGGAATCCATTGTCCTCCTACTCGGTAACTGAAAGACTACCTTACCAAGGTTTCCAGAATTGTATTGTATATTATATACTATGATCATATGATGTGTTAGTGCCAATCGCCTAGGTTACACAGTCGGCGAAGGTGGAGATAAGAGGAGATAGCAGTTTTCCTGATTCCTGACAGACTTAGCGCTAGATACTCCATCACAGCAACCATGACGCCTTCATTTGGATTTGTCAAAGTTTCTTTTTCATTACCATCAATCACCTGACGCCCACGGGAAGACATGGACGTCTCTACCAGGAAGTGCCACAAACTTACAAACTGACTTGCAACAGACTTTGTTAGCAATTAATTCCAAGGTAGGTTTGGCACCGAGGAGTTGGTATTTTACAAATGACGAAAAAATTGTGTAAATGTTAAAAAAAATCGAATTGCATACGGCATGCATCGCAAAATGATTGTGGGAATGTAAACTGGTAGACAGAAGTAAATGAAGTATGACTGAACGGCACCGGTATTCTCCGTTAAACTTTTGTTTATTGAGGGAAAATGAGCTGAGCATGCTGGGAGCTGCCCAGTACTATTGGCCTCACTTGGGCGTTAAGTACCTTGCTCAAGGGCACGTAGGCAGTAGCTGTCAAAGGAGGGGAGAGAGTTACTCGTTCACATTTCCCTAGACATCTCCCAGGCTGTCTAGTGGTTCAAACGGGTGTCTTTCCGGTTACAAGCCTGCTTCTTTTTTTTGTGATGTTTTGGATTTCTGAAGTTCATTATTTTCAATTCTTCCTGCTCAATGAAGGGGCTGCTGACACGGAGCGCTGGGATTTGTGCAGAGCTGATATTGTTGTGGCTTAGTGTTGCCAAACAATACTTGGAGATATTCCACTTCATGCTATATTGGTTAATTCACTGAGTGTTATCTCGGTCTTGCTCTTGCTTGTTTGACGTCGTTCCAAATTTTTTTGGACCAAGATTTTTAGATTTCAATGTGAGCGCTGCTGAATGATACAATGGCTTTCTGCTAAACTACGACTCTCCCAGGGAAACATGGACTAGCGCTGCTGTGTGTAACAGTAGATACAAATATGAGGTATTTGATTAGCAATGTTCTGCTTTAATACATCCATCAACTCCATTCAGTACAAACGGCATGTATCCTGAGCACTGACTGTAATGGAAGGTCTATTACCACCCATTAAATCTATTGAGAGGCTGTACCTAACATTACCTTCCTAATATTGCATCTCCAATCTGCCCTGAGAGACGCTTCAATCCATCAGGGCATGGACTCAACAAGGTGCTGAAAGCGTTCCACGGGGATGGCGGCCATGCTGACTCCGGTGCTTCCCGCAGTTGGCCGGCGCTGAACGTCTAGTCCAAATAGCTTGTTCCCATCTCATCCCGCAGATGTTCACTTGGATTGAGGTCCGGTGGCTGACTGGGCAGGCCGCCGCGGTACGCTGCGTTAATTGTCATTTCCATGGAAGCCATTCCTGAGCCATCCTAGCCTTGTGGCACGAGGGCATTATCCTGCTGAAACACATCCATTGGCACGCGGATGCAACTGATTGGCAACCGTGTTTGGATATCCTGTAATATCCTCCGAACACGCCGTCACCACCGCCGCCAGCCTGCGATGGTGACACGCGGCATGAAGGATGCATGGACTCGTGTGGTTTTTCTCCATACCCTAGTCCTCCCCATCAGCATCAAGCAGCAGGTTTCATGAGACCAGGCGATGTTTTTCCACTCCAGTGTCCAATATTTTCAGTCCTTAGCCCATTGCCACCGCTGCTTCTTGTTTTTTTACTGAAAAAAAAGTGAGACTCTGCAAGGTTGTCAGCTGCCATACCCCATTCACGTCAAGGTGCAACGAGCTGTGCATTCCTTTATGGGTGTTTTGGTACCAATGTTGTACTGGGCCTGTCAGCTCGCTAACTCCACACTGTCTGTTGCTCTGCACAATTCGTGTCAGCGTCCTTTTGGCTTTTCCGACCGTTGGCCTGCTGTCAGCTGGATGTCCTTTGGACCATTCCAGATACACATAGGACAGCGTTGAGCTTGAAAAAACCCCGGCAGCGTTGTATCACATCGCATTCAAAGGCGCTTCTATCTCTTTCCTTGCCCGTTCTCCGTCACATACACAACCTTCAATTGGCTCAAGCCTTAAAAGCTAAACATCCTTCTTTAATTGGACTCCTCCCCTTCATCTGCACTGATGGAGGTGGATTTAACAGGTGAAGTCAATAAGGGGTTCACCTGGATTCACCTGTTTGAAGTCAGTCTAGTTGAAGGAAAGAGTAAGCGGCCCCTATTGTTTTGTGCTTTCAGTGTATGCACGTGCACCTGGTATTACCATTCAGAATGATTGATCAAGCATATTTTGGGGGGGTGTTTTCTCTCTGCGTGTTTCAAAGTAAGCACTGCGTCCCTCAGGGGGGCATTAACACCGAGACAAGACAGCTACAAAGAGTTGGGGGGCTTCTCACCCGCTGGCCGTGGCGTCTAGACATGAGGTCTGGGGCTGATCGAAGAGATCAAACGGATTTAACACTTCACTAATGCAGATCAAAGAGGTACCAGGCCACATTAGACACAGAGAGGATGGAGAAATTAACCGGGGGGACTCCATATGAACATGCACCAGCACAATGAGCTGATTGTAGCTTGACTCATCCATGGGAAGAAATGATAAGCGAGTTAAATGTGACAGTCTGAGAGGAAAGCAGTCATTATTTGCCATTTGTTTTCTGTCTAGTGGATGAATTGCTTTAATTTTGAAAAAAAAAGTTGAATTACCAATTATGTCAATATCACTTGCTTTGTTCGTCTCAGGCTGCATGCCCCCCTGCCACCCCCCCGCTGTGTGTGTGTGTGTTTGTGGGGGGATCCTGCAGCTCTGATACCAATCAGGAAGTTCAAACAACCTGAGCCTCACAATCAACCTCACTGCTGCCGCCGATCAATAGGCAAACCAGCCTCAGACCCGAGGAAGAATAGCAGCTTGTTATATGATTTGAACCTGTGAGGGTGTACTGTATGTGTGTCTGTGTGTGGGTGTGCATTCACATTAAAGTGTGTACTTGTGTGCAACGGTGTACTTTCCATCCTGTGAGTGTGGGTGTGTAAGTACATTACCCTGAGTAAAAATGTATACAGGTTTGAGTGTGATTGCTCGTTTAAGCCGATCCCCCGGTCATTCCCCGGGCTTATGAACTGGATGAAACACAGTAAGACAAACACGCGAGCCAACGCCGCTGTAATAGCATTTAAAGGGGCTCTACTTCTTATTAATATTACATACGCTCATTACTCAACTCCCGCTCGTTCTCGGCGACGGGCCTCGTCTCTAAACCCTGCCCTGTTGGGGCCACGTGTCCGTCGCCGGGCCTCTAAGTGATCCAATTACTCTGAGCCTGAAACATTTCCACTATTAAGACCCACAGTAAGGTAAAGTTTTTACCCCCGCCGCTACACACCCAGCGATCCACTGGTCCACATCTGCTGAGAGAGAGAGAGAGAAGGGGGCCAGACGAGGCCCTTTCGCCCCGGTAGAATTTGGGCTGATACTGGAATTTCACTCAGTCAGATAAAATAAACCAGGGGAGCCTGAGACGCTGGGTAAATAAGCAGTACACTTTGGCTTGGGGGGAGACCAGTGCCCCAGATCTCAGTGATGTAAGTGATTGTTCCTTTTCCCCACTGATTAAAAGGAGGTTAAAATACACGGGGGCTATTACATTCTACCGGAAAAATACCCCTAATCCTTGGAAAATAATCAGCAAAAACGATTGTGATTGGCAACGGCCCACGCGGACAGGAAGGATTTTGGGAGCGCTGCACATTTTGTGGAAAAACACTGGTTGCCCTGTGCAGCTAAAAAAGACGAGTGTTTCTGACTCTCCCCACTACACCGGTGCGATGACGGCAATCGTATGCCCCCCCCCCCCGTTGCGTAATCTGTTTTTGTCTTTTCAACATCACACTTGCAGTGAAGGTTGCTCTCTCTCTCGAAGTGCTTACGGTTTTTTGAGCGCCACAACGCCGCCGCCGCTGGTTCTGATGAGTAACCACTCGAGAGGAGCGTCTGTCAAACACAACATGTTCATTTACGACTCTCAGGGGGAAAAAAACAATAAGGGAATGAAGAGATGTTACAAAATGGAGCGTGCGTCATTGTTCGTTTTTTGTTTTTTTTTGTATTTTCTGAATATTCCTGATTTTGAGTTTTCAAGTGGTACCAACAAACTAATTTGAGCAATGCGTGCAAAAAATAGTAAAAAAAAACCAACTCAGGATGTCTAGTGAAGTTCACTGCCAGTGTCGACTTGCCTTTCATCTTCCCCATAGTGGGGTGAAGAGAGGAGGAGATGAGAAAGAGGGAGAGATGAAAAGAGCGAGAGAGAGATTGACCAAAAAAGCACTTAGAGGCCTCCCTCCTCATCAGCTTGTCTGTTTGGAAAGGCTGCATCTTACCCATGGTCCTTGTCTCACTCATCCCTCCATAGTCCCCCCCCCACCCATAGGGCTCTTCAGAGCACCCGTAGGCTCTAAAGTGACCCTATTGAACAAGGCATGACACAGAAAAGGTAATAGACCAGTGAGAGACTCAATACAGAGACACTAGACCTTTTCTCTGCAGACGTACCCCTGACATTTCTACCTGCAGAGAGCCAGAGTACCCGAGCAACATCCGTTTGGTTACCTCTATCTTCGATTGATCCGACCTCTAGCCCGTTCATGAAAGCTTTTCCATTTGCTGCTCTCAGGTAGGTCCGTCCTGGGGAAAAACCCCTCTGGCGCACAGGAAGTGATGCGGTTCACGTTTCCAGTTTCTTTGGAATAAACAAGAAGAAGAACTGGGTTAGTTAGCGTGAGCAGCGATAGCCGCCGTGACTGAACAGACAAAGAAAAGAGCGCCACCTACATGAACTCAAACATCGTCAGTAGATGAAGACGTTCCAACAAGTTCAACAGTGAATCTGTCACCAAAGATGTCACCAAAACAAAACAAAACAAAACAAGAATGTGGCAGATTAAAGGAACTACATGTATGGTTGTAACTAGATTGTGACCATTTCCATTGGGAGGTTTCATTTGTCAAGCAAGGAATACAAATCATATGCTTTGTGCATCACTTTGGGAGATGCAAACAACAACTGGAGACGCTTGTTACTGCAGGAGAAACCCTCGATGCTCTATTACCAACTTTGGAGGCTTCAGTTGGAGAAGATTATACGTTAGTTTGCTCTCCAATGTGCTCACAACAACGGAAAGTATGTTTTCTGTTCCCTCTTTCTTTCACAAACAAGAAAATGTGCGAAATCACATTTGAACAATTTGACGGTCACCATAATGGGACACTATGCTCGTCTGCTGTGATGACAGGGGTCCAGAAAATAGGTGGTTGACACATCGCTGCCAATTCAGTGATTTTTACAGAAAATCCAACCTGAGATTGTCTCAAATCAAAGCCTGACCTGACCCCGGGGGGTTAGACATAACTTCGTACTTTGTATAGCTTTTTGTATTTTTAATTCGTAATTGTTATTTAATTATTTCCATTGTAGTTTTTTTATTTTTTATTCTATTTCTCTATTTCTTGTGTTATTCTATGTCTGGCTGCTGGAACAAAGAAATTTCCTCCCAGGGATCAATAAGTACCTACCTACCTACCTAGACCAGCAAATGTAATATGAAATTTATATGAACATTTATATGAAAATGTTATGGATTATTACTTTAAATAGACATAAAAATTGGGTATTTATTGAAAATGAAATAGTAAAAATAAAAAAGTTTTAAACGTGCAGTTACAGTTGAAGTAGTTGAACTTGGTGAAGTGATTATTACTACCAACGATTAATAAAAGGTTTTTCAGAACAATTGTCACATCACATCATCTAACCCTGGTGTATCGTTCCTTCATCAGAGTTCATGATTTCCTCTCTCTACCTTCTAAGTGCCTCTTCACTAGCGAGGTGGATTATCAGACCTTGTTTAATTAAGAACGGGACACATGGTTCTTCAGAATAAGAGCGGGGTGCGAGGCCTGTCAAAATAAATGCGGGGAGCATGGCTCCTCGGGATAGCGATCCATCCGCTGATTCAGGGATGATGCTCTCACATGTATCTGGTCCACATGGAAGATATTTTAAGCATCAGGATGTTTATTATCTTCAATCCCGAACCGCCTAAATGTCCACTGTACACGTGAGTCACCGCTCTAATGCAGGGTTTCAGCTCAACACAACCGCGGTCCTCTTCTGTCGAGTACTTCCACTGGAGTAAATGGGGTTAAGTGACTTGCTCAAGGGCAGGAAGGGAGGGGGAGTGTGGGGGGGTGCAAGTAGAGGAAAGCGCTATTCAGTCAATTTCCCCACCCAGATCCAGTCTGGGGATTTGAACTTGGAAACGCTGCCTCTCATTTTGAGCCAGCGATTAAATAATTTGTGGATCAGGATGTGTGTCATACTGTTGGGTGGAACCATATTAGCTGATCTGCCAAAACACGACGGAGGAGTCCAGCAAATATTACATGAATCAGTTCAGCTCTAAAGGGAGAGTTCAGCTTTTTGAGAAGCTTTCAGTCCATCTACAAAGAATTCATACCGTTGTTTAGGTTACGTACATCTTGGAAGCATTCAGCGTTAGCGTTAGCGTTGTGGAGGTCAGTGGGGCTGTCTCTGTTGTACCATGAGAAGGGTGTGAGGAAGGAAACTATTAGGAGGTGCTGCATCGGAGACCTGGTCAACCCTGTTAACTTCCATTACCAATAATATAGCAATTACTATAATAACTTCTGCATTCAGCATAAGAGAAAAGCACTAAGGCATGTGATGATCAGTCGTTAAACTGTGATTTAAAGTTAGTGCACGATAATACAGTATAATCATTAATAACATGATTCAAATGACTGGATCCTTAATTGATAAACCAGAAAAATGAGAAATGAAACCAGGACAGCACCCACAGGTTCCCATCAAAACCACTTCTCCTCCCCTGTCACTAAACCAAATCTATCTTAACAGCATTTTGCCATCGTGTTAGCCAAAGTCACTCTTCATATTTGGCTGCCTCCGCTAGCAACAGGCTGTGAAATGGTAATAATTAATAACTTTATGGTGCTGAAAGGCATCGAGCGAGCCTGCTGGCACCGCTAGCCAATCAGACGTACCCTGCGAGTACTGTGTGTGCATCCATTGCCTCTAACCGCAGAGACAAGAAGAAGCAAATCCACCATCCACTGATCCTGTTTTTAGTCCGGCGTGACACTGAGGGTGATTTGGGTTGGACGGCGCACAGACAGTCCATCTGTGGTGTGTCTAATAAACCTACTTTGGAGCCTAGAATTAGCCCCGCGGTACAATGTGTGTCTGTAACTGTGTGTGTGTGCATGCTAGTACGTATCTGTATGTGTGTGACCTGTTTCTCGATCTCTACGTGTGATTTTTTTGTTGCCTTTAGATTTCGACCCACTCATGGACACACTCGACTGTACATGTTGCTGAATAACTGAAACCGGCCCCGGGGACCGCGGGCCACGTCTGGCTAACAAGCTCTGTCCTAGCCCAGAGGCTCAGTGGTGGGCTCTGGTCGCAGGCCTTCCAGATGGACCCTGGTGTTATATGAATAATGTGTCGCGGCTGGCCTGGGTACAGCCGAATTCCCCCCCCCCACCCCCTTAGCCAGCTCTTATCACTGCCCATACCAGGCCCAGGACCAGAGGGATCTGTGTTATCCCTCCTACTCGCCTTCATTATTGATGCTTTGTTTCTCTGTGTCTCTCTCTCTCTCTCTCTTGCCATCTCTTTTTCATCTCTCTCTCGCTGACAGACAAGTTTCCAGGTGGCAAATTAACAAACGCCATGTAGACCAAAGGAGCTCCAGTCGGCCTGCTATGTATTAATTGTCTTTAACGTGCTTTAAAACCTCCTCTGTTTCACCCCGCGTTGAGCTCTCGTACCGCACCGTTCGATGTCATTTTCGGTTTATGAAGGAAAAAAACAACAAAAACGTGCTCAGCCGAATGTCTGCATCCTCAGATAGTCACTGATGTTACCCGCCGATCGCCCCCCTGGGGGTTTCTCCGAGCAAAAACGTACATGCAAGCGTGCAGCCTCGCAAAATAGCACAAACATCCATCCATTTGCATGCTTATCGCTCGAGCAGCCCCTCCATCCCTTTAGCATGAGCAGCATTAGCATGGAGATCCCCGCCGTGGCTTGACCCAGGTAACAAAGCTGCTTCTAATGCATTCATAAGAGACAGAGCCATGGGATCTGAAGTACAGCAGGGTGGAGGAGGAGGAGGAGGAGGGGAAAAAGGGGGCAAAGCCAGAGAGGAAGACGACAGGAAGTGTGTGTGTGTGTGTGTGAGATCCCATTAGCGCTTAATGCTGATGATTTGCTGGTGCTAATTAAGAGTACGATCACATTCACCCATCTGTGTGCATTTGCTATCTAATAACTTCTGAGAGTGTTATTTCTTTTCTGATGTCCAATAAAGACTCAAACAGAGACGAGGGAAAGCCTTGAACTCCTTATCCGCGTCCTTCTGCGGTATGGAAAAGACGGCAAATCTAATATCCAGCCCATGAAAGTACAATTCAATAGTGTAAGGTTCCAATTTAAAGATATAAGCATCGAGGTGTTTTTTTTTTTTTTTTCCCCTCGATCTGTCTTGTGCTCTCGTCTTTGGCTGTTCGACAGTCGAAGGGCTGTGCTCCTGCTGACCAAAAATGCTTTCAGGCAATTTCAGAAAATGTCAAAAACACACTCTGCCCATGCCGTATCCCTGCTGCACTCAAGCGGCAGCACGGTGGGGGGAAAATGACTTGAGAGAGTGCAGAACCCGTTATAATGGACAAGCACTTGGCACCTTTTCCCCCAGAGAGGCTACAATGGCCACCGCCCAATCTCTGCCTCCCGAAGCGCCGGAGTCTGTTGGCTAAGATGCCAGTCTGTTCCAGTGTGTGTGTGTGTGTGTTTGTGTGTGTCTCTCTTCAGCTCTGTGTTGAGATCTTTCCAGCATGCTGGTTTACAAGGACAAGCGTCTGCAACCACACACTCAAGACACCCCTGGAGTCTCACTTTGCACATACCCTGAAATCCACCATCCCTCCCCTCCCTCCCTCCCCCTCCCTGCCTGCCTCCCTCCCCCCCCCCCCCGCCCTGATTCGCCTCTAGAAGCCCGCAGCCAAGCCAAACACTCCCTGATGAAAAACAAATACAACGCCGTCAGCTCAACTACCTCACAGGCTACAAATGACTTAGGGAATTCAGGCTTGTAATTCACGTACCTCCCAAGACCCGTCCTGGGCAATTGTAGATGTCACTGCGGCGGGGCTAAATATATGGTAAGCGTTTAAATCTTGCGTATAATGCAAACCACCCCGGGGGGGGCCTCCAGTTTAACTGTTCAACAAATGTCAGCGATCCGTTCGGGTTAGCATTTACGCTAGCATGCCAACCTCAACGTCGTCAGGTGTTGCACGAGCCTTGGCAACCTTTGTTAAAACAAATCAAGAGTTTGTTTTCTGCGAGCGCCTTCATTGTCTTTTATCGTTAGCCCACGCTGAGCCGCCGTGCAGTTTGCATGGCGGCTTCGGCGAGGAAGGGATCAATGCTGAGAGCCACTGGAGGGTGCATTAGAAGATCCACACCAACTGGGTGCCTCTCTCTCTGTTCATACACTATCAAAGACATCTAATTAGGCGCATGGACGGAGGAAGAACAATAGCGTATAGGCGAGGGAGTCTGCTCTGGATGAGAGATGAGAGAAATAATGCACTTCTCCTCGTTGCTCTTTCTCAGTGGGCGGGAGGGAAGAGGACAAGGTATCTTCTGATTTCTCGGCTTCATGCTCCATCAGAGAGATCATTTCATCCAGCGGTGATGCACATGAAAACGAGAGCCAACACATTTTTAAAAAAGATCAACGATAACCTCTGCACTTTTTCTTGTTTTGGTCTTTAAAAAAACACGCTTGTATTTAACCTCTAGTCATCCAGAAGGCCGCTCGAGAACAAATTCTGGTTTACAGAGGAGACAACAAGGGGGATGGGGTGGGAGTAGGAAGCAAACAAGTTCAAACATAAAAAAAATAGACAAATTAGACTTAATACATAGTGAACAACTGGCAGTAAAGACAAAAGGATCATGAAGGAAAAAGCATCATCACATCTGCCAAGAGATGCAAAAGTCAGCGGCATGCCTCATGCAAACACAAAGACCTCCCTCTTCAACCATCACCACATCATCCAGTGTATCATCCCGTGTGGGTGGTTGACCGTTGCCCTCCAGATTTGCTTCATGGCTTTGGCAAGAACACAAAAAGCTCCTGTCCCATTTGATAAACTCGCTAACGCAAACACATTACATTAGCAAAAGAACCAAAAGAAGCTAACAGATTGATGCGGAGGACAGACAGCGTCCTGTTGAGAAATACAAGAGGGTTCCTCATCTGGCAAGGCCGGGCATTGTTTAGTCTCACTTCCAACTCCTTTCTGGGCGGCGGCCATTTTGACGGACAGGATGGATGATTCAGTGTCCGCTAGTCACGCCAATTCCCGCCGTGAAAACACCGCCTGTGTTTGACTAAGGAAGCCAACGTCAGCAAGGGAACCTGGAGCAACAGTTAACTAAATAAGCCCTCACCCGGTCTGGCTATCAAAGCCGGGGTCCATACAGAGGGAGATTTATACCGCTGCCATTGTAGTTGTTTGAAAGGCCCCGAGAGAGCCCCCTCGGGATTTACGCCGTCTTAGACACTGCAGAGATCGAGCAAACCGCAGGTCCAGACGGCAGACCCCTTCAGCGGTGTGTTTGAGGAGAGCTCAGAATAGGTCTGTCTGTCACTACAGAGCAAACGTCTTAATCGGAGAGAAAACAAGACCTCCGAGATTCGCCCACTGCTCTATTGACTGCTCCCAGACTCCCAGACTCCCTCTCTCTCCGCTTAACGTCAAGTATCATCCAGCGCCGTTTGATCCGGTCACTTCATAAGATAGATGTCGGTGTGAGAAGTTGTTGACCAGACAAGGCCCCCCCCCCCCACTCGCATATGTGCCCCGGTCAATTCAGGCAATATGGCAAAGCGGCGTCATCCGATAGCAGGTCGATACCGTCTGCACCAGGGACAGATCCATTAGCGTGAATGCTGCGGACTCAGTGTGGTGCTGGTGGATCGTGAATAGGACAGAGCGGCAAAAATGCACTATTGTTCAAAAAAACATATTTCAGATCATTTATCATTGATCTCTTTGTCTCTCTCATTCACACATGGACATACGCATGCATACATACGCTTTCTACACACACACACATGCACTTTGTTTCACAGCATGTAAACCGCCGCACGTTGCCAAACAATTATTGGATGGCAATGAATTATTCGGCATCGTTGAATTACTTCCCGAAAACCAAGGAGACAAAGTTATCGCTGCCAAGTTCACCGAAATGATAGAAATAATAATTTGTTCCCATGGCAACCAACGCAGTGAGTTATGGTGCCCGTGAACAATGGTGAAAGAGACAGCAGAAGCTGTTTGCATGAGGAGTGTGAGCGGTTTCTGGTGTTGCCGAGCGGAGAAGAAAAAGGGCCCGGCAGGGGGGGGGGGGGGAATCGCGCCGGGTTGTTGCGCGCTAACAGAACGGGTAGCGATAAACACAAGTTGGCGGGCGTGTCAGAAGAGCAGGCACAAAGATTCCTGTGAATCTGGAAGCGACGCCTATGAACAGTGTCGGCTTTTTTAGAGGCACGGATCGCGGCTCTAATTGATATTCTTCTGTAGCTGTTAACACATTTCTAGGACAAAGCCCAAAATGTTCCTCCGTGGAGCCGTATGAATTCACAAGCACTGCCTCGTTGTTGTTGCAGTTACAGCTGGAGTCGTAATATACTTTATAAAGCTAAAAAAACTCTGAAGAGTGTGAAGCAAAGCTCACTGGCATATGGCGCTGTGGTTATCAAACTGTTAATAGCTCATAGGATCTCCTCCTACTCTTGATTGAGGAGTTTCTGAGTGATCATGAAATATTTAGAAAGCATTATGTGTGAGATTTAACTGAAAGGGAAACGTCAAATATAAGACTGCATGAGGCGTTTTGGCTAACCCGAAGAAACTGATTCGGGTAATGCTAACAAATACGTTTTAAAACAACCACTTTTGTTGATAGGCAGTCACCAGATTTTCACGCTAGGTGATTTTTTGGCGGTTTACAGTCCCAGTACGGTCATCTGAGTCAGGCATGAGTCAGTTAGATACTCAGAGCAGCTGAAAGTTGGAAAAGTTTATACCGGTAAACAGAAAATTCAAAGACAAACACCAAAAGGAATCACTTTTCCATCTGAGATGACAAAACTGAATCTGAATCAATACATGAATCATTACATACATAACAGACGGACAGGTTGAATTATTTTTGGATTTTGTTGAAGTTTATTTGAGGATTTATACGTACACAAGCTTAAAGGGGCCTTATCGACGAGTACAGGAAGTGCTTTTGACAGCCAGAAATCTCACCTGACCAAGTACTTCATCATCGGAGTCATCATTGACAATTCACATGTTGGGCACTGTGAAGCCCTTAGAGATTGATTCAGGGCTATACAAATAAATGTGATTTGAAAGGTGATTTGATCATTGGTATTGAACAGCAACCCTATCAAACCCCCACCCTATCGATTATGCTTGTTTTGTGCTACTAGGCAGTAAAAATCCTTCTTATTCCGCCTTTAAATCTTTTGTAATGTTATCTCAACGTTTAATTTATTGTCATATTGTCAACCGGAGAGTGTCCTCTTATCTCCAGAAGATCCTCCCGGGTGCTTTGCCTTTATCTTTCACATTTCATTTCATTCTCCAGATTTGACATCTTCATGAGATCAAACGTCCACGCCGTAGCGCTCTGGTTCCTAAATGTGGTTCATCCTCGACTGCAGGAATAATATATGGATTGTGCTAATGAATGTGATGCGTTACAAAAAGCTGTTTCAGATCTCCCATGTTCAGCATGTTAACCTGCTAGACTGGCGTGGTGTAAATACTAATCCACTCCAGCTGATCTCTTTACAAACTTCATAAATTAATCAGATATAATTTTGATTTCTGATGAGGACAAGGAGACGATCAATTATTAACAGCATATTATTATTCATTGGGACGCTGATAGCTGTCACAATTACATGATCTCTCTATGAATAATTTCTAAGAAGTATCATTAAATGGATTACAAAAAAAATGTAATTTATTCTTAATGTAGATGATTCTTGATCTTTTTGAACTTTGTAACTCAGATATCATTTCCGGCAAGCTGTTCCCTATCAATTAGTCCATACAGCTCAAACCTTCACAAGCTCAAGGAAGGAGATCCTCGTCTCAAGACACGTTCCAAGTCAAAAGGGTTCAAGTCTCATACGGGGGTTCCAGTTCCCATGTGGCACACTAAGTCGTTTAGTCACAAGAAGAAAGCAATCCAACTTGAGGATCATCTAGTTGTTCACTTGTTAACCAGAGCTGTAGTCAAGACCACTTTAGTCGAGTCTGAGTCAAGTCCATTACCAGGTCCGGGTCAAGTTTGAGTCAAGTTGAGACCCAGTCAAGACCAGAGCAGGAGTCCTGTTCAAGACCAAAACAGGTCCAAACAGGGTCCATTTCTTTCCAAATGAAAAATAATGCTCAAGGAGGTAGATGTACCTGCAAGAGCTCTGTACTGTCCCCTTCAACATCCAACCTCCAACTCATGTATAGGAATCCTTGTATAGAAGTTTGAGGCCCACCACAGGGTTCTACATGTGAAACTCGTAAAATGTTTGTAGTGCTAAAAGACAGAAAATAAGCCAAACTTCAAAGAAACTAGCCATTTTTTTAGGCAAGTCAATGTTCAATAGTGGCGAAGACCAAAACAAGTCCGAGTCAAAACAGGCACGAGACCGAGACAAGTCCAAGATGCCAGCAAAGGGTTCTCAAGACCGGACTCCAGACCAACGCCGTACTCATTTGGACTAATATGTTTAGTCCAAATGAGTACGTTGTAACAATGCAGCAAAGAAAACATCAGTTTTTCTTTTTAGTCTGACTCGAGATCAAGTCATGTGACTTGAGGTTTACATGCATAAACATTTAACCCATGCCAGCAGCACATCTGTCACTTTAAACAAGAAAAGAAACTATTCAGCAAAAGATAAAGTTGGATAAGTGCGGCAGGATGGGAGCGACGCCCAGGGAGCCGTCTGTAGCGGCGGCGCCGAGGCCAAATGGTGAAGGATAATGGCAACAGGCATCTGTTGGTGTGATTTAATGAACACGAAGCTGGAGAACCGGGGAACTTTGAAGACCCCTGGTATCACCCACCTCTCAGCGAGGGAGTGTGGAGGGGAGACGAGCAAGATAATATATATTCTATGTGTGTTCGTGGAAACTGCAAGGCTCATCATCTGTGCAGGCGAGCAGACCTGCTGTAAAATCTGCAAATTGTATGTAGCGTTAATTAGTGATCTCTTACCGAGCAGTGTGTATGTGTGTGCATTTATATATACATATGTGTGTGTGTGTGTGTGTTAACATGCTGCTTGCATTCAGCTTGCTGCTGATTACCACTTCTGTTCTCTCTCTCGCTCTCTCTGTTTATCTCTTTCTCGTTTTCTCATTTGCTTATTTATCCCCTTCACAACAAAGGTGTCAGGGGGGATTGTTAGACGGCCCGAGTGCTGAGAGTCTATCTAAATGGAACAAGAGGTTGACGTCCATACGCTTCATTGTGAATTCATGTCACGAACAGTTGGCCGCGCATGCTGATATGGCTCTTTGTAGCGAAACGGAGGACAGGCAATATGCTCTGTAAATGTCAGGATTCATTCTTCGTATCAGCAGTTATTTCACCAACTGTTTTTTAGTAAACACTTTGGCACACTTTGCTGGGCTGTTGTCCAAACGTGCACACAGACACGTGACAAAAAGTTCAGTTGTTAATGTTAAGTTAGCAATAATTCTGAAGTTTGCTCTGAACATGAAAATATATGTTTCAGTTATACTAAGAATTTGAAATGTGGTGATTTTAGCGACCCCTTGAGGTCCTTAGTGGTAGTGTTTTACATCTTGCTTCCAATTGCTTGGAGCTGGAATAAACTAGGGCTCTCTCACCTTGTATCGAGTGATGCCCACTCACCCGGTGTTGTCGCTAATGTGTTAAGCTTTGCAAGTGAAATGGCAAATATATGAGTGACAAAACATTATTTTTGCAAGCAAATATTTTAGTTACAACTAGATTGAGGAAGCAAAGAAGTTTGCGTAACAGGTGTAATGCTAACTATACTATGTTATGATACTAAAAGGCAGCTAACCCAGCGTAGCGATATAGCAGAGTGGATCCATTCCTCTTGACAACACATTGGTGTTGATGCTGCACACCTAGCTAGGTGCTGTGGGACTGGACAGCATCTGGTCTGGTCTGGATTAAGGAGAGCAGTTCAGAGTGAGGCAGTCCACTTCCTGTTTTGGTTGAGGTTCCTCCTTTCTGTAAGTCAATCCTGCACAATTTGCAAGAAATTGAACCCGGGGAGACAAAGATATAATACGATAAATTGTGGTAAATATCCTACATCATTCGACATCTTTGCTGCTAAAATTGAATCACTATTGAATCACTATTGTGTGATTGTGTAGTATTGTCCCCGGAAATGTCCCCACATTACATACATTACATTATTGTTCCCACATTACATACATATTACATTATTACACATACATACATATTACATTATTACACATTATTATATGTATTTTGTCCATTATTACAAAATAATGTTCAGGCCTATTTGCAAATTGCAATTTAGCAAAACAATCAAAGCCCACTTGTCTGTCTGTCTGTCTGTCTGTCTTTCTGTCTGTCTGTCTATCTATCTATCTATCTATCACAAAACACACACGCTCTCTACTCGTCCTTCATCATCCCTCACCAGACATCTCCTCAATGTACACGGTTTCCAATGGCAACTGCTGCCAACGGCTACTTTGGAGGAGGAAAAAAAAACAAAAAAAACGACTGAGTGAAAGAGCTCAAAATAAACGTATGAGGAGCCTGTGTGTCTAAATGGACTCTCAAGTGGAGGCAGGTGAAGGACCTGGGATATGAGGCTATGATGTGATTCAGAGGAGAGCGCTCGGACGGAGAGAAAGCCTTCTGCCGTCAGATTCCCAGTTTGTCACGGTGCACAGCCATGTGCCGAGCTGCACTCTGCCATCACCTCCATGGTAAAGGTTAAGGGGTGGCGGGTAACAGATTACACCTAGCTGCCTTCATCTCTTCTAGAATGCAGTAATAATGTAGTTTGGCTACTTGGCTTGTTAGCAAATGTTAGCAACGGAACCATTAGCACAGATATCCTGTTATAGCATATTAAATTATATCCTGTTATAGCACAGCTTCTATAATAATGTGCTTTATGTGCTGTCTAATGATCATATTGCTCTATAATCACTATTGCTCCATAATCACTGTATCACAGCAATCTACAAGATGAAAAACCCAGAAGTCCCAGTTTTCCCATCATGTGATCATTGAAACTCCTTTTATGGGAAATTAAAATCACAGCAATGATTTATAGTCACAGTTACATTTTCACAATAACACTGCTTTTACTTTGTTTCTTGAATTATATACTGTTCAGTAGAGATTCTGTGTTGATTTCTTACTTTTACTGCACCATGACACCCAGTTTCATGACACCCACACTATCATTTATTACAGTTTCCCTAAAAATCACAGTAATAAAATTGCAGCTGCTTTTGAAAAAGAGCCATATTGTCAGATAATGAATGCAAATGCAATTCTACACATAAAATAATAGTTGATGATGATGAACAGATGATGATAATATCAAAATAAAGGTGCTAAATGTACAGTAGCATTTTGTGTTTCTCGAAAAGCTTCACTTGCATGGTGTAAAAACACAAATCTCTCCATAAAATAAAAGAAGATCAAAATAAAATCAGACCAGATTTCCTATAAAACTGTTGCTTCCTGTCACAGAGAGGACGTTGCTATTGGTCCTCATTTCCCCTCTCTGGCATCCCTTCCTGGGAGACAAGCCGGTAAAAGCCCCTGATAACAGCCAATATGTATTCTGACCAGGTAAGCTAACACCGAGCTGAAACTAAGCAGGTGGAGAAGTGGAAATGACAAATTCTTGTGAGTGTGGAAGCCGGAAGAAGATGCCAATCTTCTCGGTGATCGTCTTGTTTGTTTATGGTGGAGTGGTAATGCTGTATTGAAAATAGGAGTGATTTGTCTCCTGACCGTCATTTCTATTGAATTTGGTGGCAAAGTAATTCAAGAATGACTTAAAATGTTACTAACCTTGTTGGTAAAGCTAGTGATTACAGTTTCCAGGATGTAATTACTAATATGTAATAGATTACATTTGTAGTCCAACCCTGGGAGGAGCCAGCACACAACGATATGCCAGTGCTCATGCTGATTCTCAATCGGAAGTCAATTTTGAGGCTCAAAATGGAAGAGGAGGAGTGGAAAGAGCAGGAGAAGAAGACAAGAGAAAAAATTGATGAATGGAAATATGATGATGATGATGATGTTGATGATGGTATTTTTTGTACATAAAGGCCCTCTCTCTTCTGATCCTATCAGTGTAAAAATGTCTCATAAGAACCAAAGATGGCCTCTGTCATCTGTCGAGTCTTTCACATCTTTCATCAGCTTGTTTTATCAATACAGGAGGTTCTTTAATCCATTCTGCACAGCATCACATCCGATATCCTGTCTCAGAGGTAAAGGCCTGCTGGATTGACTCAATGCTTTTGTGCTTTTCTCTTTTTGTCTTTTGCTCGTAATTGTAATTGAACACAAACTTGAGTCCACATAGAGAGAGAATCCTCACAGACCCCTTGTTTCCTGCAGGGATCCAATCAGAAGACGGCGTCAGAGATGTCAGCGCTCCCTCCTGCCACCTCCTCTCAATGCATCAACAGATGTGCAGGAAGTGCACGCCAGAGTAATTATGCCTTCTTTGTGTGTATTCAGCGCGTCCATATGCTATTTGTGTTGAAACATGCATCTGCCCTGCTTCACCCCTTGGCGTGTACCCCATCGCTTCCACTTAATATCCTGCCAGAGCCAGCGGAGGGGGGGGGGGTAGTGACGAAGAGATGCAAGAAAACGAGAAGAAGCTAGGAGAAGGGGCAATGCCGCAGCAGCGCTAGGCCTTTTCTCTTGGAGGTTTTTCTTTTTTCGCCCTCCGTTTCACTGTCAGCTCCTTCTACGGCAGCACTAATTAAACAAAGGCGAGACGGACGGGGGTCACACCTGCACAGTAAGCCTGCCATGTATACTTTATCATTGCTAATGCAGCGATAATTAAAAATGAGGCGTGCAAAGCAGCGGAATTAATTGAGTTTTGCCTTTCACATCGCGGAGCCGCCGATGCAGAAGGACTGATTCGTCTCCATCTGTGTTCCCTCTGCTTTTTTATTTTTAAGGGGTTGCCGGAGAGACTAAGCCACTGTTAGAGGGGTGTCAATGAGGAGAAGTCATGAGGAGTTTTTGGAGGAGAAACTGTTTGCTTAGGAGAATATCAATTAGTGTGTGGAGCTAACCTGCAAAAAGGTGAAAAAAAAAACCCAACAAATGTGTTATTCAGCTTGTCATTCAGCCATGTTTACCCCTTTAAAACCCATTTCCCGGCGTGTGGATGGAAAGTTTTGCAGGCGAGGGTTGAAATGACATTGTTTTGACATTGCATTTTTCCAGGTGACACCTCTTCCATACCCCGGAGGCGAGAGATTTATTCCTTACAGTGACTTCGAGGGGGACAATGATGGCTTCCGCGGTGTTGTTTTATGGCTCCGAGTCCCTGAATATCCCACACCTCTTTATGTTCAATATGTCACTCTTCCAACCCCGACAACATCTCCATTTCTCAGAGTTCTCGCTGCTCTCATTATCACTCCCTGTCGCCGAGACACCGTGATGTGCATAGATGTGTCGGCACATGTACCCCCCCACCCCCTCCCCAGTCCGCATACACAGGTGTATAGACCGTTTGCGTGCACACACACACACACACACGCATTATGTGCACGCAGACACAAATACACACTGCACACACACATATATCCTCGTCTGAGTTTAACAGGAACACTGTGGCAAGCTGCTGCACACCGACACATCCCCCCTCCCTTCTTCACATTTAGTATACAAAGGAGCATGTAGGGACAAAAGTGACTGAACACTAGATGAGACTAAAAAAATTATCCCTTCATCCCCTCTCACTGCCAGATCCGTTTGAGTCAATTTGTACACACAAGATCTAGTTTCCTCATTAGGTTTGATTTTGTCACTTCAAACCCCAGGAAGATGAATCGTTCCATCTGGTGTGTGTGGAAGAGCAAATTTCATTTCACATCTACTCGTGCTCTTTCCTTCTCGCACACAAAACAACTCAAATTTGCTGCCATTTTTTTTCAGCCCAATCTGTAAATTGTCGGTGTGATGCTCGCCGCCCCCACGTGTTGCACGCCACGTATATGATCTTCATGAGACCGGCTACGAAGGGATTGTAGCGGATTCAGCGGACATGAACGAGCAAAGAGTGAAACTCCCACGAGCTGCCTGCCTCCCTACCCGCCCGTCACTGACTCGCTGACATCCTGACAGCCTGCTGCACTTGATGTTTTTCCTACAGTTGATGAGTGGCAATGGCGGGAAAGCGTGAAATGCACTCCGCCTCATCCTCATTCCCCGGACAGTGATCTGTCTCTGCACAGACAAACCAGTTAATTCTGGGAGAGAGAGCGAGAGACAGAGAGGGAGGGAGGGAGGGAGGGAGGCGAGAGCAGAGGTGAGATGTGATACGATCTCCTCAGAGTTGCCTTTTTACAGACGACATGCTATTCCACTTCACCTGACAATGCGCTCCGCTCCTGTTAAATGCCTTCCCTTCCTGACCCCCCTCCTCTTTTCATTTACTCTCCATCTTGCTATTTTTCCTCTGACGGTTCTTTCTCTCTCTTCTCTCAACCTCGCTCTCTCCTTCCATTTCATGTGTGACAATGCATCCTCCATTAAGTCTTTATAGGTTGATGGAAATGTCATAAGGGCATTGCGACGGCCATACATCACCCTATTCACTCCCCTTCCTTCTGCTGAGCTTTCGTTTTCCTTTTTGCTCTCTAGCCCCAATCTGTCACCGGGCCGAGCCAAATCAACGCCTGCTCACCGCCTCGCCGCGTACCACCGCGTTTTTCTCAACCACATGTAATAATCCACCCCCGACCAGCCTCATTAATGCCTCCATCTTCAGATGTGAAGCTGCTATAATCTGCACTCACCAGAAAAGCACACCTAGTACGGGTCTGAATGCAAGTGACGGATTTCCAGTCAGACACACAACGATGCTATCTCCTCTGATCCACGCACCATCCAGGCTGCTGCTGCATTGGCTCGGATGCAGCTGCAGGGATTTACGGGGGAGATCTGCTTATTTTGGAAAGATTTTAATAACCAGGAAGAAGAAGAAGAAGAAGCCATGTTAGCTTTTTTTTTTCTTCCTGAGACTGTAGTCCATCGTCACCTCGGAGGCTCAGGGGTGGAGGTGTAATAGGAAAGGAACTGTGTCAGGTGATGAAATGAGTGTGTGTTAGCCGAGCTGAGCACCTGCCGGGTTCCCTGTTCTTCACCCTGTCCCCTTATCACATTACAGCTCAGATAGATGGTACCCCAACCCCAGAGGTAAGGGATTAATTTGTTTAAAGCTCGGCAGACTGCTTTGACTGACCTTGGTTGGGTAGGAAGGGGGGAAAAAAAAAGCCTCTCTCATTTCTGCCCCACGCCTCTCGCCCCGGAGGGAAGGGGAGAGATGAAAAGAGAGACCGTGTATATCTCTCTCTCTCCGCTCTGAAGCCTGAACCGTAAAATAAGACGACCATAGGCGATTTCAAACAATAAGTCGTGTTTGCATAACTTGCAACCTCATGATTGCAACCTCAGCAAAGCCCCTTCCCATGATTCCTGCAAGTTTAATTTGTCTGTTTTCCTGAAGATGAAAATATCACATACAGGGGGATTAAATATGTGATCTGGAGGTCTAATCATCTCCGCTGGAATTTGTGCACGACCAAATGTGTGAGTGTGTTCTTAGAGACTTATGAGGACCAAATTTCCTCTCGAGGATAGAAAGCGGAGGATAATCCTCATGCTGACAGTCCTCACTTCTGCAAGGGTGGAGACTAGAGTTAGGACTTTTTAGATGTAAGGTTTGTTAGGATTAGTTTTAGATCGGGGTAAGGGTTAAGAGCGGGCGTGTCGTGGAGAGGGTTCAGGTTAGGGTTGGGTGTTAGGGAGTGAATACAGTACATGAAGGTCCTCACAAGAAGGTCCTCACAAGGGTCTCACAAGGGCCTCACAATAGCAATGTGTGTCCACGTGTCAGTTTGCGGTCAAACAGTCAAACTGGATTTCCTTCCATTTATAACCATAATAAAGCCGCCTCAGATCGGCTGCGAGTCCAAACAATTGCGTCAGACGAGGCTAGCTCTGCTGACATTCTGCAATGTCGCTGGTGTCGATGTGGTTGAAATTAATTGAATGAAATGAAAGAGAAGAAACCAAAATTGAAAATGCGGTCCGGGTTGTATTGGAGCGATAAATCCGAACGACGACATCAAAGCACCTCAAGCGTTTCCGTCTTTTTTCCACACGCAAACACATCGTCATGCACCTGCACACACACACACACAGATGCATGAATGAACAAAAACACACACACACACACACACACACACACACATTAAATCCCCCTCAGTCTTCCATTTATTAATCACATTGCAGGGCTGTGCGATGTGCATGGTATTCAGAAGGTGTGGCTGTCAACATCAATAAGGGCCTTCCAGTGTGAAGGGCCATTAATACAAAACTAGCCACTCCGCGTGTTGTCAGATATGAAAAATGGTTTGCATAACAAATCATTTCGCTGTCTGACAGAATACCCCGGCGTCTGCACCGGCTACGGGGCTATACGGCTGCAGCACTTTGCTCCCATCAACAGCCCCGCGGCTTGATCGAAGCTGAAGTTGAGGACCAGGACCGCGGCGAATCGGCAAAGCAGATTTTTCCACGCCGGCTGACACCTTGTTCTGCGGCGACGGAGGAGATATTGGAGGAAAAGGTTACGGCACTGCGGCGATGGAATGAATCACCAGCAGTCATAAACAGTTAGCGTCCCCACAGCTGGGATATGATGATGTTTTCTAATCATCCCCCGGGGTCGGTGAACCTCATCTCTCATTGATGACATCTTTGTGGCAAATACAATTTGACCGGGCGACGACAACAGCCGTTCTTTCATTACATCACTTTCCCAATCACTCATGCTAGAAACTTGCCGCCCTACACCCGGCTTGCCACCCTAAACAAGGCAGTCCAACATCTGGACTATTTCCAATCACAGTAGCCCTTCGAAATGACATGAAATGTTCCAATATTGCTGCAACGCCGCTATTCTTTAATTGCTAGAAAACAACATGGATAAATATGATTACACATGATTAATTGTGCAACTCTTGTTTCAACGCAGTATGTTGAAACTATAATGGAGTGTGGTGAAAATGCAGTGTGCAGCTATTTTTTGCCGCTCTGCATGCGGTGTGCTTGGAAGGGATATTGTGTGGACTGAACAGTTTTCAGACGCAGCAGTGTGCCATGCAAGGACAGGGCAGCTGACACCTGGTGAAGGGAGAGAACTGGCAATGAAATAGATGAGTAGTCACAGAGAAACCAGGTTATATGCTGCATTGCATGGCCCTGTACTGCAACACTGCAGGATGTCGCTGAAATGGGTCACGGCGGCCCGAGCGTCTGGCAGGAACTCAAACTCTATTTCAAGTTTGGTCGAGGCGCAGAGCGCAAAGAGCTGAACTTTATGGGAGGATATTCTGTTTCACGAGGCGACTGCGTTTCAAATTGAAGGATTATTGGTTTCATTGTGCCGTCCCTTCACATATCCATCATTCAGTCACTGCATTCATATTGATTACCTGCCTGTTATCAGTAATGTGATTCATCAATTACAATTAATTACCTGAACTTTGTTACAATCTCATTACTTCCAGTTACTTTGCTTCAGTTAAATCAAGTTTCAAGTTTCAGGTTTATTGTCATATACTTGATAACAATGCAGCATCATTGCCAGTAATGAAATTCTTGATCTCAGAGCCAACTCAACTTTACATAGTAAGACAAGACAAATAAAATAAACCAGTATACAAATTAATAAATATTATAAATAAATATTTATAATTATATAAATAAATCATAAATATAATAAATAATACATTTACAAACTGTAAATCCACAACAATGATCATTTTCTTGCTTAGTCATTAAAAACAATGTTAATCATTTCAGATACCTGAGTAAGAATATGACCAAGTGGCTGATTAAAACTAAGTAGCTTATAAATCACACAAAATGCAATTTCCAGCCTGACACAAACAAACCTGAGTTGATCCATCAGTCCGGACCGAACCCGACTTTAAACCGAGACCAAAAGTCAACCCTCAGGTTAAACCTGAACTGGAGCAGCAGCATGCAAGAGGATGACAGTGTTGCTCTGTGAAAGTGAACGTCAGTGGGGCTGCGTCTTCCGGGACGAGGTGACATTCAATGTCAAAAGTGACCGGATCAAGAGAACGCAGAAGAAAGAGAACGACTTCTGAGACGGTGATTTACTGTTTCCCTCATCGCTATCGGCTTGGGAAGAACAGGAGATTTATTTGCTCAACGCTGCTGTATGAAAGGAATAAGATGTGTTATACCTGGGGGTCCCGAGGTCAAAGTTAACCCAACCTTCAATTAAAGCGACATACCCCCGCCACGTCAACTTCACCGGGGCGCCCGAGATATCAAGTCCTGGGTGGAAGGTCAAGTAATTCTTTCTGGCGACGGGTTTTCACTCGGTTCCCGGCCTGTCAGCAAATGTCACGGTCATATTCCACCTGCTCGGCGGCGGCGGCGGCAGCCTTCAGCCCTCCTCGTTGCCTCTGCTCCGGCGCTAGTCTGTCCTGACATTTACAAAACATCTCTGAGATAAAACTCGAAAACTTCTAAAACACACCCGGAAAAAAACTCGATGCGTAAAAAAAAAGACCAAACTTTTCGGTAATGGCGGCAGTGTACTGTATCACTCAAGTGCAGCTTTGTGCGCCTTCAGCTTTCTCCCCGTGACTTTTCTATATTGTTGGTCTGAGGCGATCGAATGGGAAGATTGTGTTTCCGTGTGGTTGCATCAGCTTAACTGTAATGAGACAGGGAGAGGTGTGCAGGCAGGGAGGTGAGCTGATATTGAAGTCCTCATCAGACCCGAGGAGTCAGGAGTCGCTGACTTGGAGGCTTTCTGTTGTCTATATTGCTGAAGCACCGTTATTGCATTTCCTTCTGTAAGCCATATGGATGGGCAGCACATTGCCTCCCCCCCCCACTCCCTCCCCCAGGCGTCAGTGGAGCTTTCTCCCCCTTCTTCTGGTGGTTGCTGGGATCACAGTCAAGCCCCATAGTAGCTGAGGTAGCAACATGGAACAAGGACAAGAGGGAGAGCATGGTAGAGATCATTAGTTGCTGGCTATACCAAACGCCCCATAGTGGAAGCCCCCATTCATTGACTCTCATACAGAAGAATGGATGATTAATATATTACACACAAACTCTCAGCCAGAACAACATGTCAGAGCAAATCCAAACAATTCCTCTTGGGGATGGAGGAAAACTGCAGCTGTAGCTCAGCAAGCACACAGTAAACAAGCACTAGCACTTTCTAGGAGGGGAGAGGGGTGGTGGTGGTGGTGGTGGGGGGGGGGGGGGTCTGCATGATTGAAGTGACTGAAACTACGCTGACTTTAAAAACCCCACCTGTTAACACCAAAGTGCTGTGGTAGCACAGTGGAACTGAGAGATTCGCTGAACAAAATATTTAATTCATGTGTTGACTCAGTCACTCCGGTTCCTGGTCTGTGAACGCACCGCGGCACCAACATGGAGCTGCTCATGCTGCTGTGCCGCTGCCTGGTGTACGAGCCACACCGGATCTCCCTCCTGCAGGACTCTGGAGGCCTACGCAGAGCACATTGCATAAAGTTTCACACACAAATGCACAAACAAAAATTGGGACTTCTACAATGGTTACATCTTCATTTCTTGAGGTAGAAGTTGAATGATTTGCCAATATATTTTTTTTTAATTATTATTATTTTAATCTATGGGATTGCAGACATGGTGCAAGGCCTAGAGAGAGAAGTCATGCCATTATATTTGGATTTTACTGTATTTTTGTGCTGTTTTCTGCACTATATCTGTCTTAGATTACAAAGTTCATTGACCTTGTAATGTTTTTTTCTGTGCGGCAGGAAAACTTTGTTTAATCTTTCACACACAATTTCTCAGCAGAATCTCAGAGCGGGGAAAGAATTATGAATGGTAAAAAAAACGAAGGAGATTAAAATTCTCCTAAACTAAAGGAAAAAAAAGATGGATTACTGCAAATGGGAATTAACAGTGGGCAGTGAAATAAATCTGGAGGGCGGGGGGGGTGGGGGGGAATGCCGTCGCTGGTGTCATGAAATAGTCAGAGGGAGAAAGGAGTAATCTGATTGCAATTGGACATTACTCTCTGCCCATATCCTGGAGGAAGAGCAGAAAGCGGCTGTGTCCTCTCTTAAGTCCTCTTCCCATTAGGCCTTGCATCGTTTGGGAGATTAATAGAAGCTCACGCACGAACACTGCCACATTTGTCAGCTGCCTCGCCCGATAATACGGGGCTGCAGGCGTGCCTTCTCCTACCTCCACTTTAAAAGACCTTAGAAGGTCAGCGTGGGGAAAGGCTGAGGAAACTGAGAGGTGAAGCTGCACACACAAAACAAATCAGCAGCTAAAAGATCATCTAAAGAGATCAAGAGACCATGTGAAGCAGGACCTTGTGTTGCAGCTATGAGAGGGAATAATACAACAGAGATATCTCGAATTAAGATTAAACTATGAATTGGAACTAAGGGGCTATAATCAGAAATGCTCTTTGTATGAGAATTGTTTTTTTTTGTTTGTTACAAAGAAAGTTATTTATTTCATTTCATTCATCTACTTTAAAATAAAATGTCTTTATAAAATACAACATTGAGCTTTTGTTTTCAGTGATCAAACAAATACTAACTGAATATTACCGGGACAATCTGTTTGTTCACGAAAGACATGGAGGAACAGAATAGCCCCATCTGTCTGGAGCTCATCTGCTGCTCTTTCTCTATTCATTAAGCATTGTGTGTTTGATCATGCTATGGTGCCTCGGCACATGCTGAACATCAACCTCCTCGGAGATGGAGATATCCAAACAGATGCCCAAAGAAAGAGACACACAGAAAGCAGATGAAAGTCTGAGAAATCTCTGACGCTGCACCATAATTCACGCTCCGCTAGGCTCGGCGATCACTCGTGCCAGTATTTATTTCCCTTGTGCGTGCGCTGTTGATCTTGGGTATCACGGTGGATGTGGTTGGATGTCTGGCTGGTGGTATTGGCACCGACCTCAGGAGGAGGACGGCCATGTTTATCTGGTCACGCTTGCGAAACGGACCGGCTGGCCAACAGGCCTGGGCTTGTCGCTCTCCAAGACGAGTCCGGTCCAATTCTGTTCCTCTGTCCGCCGCCCCTCTCAAAAGCGACAAAAAAGGGATGAGATATTTAGGGACGCTGGCGAGACGGTACGAGGTTGGCGGATGGGGGTTCTTGTTTACCTCCCCTGGCATGGCCCGCGAGCACCCCTGTACCATCCGTGACGACGCTAGGTGTCTGCCGGCGCCACCGGGAAACACGACAAGGCAGGAAGGAGAAATTTCCCATTAACTCAGGAAATTGGTACAAGCTGTGCCGCCGTACGATCCAATCAACTTTCTGATTTTACCGGCCGCTCAACCTGACACATGCTAGCGACTCGTGGATGCTTTGTTTCCAGAGCCACCATTAGCCGGTCCGCGCAGCTTTCAGCCCCTTTCCTTCCACTTCCTGCTCAGGTCTGAGGGGGTGAGGCGGTTGTTACAATGAAGGAGGACGTGAGGTGATGCCTTTTTCTCTGCAAATATGATGTCGAAAAAAGGAGGGGAATATAGGCAGAAATATATTTGGAGTGTTTCACCAAAACTCTCGTGGTTATTTTGAAATTATTGACGATTTCTAAGCTTTTAATTGGCGCTCATCACTGTGGTGTTCTTCACTGTGGTGTTCCTCACTGTGGTGTTTTTCACTGTGGTGTTCCTCACTGTGGTGTTCCTCACTGTGGTGTTCTTCACTGTGGTGTTGCTCACTGTGGTGTTCTTCACTGTGGTGTTGCTCACTGTGGTGTTCCTCACTGTGGTGTTTTTCACTGTGGTGTTCCTCACTGTGGTGTTCTTCACTGTGGTGTTGCTCACTGTGGTGTTCTTCACTGTGGTGTTCCTCACTGTGGTGTTCCTCACTGTGGTGTTTTTCACTGTGGTGTTATTCACTGCTCTTCCCAGAGATCACCTGTCAATCAAACAGTGTGTCCAGTACTGTGACGTCTTCCTCCTTTGGATTTCCTGTTGATGGAGTTTGAGTTCCTGTAGGTGGCGCTCTTTTCTTTGTCTGTTCAGCCACGGTGGCTATCGCTGCTCACGCTAACCACCCAGTTCTTCTTCTGTTTATTCCAAATAAACCGCTGTTGCTGCTCCAGATTACCCATAACTTCCTGTGCTCCAGACGGGGAAAGACCTGACCTGGCCGGTTACAACAGTAAAAGCTTTCATGAAGTGGATACAGGTTGAATCACTGTTGAAACTGTTCATTTATATGAACCTGTCATGGATTGTTACTTTAATTTAATCTCAATGTGATTTAAACATAAAAAATATCACGTATAAACATTGTAAATATACTTCATTACACCCTATCAAATTTGACTCCTTCCTCCTTGAAGTCGCCGGCCAATAACATCAGCTATTACCCAATGTCTACATAGAGAGAGATAAGACTGTCAGCAGTGATCATCATCATGCTGAGACCGATGAAGACCATGATGTCATATTGACCTTGGCTTGGCTAGTTAAGAAATGAAAAAAACAAACGTAAGAAAAGGACGGGGAGCAAGGTTTCCTCACACACCTCCTCCAGGAGACGTGGTGCATGCGTCATCCACCGCAGACACAGGGTGTTGTGGGGCCGCCCGTCCCTCCGTCCCTCACCTGTCCCCTCACCCGTCCATCCATCCCGCACACGTCCCTCCGTCCCTCACCCATCCCTCCATCCCCTCGCCCGTCCCTCACCCATCCCTCGCCCGTCCCTCCGCCCCTCACCTGTCCCTCAGTCCCTCGCCCGTCCCTCCATCCCCTCGTCCGTCCCTCACCCATCCCTCACCTGTCTCTCAGTCCCTCGCCCGTCCCTCAATCCCTTGCCCGTCCCTCCGCCCCTCACCCATCCCTCGCCCGTCCCTCTGTCCCCTAGCTCCCTCGCCCGTCCCTACGTCCCTCGCCCGTCCCTCCATCCCCTCGCCCGTCCCTCAATCCCTTGCCCGTCCCTCCGCCCCTCACCCATCCCTCTGTCCCCTAGCTCCCTCGCCCGTCCCTACGTCCCTCGCCCGTCCCTCCATCCCCTCGCCCGTCCCTCCGCCCCTCAGTCCCTCGCCCGTCCCTCCGTCCCCTCGCCCGTCCCTCAGTCCCTTGCCCGTCCCTCCGCCCCTCACCCATCCCTTGCCCGTCCCTCTGTCCCCTAGCTCCCTCGCCCGTCCCTACGTCCCTCGCCCGTCCCTCCATCCCCTCGCCCGTCCCTCGCTCCCTCGCCCGTCCCTCCATCCCCTCTCCCGTCCCTCGCCCATCCCTCATTCCCTTGCCCGTCCCTCCGCCCCTCACCCATCCCTCGCCCGTCCCTCGGTCCCCTAGCTCCCTCGCCCGTCCCTACGTCCCCTCGGTCCCTCGCCCGTCCTTCCATCCCTCGCCCGTCCCTCGGTGGCGCTGCTACGTAAACCTCATTACTCTGTTTAGAATAATAAAGCGCCACAGAGGAGACCAGCTTTGTGCCTATTATGCCAAACACAATGAACCCTCCGCCAACGCAGCGCCTATAAAGCCTTTAATCCGAATCACTGGAGGAGAGTGTCCCTCTAAAGTGAGACACCA
The DNA here is from genome assembly GCA_034670385.1 of Hoplostethus mediterraneus. Taxonomy (NCBI): domain Eukaryota; kingdom Metazoa; phylum Chordata; class Actinopteri; order Trachichthyiformes; family Trachichthyidae; genus Hoplostethus; species Hoplostethus mediterraneus. Next base: position 5,900,328 of record JAXDDW010000014.1, read on the forward strand.
GTCACTCTCTCTCTCTCTCTCTCTCTCTCTTCTTCTATGAGCGTAGACCGGTGTCTGAACGCCGGCCGCCACCAAATCGAATGAAACGTGAAATGAGATCAAAGCGGTCCTGCTTGGCTTTCTGTCTGGAAGAGGCGGCCGGTCTAATCTGGGTCTCCGTGTGGCAGAAGAGCATCCTCCATCTGCATCCGTCAGGTTAGACCGCCCAGCACCGCCGCCGCCATAACAACCTCTCTATTTCTTCTGCTTTAAAGTGCAACGTTAAATAACCTTTTCCTCCTCCTCCCTGTGTAGAGTTTTGCTATTGTCTTCCTCGGCAGTCTGTGCCGGTGCATGCAGACATTTTCATTGATGTGGGTGGAGTCAGTGCAGATTCCCTTTTGGCTGCACCGTCACTCTGCACAAGCTCTGACCTCTACGTTTCGCCTTAAGATACCTGCTCACCTTGCATCTCCCTGTGTAATCCCCTTCTAGATTTATGCTGCTGTAATTAACTAACCCGCCGCGTTCTCACACAGCGGGAGGAGGTGATTGAAATAGGAATGGGGTCATAGGGCAATGGTGTCACACCATAAAGGAGTACTTCATTTGTATCTCCCCTTAAATGACTCTCTCTTAATTAAACCCCATTCTCCCTGCCCTTGCGTGGTGCCACTGATAGCGTGTGTCGGCAGCCAACATCCATGTATATGTTTGTGTGTGTGTGTGTGTGTGTGTGTGTGTGTGTGTGTCTGTGTGTGAATCTCCCCGAATGTGAGCTTTGATTAAAAACCCATGGGAGCAAAGCCACAGCCATTAATCAAGGGCATGCCCCTCCTTTGTAGAGGTGAGGGGAGAGAAACTCTGCTCCCCGACAGCAGCAGGATCACATCAGTGGAGGGTTTCCTGCAGCATGTATGGGAGCTGGGGGTCACCAGACGGGAAGGCAGATAAAGGAAGACACGCCGAGGTTTGCAAGGTGCAATATTTATACTCGTTCGGTCATCGTGCACTAAAAATCTTGATTGCACGGATTGGTTATACCGGTGCATTTGGCGGTGCAGGTTTTCGCTCCCTGTATGAATACAAGCAGCATGTTACAGGGTCGCCCAATCAAACGCCCCAGCAGCATCGAGACCAGAACCCAGCAGGCACATATCACCGAGATAGGGAACATGCATCACTTCACGAGACAAGCCGGCAGAAACATACGACCCCGAGTGTGTTTGATTCATGAGGAAGGAGGCTGGGATGGTGGAAGGACGAGCAGCCACGTGTTGAATGTCTTTGGTTTGTTTGGATCAGCTGATGTGTCCAGGCTGAACCAACACCATGCTTCATCAGTAGGACACTGTGTTTACTGGGGCTGCAGGACACAGGATTCACAGGCACATGTGTTCAAACGGCTTAGTGGTAGAGCAGAAAACCCTATTAGAGATGATTTTTATGTGTTGAATAAAGGTGACAGTGCACTGCCAGAGTCGCTGATTGCACATGAATGATAAGCTTGGTGGTAAACGGACAAGGACTTTTATTTTATGTTTTAACATCAAAACCAATCTTGCGCATTAGCTAATGAAATTTGAACTCAGGTTGAAAAACATCCCGGTTTTAATGACTTCACAGCTTAACCAGACACTTTTAGAAAATTAAGGTGAACAGTTACGCAACATTTTGGTCCAAAAGGCAAAAAATATTATTGCCTAATGATTTTCACCTCACTTAAAATAACTACCGCAAATTGCAGGTGGTGAAGCATTTTAGCCCCCAAAATAACCTTTGACTCACAACACAACCGGACTTGGGGCCAAATAACATTTTCAAATAACTCTTTGTTTTGGTGTTTCTTTTACCAAGCTTGGTGTGCAGATTGGCTTGTCAGCAGCTTATAGTATGGCTAGTTTGAACTTGGGAGGTCAGCTAGACTAACTGTTAGCTAACCTAGATAACCTTGCCTGGGTAGATTGCATGCATTGTTTTTCAGCTGGGCTTCATAACATCACCTCCTCTCTCACCCCTTACTGGGCTTTAGTCTTCAGCCAGATAATTTAACCATTTGGCACGACAATGGCAAAATATCAAATCCAAGCAATGCCAAGTTGATCCTTGTGTCCTTCTGGAGGAAAAATCTTCCCAAGTACCCAACAGACTTCTCGTGAAAGCAATCACAGCGAAGCATCCTTGCAGTTTGAGACGGGCTATGTGCTTGACACGATGGAGTCGTGCTTTGGCTGCCAGATATTGATAAAGATCCAATCGTGTTCCCTTGTTAGCTAGTTGCCAGTTAGCTAACATGCACTCCAAAAAACTGTTTTTTTGGCTCCACCCATCATGGTTTAACTCAACCAATGAGATTACTTCTGCCTCCAAGAAACGCTTGTAGAACTAAAACTCCAATCTGCGCTCGGTGTACCAGATGGATGGGATTTAGGACAATATAATGAGTGCTTAAAAGTTTAGACAGTACACAAAAATATCTGAAAGTCAATTGAGAACACTTCTCTGTCTTTTACAATTCACCTGACACAATCTAAAGTGTATTGGTGCAATAACCCCCACCTGTCTGGGAGGTTTGGTCAAAATGCTAAAAAAATATTTGATGCATGTCTGAACAAAACCAGGAACAGTTCAATCCATAGCTGCTGTTGGGAAACCCAGCCCCGTCTGGCCCGCTGCCTTTCATTTGTGCCCTTATGAGTGTCAGTATCAAGCCAGCCTGTGACACCGGGTGGCCTCTATGTGTTGCACTGTTATCCCATTGATCTACCAAGGCGAACAGTAATTACTACTAATCCCAGTCAGAGGACATGGCAATTTGTGCCACGTCTATCCCAGAACCCCCATAGGCCATTATCTCCTGGTTCATTAAAGAGGAAGACGGTCCCGGCCTGACCCTGTGGCTTGCTGAGTGTTGAGTAAAGTGACAGGGCACAGCGAGCTGAGCTAAGCATGAAATGTGAGTTAAACCAGTACACATACAGTACAAATGGAGCCAATGTTTTTATTATTTTGATTCTGTAAACTTTGCTCCATCCCCCAAAAACAGAAGCTCTCTTTTCAGCCCTGGGAACAAGGAATGGCCTAGTAACGAGTTGGTTGAGAAACATCGGTTTTGTCTCGATTTGATTCTACTGTATGACATTGAACGCAGCAGCAGTCAGGATAAACGAAGAGCGACTTGTACACACAGAACGGCCCTTTGTGCTGCAGAACTGCTCACCACAAAATAAGCAAAAACTCCTACACCCCTGGAAGCGGTTTACAGCGAGAGCAGAGGTGGAAAGTAACGTTTGACCTTTCAATAAAAATCGGATATTGGCCCGTCAGTGTTTCCCACCGCCGATGTGATGGAGGTGAGGGTATGATTCTTTTTTTCTCGACTCAACAGCTTCAGGTGTGGCAGTCTGTAAAACCTGCAATGAAACCTGCAATGAAACCGGCCTCACCTTGCCTTAAGGAGCTGCTAGCCCGTCTAAACATTTCACTAGAGCAGAGTTGTAGTTTCCTGTGGTGATGATGCTGTTTGTGAGGCTTTTCCAACCTGCAAAGAATATAATGAAAATGGTCAAAAAGATGTAGAAAGAATATTGGTACAAAATATATCAATCGCAAAATATTCTTATTGGCCTTCAAAAGCCCATATCAGTCAAACCCTAGTCGAGTTATTTTTAGCTTTTTGACTACTTTTAAACTTCTTTTACTTGTGTTTGAGATTATTTTTCTAATTGCTGCTGCTGAATGTATTTTTAGACATAAAGGTATTGAGTACAACATGAGCTGTCATTTACAATCATCATCATCGTCACTGGATTTTATTCCCATAAGTGCTAGTAAGTTTGTCAACATGATTAAAAAGGGATCGTCCACACACTGATTATAACCAATAACATCACTTGTCACAACACGGTAAACAATTAAACCTACAACAAAAAAATCTCAATTCAGTATCATTTTGTGAGTTATTATTTGACTTTTACTTGATTTACTGTACGTGTACTTTTAGTCTTATCGGACCTTACCGCAAATTGAATTGAAATAACAAATATTAAGAGTTCATATGTCTCGAGTAAAATATCTCACCATTCTTCCACCAGCAGTATTTAAAATTCTTCCACCACAATGAGTCTAGAATTGCTGAATTAAATGTTTCCTCCTCAGCGAGGCACAGGTGTGGTATTTCACCGGAGGAATTCCCTTTCAAATTGTAGTTTAAAAAAACGAGCCTGCTATCATAACTTCTCAAAATTATTCATTGGATTCAATTTTCCACAGGATAAGAAATATCTCCAGAAAGAGGCCGCTGCTGTTCTTCCGAGGGGCCAGCAACCGACCTCGGGTTTCACAGTCGAACATCTGATAGCCGCGCTCTTTGGTCACTTCCTGGATCTCCATCCCCCAGTGGCGGATCAATATCCTGGACTATGCAGCCTTACAGCAGCCGAGGGATGTCTGATGTAAACATTAACCAGCCTCATCCAGCGAACCCGAGCATCCCCTGTCCCCCTTAACAAGGCTTCTGCCAAGATCTTCCCATACACTGCAAAAAAATTGCTCGTTAAAACGTCCGACCTGACAAGTGATTTCATCTTTTAATAAGCCTTAAAGCTGCATTAGGCGACTTGGCAGCTGTTGAGGAGACAGTTTGTATTTGGCTCTTAATTTGATCTGTCACTTCCTTCGGGCACAGAAGGTTTCCTGCCAGTGACCAACAGTAATAACAACAATAACACTGGGGTGAATGAATCACACTCTTCGCTGCTGATATGGTTGCATTGCACAGGAAAGTCTTGAATGAAAAACAAAGTGAAGTGATTTCCCCTTGTTTCAGTTCATGTTTCAGGAAATGTCTTGAAAACGGGAGACATTATCGAGTTATTATGGAAACAAGTGAAGTTTTCCCCTCATTTGTAAGACTTCAAGCCTTAATATGAGATGATGGTTAAGGCGGGCATTTTTTTTTTGCAGTGTACAAGAAGCCACAGATTCCTCCTCTGAGATTTTACTGTCCTCAGCTGCACGTTATTTTCTAGGTTTAGTTATAGAGGTTTGTTTATATGGGATTCATCCTTCCTTACTCATATTTCTACACTGACAGTCATTATGGCAGAACCTCCCTGTAAAGCGCCGCGGTGGGGCTGTGTGTGTGTGTGTGTGTGTGTGTGTGTGTGTGTGTGTGTTGAACGTACTGCAAAGTGATTTGTGAGGCTTTTTCTGATTCATCTAATTGAAGTACCATCTCTATGATTGAGATGCTTTATTTGTACACTAAATTAACCTTGGATGCGTTCGGCGAGGAGGCGTTTCAAACAGCAGACCTGACCGGTCCGACGCCGCCGCTGCTCAACAGTGATTTACTTAATAAAGCAATTATAAGAGATGTCCAAAAGTTCATTAAACCGATAGATGGCTGTAATCAATACTTAAGCTAGCGAGGCAGAGAAGGTTGTAATGAATCCCCGGGCTTTCCCTCGAAAAAGCCGCCAGATAATGTTCCAGACGTTTGATATTGAGGACTTGGGTTCACCTCACCACCGACAAGAGATGGCATCAAGAAAGTAAGAAGACATTTATTTCACAATGATTTGAATTCAACTTAAATGTTGTGGGGTTTTTTTTTATTAAATGGAGCTTTTCTAATAGAGAGAGGCTGTGATGTCACTCTGTGCATTACATTGCTTTTATGGATGTCCTTGGGATTGAAATATCCAGATTTTATACGCTGGTTTCCTGAACTCAAAAAGAAAATACCTCAATACAAACCCGCCATCTGAGGTCAATATCCCAGTTTAATAACGCCGGTTTAAAGCCCCTTTTTCCTGCCCCAGTCCCAGTCGCTAAACTCTTGGAAAGCAAGCCTCTCCATTCTCGTCCAGCGGCGCCGTCACATGAACAGTCAGCGAGTGTTGGGGTGGAGAATTTAAGGTTTTGGACCTCCGCATTGAGCCGCGCTGTAAATTACACAGCTGGGCTATAAGAAGAGGATTGGAAGGAGTGTGAATATCTACGCTGCAGCCAGGATCCCAGAAACGATGCCACTCCAACCTCGGAAATATAGCCAGCTTCAAATATCCCTGAAAGACCGTGGCTTCCAAGTCTGTTCCGCCTGCCACGGAGTAAATCCTGTCCATGGCCAGGGCGCTACTGAAGGGAAAACAGTCACGATTTCTAACGGATGTCATGTTTGTACATTTGCTGTGTATGGTGGAGAGTCTAAAGAGGACATAGAGCAAGGTGGAGATGATCCAAAGAGGCAGGTATGTCAAGCCGACCCAGTCGAGAAGATCCTTCGTCTAAACATTTACTCAAGGCAAAGTACCGAGCTCTGACCTTGAGCATCTGCTCACTGCAGTGAAACCTAGCTTGACCAGAAAATACTAGCCATTACTCTCCTCCTCGGCCATTTCCTGTCGCCCCTCCCCCCGACGCATCCAGACAGGGGAAAATAGATTCCAGTTTGGAGTGGGCCCCGGCCAAAACCACAGTGCCACTCAAAGCCAGGGCCGCTTGTGTCATTTTTCCACTGGGTTTCCGTGGTATATTTTGACAGGCCATTCCAGCAGAGCTTCGATAAATGGGGGGACGGCGCTTTTTTTTTTTTTTTTTTCTCCGTCGTTTTTCCGCTTCCCTTTCTCTCGTTTCCATTTAGATTCTGCAACATTAAAGAGGAGCCCACGCTGATTTATGTGGCCTGCTAAAGCCTGGTATTACAGACTTGGTCAAGTCGCTAAAATCTAAACGGCTTTAATTATTGCTCCCTCCTGACTGGAAATTACCACTGACAACAACATTAGCTAGCGATGCTCAACGTCTGGGTGGGGGCAGCGAGGTATTCCTGGTGTGAATGCTGGTGAAAGTGACGTCTGTCCACATTTCTTTGCAGGACAACAAACACTTCTTCTTTAACGTGTCTGCAGGACTTGTATTAGACGGCTAACTAGCTCAGTGTTTCAAGGGTAAACAATCCTTCCCTCGGGCACCGCGGCACAAACTAAACACTTTATCACATTTTCTGCTTGATAAACCCTTGTTCAATTTCCTGCGCTTTGTACTCTGCAGATAGGTCTGACACGCCGGCTTTTTGTTTTCCCCTATATTCTCTTAGACGTGAATTACAAAGAGGAGCGGTGCAACCAGTCGATCAGGCGCTCCCGCTCTCCCCCGTGAATGAATTGACTTCAATTAGGGTCTGCAGTCAAGCACGGGGGGACGGAGCGTGTCGTCTTTTATGAACATTTATTGTTACACAGTGTAATGACCATGCACGCCGTGACCCGGGCTAATGACACCATAGATTAACTCCGGCGGGCAGCCTTTGGGAAAGTCCAAAACTATTCCAAAGGTATTGATTTTGAGGCTTGCTGCGAAATTGAACTGTCAGGTGTTCCACTGGGCCCTGATATGATATTGATCCCTCCTGCTTAGCGACCAACAAAGTGTCTGGTTACCTGAAGCGCCGGTCCGGGGGCGAACGGCTGGGGGACGTCTCCCCCCTCATAACTGCTTATTGGAATTTTAAATAGAAATTTGATAAACTCCCCGTCTCTCCGTGGAGTGTTGCTTGTGTTGTGTTGCCTTGTGGGCGAGACACAGTTTATTTCTTGCTCTTTGCTCAGGCCGTTAGCCACGCTTAGCGATGTGCATCCATTTCTCCATTAACCAGAAAGGCAAGTGCTAGCAATGACATTGTGCCCGTGGCTTTGTCAAGGAATGCTTGTTAAAGGTAAAGTCCACCCTGAAACACTTAACCTCTATTAAATACCTGTTAACGGGTATTTTGTTGTTTGGTGGTGTATTGTAACTGGCCACATGTAGACAATGTGATGGTGTCAAAATATTTCCAGTGCAGCTACAATGGAGTTTAAAAGCAGAACTATTTAAAACGATCTAAAACATCAGCAGGTAAATGTCAGGTTTTGGTGTCAGCCAATCAGAATCAAAGAGCAAAGCTTCTTTCTTGACCGACGATCAACAATCATACAGGAGAAATCCATCGGAGGACAGAGACCAATTTCTCCACCGACAGTAGCCACGATAGACCAGAATGCAATGCAGTAGCCCAGATAGACCAGAATGCAATGCAGTGGCCAAGATGGACCAGAATGCAATGCAGTAGCCAAGATGGACCAGAATGCAATGCAGCCACAAGACATGCTGTTTTTTGAGCAAGTAGCATGACTCTGGAAAGCTCTTTGTGGAAAGTTCAGGCACTTTCTGCAAGTGTTGTCAAAAGGCATTCTGGGAAATGCAGTAAATCACTCACTGCAGTAGAAGGCAAGTTGAGGGAAAGTCGGTACACCAGAAAAAGTAAATCACAACACTTCATCACGAAATATCTCCCGCAATCCATCGGACATCGTTAATTGATGATACCTCAGAGTATCCGAGGCTGGGGCTTCGTAAACCATTCTTCCTCAAGATGGCGACTCAGTCAACACGAGGTCGCTTTGAAATCTGCTGGAGAAAAGAGAGAGAGAAACAGGAAAAGGGGAGACACACAGAGAGAGAGAGAGAGAGAACAGCGAGAGGGGGAGGGAGAGGAGGTGAGAGTTTTATTTCTCTTCCCTTACACTCTCCATTTTAATTAGGGTGTCTTCAGCCAAGCCGAGTGGTGTCAGCGAGTGCATGGAAGCAATCAGCGCCCCGCGTGGCAGGAGTCAAACGCCTTTGATCAGCTCATGGAGACTGATCCACAGTGACTGGGGAGAGGTGTGGGTGATTCCACTCCCCCCCCCACCTCCCACATGCCAGCCGGGCCAGCCGCCGCCAGGCTAGCAACCTCCACCCCTCCTCGAGACACTCACGCTGGGAAAATGTTAATGGCGAAGGAGGAGGACTGTCTTTAATGTGCTACTGTCGCTTCACTCCTTTATCTGGCTCTCCGTGTGCGACTCCGGAGACCCCCGATTCATTTGACATTTCATTTTTTTTTCCACCTTAATCAGTCACATTGGGAACGCTGCGATCAATTCTGCTGCAGGCCTTTCCCTGCTTGGGCCTGTGTAATGAAAAAGGAAATGATGGACTAGCAAAAAAAAAACCAACATAAATCACAGTGACGGAAATTGAAGTTTGTTGTCCGAAAGGCGACTGTGATCACCTGAGGTTTTGACCCGCCTCGGTGACTCGGTGTATTCCGATAGATTAGTTCTCGCCGGGGAACGCCGCCGAGTGCCGTCCTGTTTCCCGTTTGACCTCACCAGAGTGTATGCAAAGCTTCCACAGGTATTTATTTCTGTTAGACATCACCCCGGGCGACTCGGGCCTTAATCCGTAATGGAATACACTCTGGGTGTGTGTCGGCATGTGCAGGCGTTGAACTTGCACATATATGTGTGTGTGTGTGTGTGTAGCTCTACTTGCGCCCCAGTGTGTGCTCCTCTAATATCATTCCGCCTGCTTGTAATGGGATACATCATCACAGTTCGCATGTTCCTGTGAGTTCCCTCCGTCGGGCCGAGCCTGTTTCCCCCCCCACCCAGAGCGATCCGGTCAACAGGGTTTCTGTTCCCCATCGCACCGCATTAGCATGACACTGTTTTCTTTGTCTTCCTCCTTGTTGTTTCCCCCCTGTCCTCCATCTCTTTCTAATCTGCCCTGCCGCTCCCTCGGTGACTCTGAAGCACGCTGTGTGCTGGAGACAGGAAGTGTGCAGCCCCCTCCATCCCTCCAACCCATCTTCAATATGAACTCACAAAAGAAAATGATGGTAAAATTTGTCTTAGGCACATAAATCACTCTCTGAACCAATCGAATTAAAGCAAAACGAACGTCCCGATATCAGACAGGCTCCTGATTGGCTGCCTGTCACGCTGCTCTACACAAATCTAAATGTCAGTTTCTCTGCTGTCTGGTGTGTTTTTTTTAGGGGGGGTGGTTACACATCAAAATGTAATTTGAATTCTCGTGCACTTCACGATGAATTACACACTCACATCTTGATCCGCTGTTTACACGAGGGAGGTTTACATTAACACACAGGACTCGACTCTGGATCGGATATCGGATGACATTTTCCCACGAAAAGTTTGTGTTAATTATTTTGGTCTGTAAATAATTATTCTTGCAAGTTAAATCCTTTTACTGGTGAGACACAACGTTAGTTTCAGCCACTGCTCACACACACAGACTTATTATAGAAATATAATAATAATAATAATAATAATAATATATAATAATAATATAATAACAATATTGTTATTATATAATAATAATAATAATAATAATAATAAAAACATATTTGTACCACACTTTTCATTCGAAGAAAACCTCAAAGTGCTAACAGAAAAAAAAAATCTATTACCTATGGGTAGAAAATATCACAAATGAATGTATTCTACTGTAAGGTGCTTTAGATGAAAGTGTCACCAAATGAAACATGTACAGAAATACTGTATTTGCTTGTGTCATTGCAGTTGGCGAAGTGTCTGACATCAGCCATCAATAAAAACACCATCATCCATCATCATCTTCATCATCATCTTCTCCATGTATCCTGGTGGAACAGTAAGACAGACCCTCAGATGTGACTCCAGCTCTGAACACCCACAGCCAACACAGTTTTGTCAGATGGAGCATCAATGGCTGTTGGGGACGTTTAGGTCACGGATGCTTGAGGTCAGAGTCCATAATTGCGCTTGTATGGAATAAATATCCTCCCGGAACGAGGGAAGCATGCAGTCATGAATCAACGTGTAGAGAGAGAGAGAGAGAGAGAGAGAGAGAGAGAGAGAGAGAGAGAGAGAGAGAGAGGGGGAGTAGAGATAGAGGGCCAGATTGAGACAGAGTGAAATTGCGGTGATGCCTTGCTCTCCAAACCACACTCCTCTCCTGCCAAACCCCTTTCTTACCCCCCTCCCCTCCCTCCCTCCCTCCCCTGTTGAAATCTATTTATTCTGGGATTCCTCCTCTATGAACTCTTCACTCTTAACATGATGGATGATTAAATGATTATACAGGGACGGCGCTAAACACTGAAATCATGGGTAATGTCCCACATCTAAACTCCAAGTGGTGCCTTCAGTGAACGCTCCATCCTGATTCTTCAGCGTGTGCAAGAGGAAGCTGCGTTTCTATTATACAGCATATCCTGCAGCTTTATTCCTCTAGTGCTGCTTCGTTTCCCTGCATGTGTATTTTTCAATGTATTTTAACGCCAGATATTAGAACCGCTCACACATTATGTCACTGCCTCATAACATGGCCCTCAAAAAAACAACCCTGGCCCCTCTACTCAGTATGAAGAGCTGACATGTGTGAATCACAGCATATTCCTGATCTATTCCCTGTAAATAGCGAGAGAGACAGTTTATCCGGATGACAAATGCATCTCTGCCAGCCAAAATGTCTTGAAGGAGTGAAAATTGTCACGTCTTCCAAAGTTGAAAACTCCATTAACAAGTTGCTGTGCAGGGTGCCGTCACCACCCTGTCAGGAAACAGATGGATACATTTTTGTTTTTTCGCAACCTTTATTTATCCAGGGGAGGAAGATTGTTGACTGAGCATGCATGCTCCTTTTTTACAGGACAGTAAAGTACAGTACATAATAGTACATTACAGTAAAGTACAGTACATTACAATACATTATAGTACATTACAATACATTATAGTACAGTACATTACAATACAGTACAGAACAGTACATTATAGTACATTACAGTACATCACATTACAGTACATTAAAGTACATTACAGTATAGTACATTACATTACAGAACAGTACATTGCATTGCAGTAGAGTACAGTACAGTACAGTACAGAACATTACAGTCATTTAGCAGACCAAGGACACTGATATTAAAGGAGGAGGGCAGAACATTTCCTATTCACTGGGAAAACACAACGGTAAATCAGAAAACACTGTGAAGTGACTCAAACCAGAAAGGGTATGTACCTAGAGAACGATGACTCATCGTCGCTGATTGGACGCAATGAACTTCACTAAGAAACTGGGGAAAGAGAACATGTATCTCCCTTATTGTGGTACAAGGTTGCAGTTCATTGTAATCTTGCGGCCAGCAGACAGTTCGTCCAATCAGCAATTCATTGTTTTCTGACTTAATTGTTTTGGTCTCCAGGGCCACCATACTCTCCTCCGGCTCATCATCACGGGAGGAGAAAATAAATCAATCATATAACCTGAGAATGGACAAGACGCTGCTGTAGAGAAATGTGCAACACCGTTTCACCGTGCATCAGAACGAGAGATGAGTTGATCTTACAGTTTTCCACGATGCCGCCCTGGTCGCGAACACATCAGTCACCCTCATTAATGCCAATCATGTCTGTCCTCTCCCAGATCGACATGGACCAGTTCAGCCAAGTGAACAAATAAACAGCTGTGCGAGCCTCAGCCGTCCTTTCAGATGACAGGGCGAGAGACACAGAGAGAGAGAGAGAGAAAGAAGGCTGTTGTTATTGCGCTGCCTTTTCACTCAGAGCGCCATGGAGAGCAAATTGCGCGTGGCCAGAGCTGGAGCTAGCGAACCACGCTCTTCGTGTGAAAGATGAATCGGGGGTCTGGGAGCCGGCGGGGTTTTTTTTGTGTTGCTGAACTTCGGTGTCGGTGGCAAAGTGAAGGGAGAGAGAAGAGGAGAGAGGAGCTATTGAAGCCACAGCTGGGGCGAGTCGGGCCTCTGATATCGCTGCTTCTCTTTCACCAAACAGAAGAGAGGCCGGCGTCGGTCTTGACCTCGAGAGAGAGAGAGAGAGAGAGAGAGAGAGAGAGAGAGAGAGAGAGAGAGAGAGAGAGTGGTTTTTGTCGGTGACATTTCCCTTCAAACCCCTTTCATAACCAATCATCAGTTCCTTCCAATATGATGGAGATGTATTGAAGTAAAGCTATTTTACATCCTCTACATATCAGAAACCAGTGGAAGTACCGTACGTCAACACTTTGATCCGGAGACTTTGAGTGAGCAGGTTCAGCGCCACGTGGCTCTTTTGGGATTCAAACCTACGACCTTCCAGCTACAGGATCATTTCCCCAACACCCAATCACATCGGACGATCATTCGCCGGACGAGTACAAACGAAATCCCGGGTTTATTACCTCATACCATATCTCCTCTAATGGCTAGCTGGCACACAGACAGACATCTGGTTGGGTCAGGGGGCTAGCAGCACAAACACAGACCGGGTGTGCGTCTAGCTGTGTGTGTGTGTGTGTGTGTGTGTGTGTGTGTGTGTGTGACAGACATGAAGGAAATGAAAGTCCGGGGTCTTCCCCCAGCATGGGCCAGGCCCCTTTGGATGTCTCGTCTTGTCTCGTCGCCAAGCCTGTGATTCCACCGGGGTCCTTATCTCTGAGAGCAGGCTGCCCGCCGCCGCCGTCCCCGCCGTGGCCTGTCGTTCCAGGAAAAACATGGATGACACCCACGCGTCAGCTCCACCGGCAAAAGGAGCGCCGCAAACTACAGGGAAGTACACAACCCACGCAGACGTGTCTACTTCAAACAATTTTGTCCACACACACACACACACAAGCATGCAGGGACAGTTGTGTGCACTCCTACATGTGCACCAACACTGCAGTTCGTTTCCTGTAACCTTGGGGTTTCTCTTTCTCGCCACACACATACAATTGGTGCAACACTGAAGGCTGGTTTCCTTGGAGACGGCGCCAATCAGCATTTAGTTGCGTCCAAGCCCGCGGCGGCGTCCTACCACCAGACTGTGCTAGCTTGCCGCCGTGCACCGTCAGGTCCAAGAAGCCCCCACGCCGCGGTGCACCGTCAGGTCCAAGAAGCGTCCCATGCTGCCGTGTACCATCAGGTCCCAGAAGCCCCCACGCCGCGGTGCACCGTCAGGTCCAAGAAGCGTCCCATGCTGCCGTGCACCATCAGGTCCCAGAAGCCCCCACGCCGCCATGCACCGTCAGGTCCAAGAAGCCCCCATGCCGCCGTGCACCGTCAGGACCAAGAAGCCCCCCCATGCCGCCGTGCACCGCCAGGTCCCAGAAGCCCCCACGCCGCCGTGCACCATCAGGTCCAAGAAGCGTCCCATGTGGCCGTGCACCGCCAGGTCCCAGAAGCCCCCACGCCGCCGTGCACCATCAGGTCCCAGAAGCGTCCCCACGTGGCTCACTCTGCCGAAAGACTCCCATTTATGAATGAGGCACTTAGAGACCATTATTCATATCCTCCGGGGGCCGCGGGTGATTTATGACCGTGGAAATTAAACTTCCTTTTACAATTTCATCCCACTATTCTTCATCTTCAAATACAATCTTTCAGCTAAAAGTTCAGCACTTTTAGCAGCATCCAGGAATTACAAAAGTTTAAAAAGCTTTTTATTGGACGCCCCGGCCAGTCCAGTCCTCTGGTCTTTAACCCCTCAATCAATAGCAATTAGCTGGGCTTACTCTTTCTCTGGGTACAGTAGTGCTGCAACATGTGGTTTCTGACTCCGGGCATGTGTAGGAGTGGAGTTTGGGTTGGAATATTCCCCTTGACAGCCAGATGGGGTGTATATCAAAGGAAGTCATGTAGAACCAAGAAAACAGGGAGGGAAAACACATTCCTGCTCTGCAATGAGGTGAATTCCACCGAGCCGAGCTTGGAAACCCTCCGCACCGTTTTTAAGCCCTGGTGTTTTGATTATGAGTTATTTACTCAATAAGAGGCCACGTTCAGTAACGCTGAGATGCCAGCTTCCAGGAAATAACAGTACCCCTCCTTGTTTAATCAGCTTGGTTAGAGCTTAAAGACACAGTTTAGCTCCTAAATTCTTGTTGGATTCTTTACAAATTGTCGACGTGTACTCAACTCAAGTTTTTTTCTTCTTCTCCCCTCTATATTATCTTGCGTTCTTTCCACCAGGAAACGGCAGATCCCGCCGTCCTCCCCGGCCGTTTATTTTCCCTTCCTGATTAGCCTGAGAGGTTGACACCGAAGGGAAACACAGACGGTAAGTTGATCGACACACCGGGGGCGCGTTGCGGCGCAAAGTCCCGCGGATTACAATGGATTAATGTACCGCCAGCGCCGACCGCAAACGGCGTGCACGATACGCCGTGCCCCGCGTCGACGCCGCTCGCTCACCGACTCTGCAGAAAGTAATGGCGAATCAGGGTTTCTTGTCCTCCGTAACTCTCTCGCTCTTGTGTGTGTGTGTGTGTGTGTGTGTGGTGCCAGCTCTTAGAAGTGGAATCACACACTATCACTGTTATTAATGTCTTGGACAGACGCTGGGGCCCTATGTTTTGTCTTTGCGACCGCCACCTAACGACAAAAGACCGCAGTCATTACCGCTCGCGTTCTCACATGCTTAGCGTCCGTTAGAAGGCGGTCCAAATAGGAACAGACACAGTGACAGCCTTTCTGCCCGGACGGCGGAGCGTGACGGGGCTCTTTGCTGTGGGTTTTCGGGGAGGCTGCGGGCTGAGCTCGGGCTTCGGGGCAGGGCAGGGTAGCGGTGGAAAGAGGCGAGGGTGGAGGGCGGGAGGGGGTGGTGGGGGTGGTGATAATGCAGAACGGATGCCCGGTCTGCCACGGCGGGGACTGCTCTTGCTCCCCGGGGTGCCTGATGAGCCCCAGATGGAGGGGCAGCTGCTTTTTTTTGGGGGGGGGGTGGTTTCTTTTCGGTGGGCGTCACCGAGGGGGAAAGTTAGTAGTGTGTTCTGTTTTTTCGGGAAGCTGGTATGCAGGTCAAGGGGGGTGCCGCTGCGTGAAGGTGTGGACAATAACTTTCACGTTCACGGTCCCTTTCGGCCCCCCCACCCCGGCATCACCGCTTGCTATGGTACCAGGAGGCTCTGCTATTGTTAGCCAGAAGGGCCCTCAAGGTGCTCTGGACCACCAGACCTTGTTAAGTGAGTCAAAGCATCCATCTGTCATCCTTGTCCACTGCCTACCTCCCCTACCAGAGGAGTAATTAAAAGGCCACCTGATATGTTGTCTGGCCCTGGCTCACACCCCAATAATACACACACACACACACACACACACACACACACACTCACTCACCAGACTGGCCTCATCATGAGCCACCTCCTGTGAATCTCGGGCAGCATGGAAGCAGATATGGAGGTGATCGCCTGCCAAACTTGTACAACACGAGTCACACAGAAAAAAAAATCCTCATTCTTTCTGCTCGTGTTTCAAGGCGAGCTCTTTTTTTAAAAATTTCCAGGCCACTGATGAGGATGACATTAGGCTGGCATTACCGCGCCGAGACAGAGTCGGTTGTCAATCCGTCGCTCATTAATTAGGATGATTGCCCCCAATTGGCCGGGAGTTTAGCTTATTAGACTTCCTGTATATTCCTTTTCCCCTCTCGTCGTCGTTTCCCCGTCGAGCCCCGTCGCTCTGCTCTGTGTACAGTTTGGTGGATCATTATTTGTCATCCGTATAACCACAGTCCACAGCTGCGTACACTGTGGATTTTCTGCCCAACCAAGAGAGACAACAAAAACAAACGGGGCTAAGAGAAAGCAAATGTGAGTATCAAAGCATGGCACGGGAAATGGCAGACATGCATAATGTACAAATGCACCCCCCACCCCCCCCCCCCCCACCCCCCTCCGTTCCCCCGCAGACCACCGCTGCATCGCAATCAAGACATGGGGGAAAAAATAAGTATGGGTCCTGCAGAGTAAAAGGGGATACGATATTAAGCATGTTGCAATGCACCGCATCGAAATACAGAAGAAACAAACAAAAGCAAGGAGGGGGAAAAAATGCATTTCTTTAAGAAGACACACACACACCAAACCTCTACCCTCAGACTAATTTTATTTATTCAACACGAGTCCGCCCACCCATCCAGTCTCCTCCCCCCGGTGCGATCTGGACGGAGCGTTTTTTTTTTTTGGAGCCATTTGTGAATATCAATAACATCTGGCGGGCGTCCCGAGGAGAGAGAGGTTGGATGTCTGGAGGCCATGCCAGTCACAGCTAAGCCCCTATGAATAAAGATATCATACCCGGAGAACCACTTCCTCTCCTCCTCGCACTCCAGCGCTAATTGAGATGGAGCAGAGCCCTCCCCTGCTGGAAAAAACGATCCAAGCAAATTCAACGGTGACCGACGGCTGTTTGTGTGTGTGTGATTGTGTGTGATTGTGTGTGTGTGTGTGTGTGTGTGTCTGTCTATCCGCCTGTCCTGGACCATTTGACTGGGATCAAAATGGTGCTCTTTCTACTTGGTGTGAAGAGGCGGTTGATTGTAATTGTAGGATTTAGGAACAAAACCCCTCGCCGCCGCTCCCCTGTCCCCCGGGTCGGCCGAGGCGTCCGCAGGTCAGCCGGTCCAAAAGCATGAAAGGGAAAAAGTCAGCATTCAATTATCTGCTTTAATAAAAGGAGATGAAATAAGCGTTTGATTCCGCTAAATGCCAGCGGTCACGTGGCGTTAACCTTTTTGCTTTTTGTGCAATTAAATGCGCACAAAGGAAACGTGGCCGAACTCTTGAATTCAGACGCCTGCCCCCCACCCCCCCCCCCCCCCCCCCCGAGGCAGACCCGGGATCTGTTACCTCCGTGTTGACTCGGATAAATCATAAATACACTCGGTTGTCTGTCTTTTTTTGAGAAAAGCTTTCAGAGAAGCCCTTACGGTAAACAAGCTACCGGCTCGTGCAGGAAGAGTTACCTACCCTGAACGCAACACATCTGGACGCATCTGTCTCAACTTAGATCTCAAGTCAAGTGGAGCAGCTTGTTAACTTGCTCCAGATATTGGATAGCAAACCCCCCCCCACCACCCCTCCCCGTCCGTCCGTCATCAAAGATATGGCAATTCGCTGACAAAAGACGATGATAAAAGCAAACGTCCTTCATCTGGAAACTATCCCTCCCCTCCCGGGCCGCCGCCGCCCGCCGCCCGCCCACCTCCTCCCCGCTCTCATGCGTTGTTTGCCCAGCATCAATTACACGTGCTTGCCCTGCTTTGTTTGAGATGAACCAGAGCCAAGATTCCACTTTCTTCTTCTTCTTCTTCTTCTGGTTCAAACCACGGTGCCGAATGTCTGATAGGCTCCAATGATAACACGGGGCAGGAGATTGCATGTGTGTGTTCCCTCTGCTCGTGTGTGGGTTTTTTCCCCCCACATGCATTTACAGTAAGTGATCGATTACAAGAGGCGGTATGATATGTGTGTACCTCCTTCTCCTTCTTCTTCAATCCCAGGGTGCCAGTGTGGATATGTTGTGTATATCAATATAGTTTGTGTATATCAAAATAGTAAACCTGCTGAGAAAAACCACACCAGGTTAAATAAAGTTAAAGAAGACCATCAACTGGATGGTTCCTGTAGGTCACATTAAACATTACAACAACACAAAATGATCAAATAAATGTATATATAAATATATTAAATATATAAAAATAAAGTAAAATTAAGGAAAAGGAAATGAGGGAATAGGTCTCTTAATGTGGTAGTATATAAAGGAGTAGAAGTACTTGTTAGTAGGTAAAGGTAAAGGTAGTAGGTAAGTATAGGTAAAATATAAAATAGCTAAAAAATAGAAATTTAAGGAACAGTTGGAACATGACTAATTGATAATAATGATAATGATAGATACTTTATTGGTCCCGGGGGGGGGGGAAATTATGGGGTTGCAGCAGCAGAACAGTATCTCAAAACACAGAATGTACAGAATAGACAGGCCTAAATACTAAATACTACAATACTAGATGACATAAGTAGACGTAGTAGAAGACATGTAGTAATAGTACAAGTACAATAAGCAGGAATATATACAGATCATGGGAATATTGTGTATAATACTGAGTATAAGTAGGTATAGATAGATAAACTGAGGCAGTAGGTGCAGGTGATGGATACCAGCAGTATTTTCATCGTGCTGGTGTTGTCCATTGTTGGTGCTATCCTGGTAGTGAAACTGCTGATAGACAATATTTTGTGCCTTTATTACATCCAACTTCCCCCAGAAATGTGTTGTCGTTGGCGTGCAGAAGCCTCTGAAACAGCATTTAGACCGTCAACTCTGAAACCAGACTCACTTCACTGAGGTGGGTTAGCAGCTCTGTAGTGGCAGGGTCACTCAGCACACCGATGCACCGCTAGGAGAAACTATGGGATAGATTGATACTGTACCTTTAAATTATTATACAGAATTATACAGAAAACATTACTGGAAAATGAACTCAATAAATACCATTTTTCCATTTTCCAGGTTTTCTGTAGCTGTGGTCGGGGAGGAACCTCCATCTCATGATATCCAATGATATCCAATATTGATAAAAGGCCAATATCAGCTCTAATTCCAAAGCCAGCTCAGAGGCTGTTATTAAGTAAGACACACGACTGACACCACACTGAAAAACAGGCTGCCGGTCCATACCGTAATGTGCCATTGGTTTTGGAAAGGTTCCACCAATGATTTGAGGAAATGAGTGACATTTTACAAGTAACAAATCAGCATAACAATCGGTGTGAGATGGGGGGAGGGGTGGGGGGAGGTTATTAAAGCCAGTGGTATGGATTCAGCCCCGTCAGGTGGAACGCATTGTTTACAACACTGGCGGAAAAAAACCCCGGCTAGCATTTTCACCTGACATTTAGCCGGGGAATTAACTGAACATATTACAGTACAGCTCATAAAATGAATTTGCTTTCGATCAAGCGCTCTCCCGCCCATATTTCAGCGCGCCCAGATAAGGTCAGCTGTCAGATAGGAATGTTTGCCGTATAAAAATTGATGCATAACAAGCTGGAAAGCAGGTTGAAGGTGGGCGTTCGGCTGCCTGCACGCCGCAGACCCTGACCTTTACTTTAGTGAATTCAATATGGTTCAGCTCGTATGTGTGTTTGTTCTATTCACCAAATTGAGAGGAGGCCCCCTTGGTTACCATATGCCACTGAGTCTTTCATCTGATTTGTATCCTTCTGTTATTTCTCTCTCTTTTCCAATATGGAGGCGCGCTGAATAAAGTCTGCTTTCTGATTGTTTTTCCCATCTGCACCCCCGATGAAATGGTGTTTTTTTGTTTTTTGTACGCCAGGCTTTTATTTTCTTCCAAGGATAGATCTTATTTGTGCTTTTTTTATGATTTTTTTTTTTTTTCTTTTTGGCTGAGAGGAGGCGGAGGGAATAATGGTGCTGAGCGAGTCTCAATGTGTTGGATGTACATTTGAACTTCCGTGCTCTCTTGCCAATTAGCAGGATACAAGAATCACAGTGTGTGTGTGTGTGTGTGTCTGCTTGCATGTTGCATGTCCGTGTGTGTTTTCGAGTGTGGGTGTGGATGTTTATGTGCTCTACTCAGTATCTTGATGTCACGATGTGGAGGTCAAAAACAGAAAGTGATATCTTTGTCAGAGCTGGAGACGTTTGATGTCTATGCTAAAAATGCTCGGCTAAAAAAAACCAATATACAGTAGGTTAATATAGCACCTATACCACTCATACCAATAAAGGTTGTCATGTTGAACCTGCCATAACACCCCATGTGGTTTATTCCAACATACAACTTAGAAGTGTCAAACTCTTAGTACATTATTGTTATTTTCAGTTGTTTTTTTAAAGGACAATTCCGGGATTTTTAAACCTGGCCTCTATATCCACAAAACCACCTATTATACCACAAAATAGGTTAAAAAAAAACTTTCGGAATTGCTCCAATAGATCGGCTCAGTCGACAGTCGCGAAACGGGGGCTCAATGGCTGCAACGTAATCTGTAGGGGCATAGAGGCGCGGTCAAAGTATGTCCACTAAAAGTGCTTGATTTTGCCACTGACAGGCTCAGATTGTTATTTGTGTGTCTGACAAGTGTCTGACAAGATTACTGAAAGGATCGCTACAGAAATAGACCTTTTTTAACCAGAAAACTAAAGTCTAGCTCAAGGAGAAGTCCTGCTCTGAAATAGACGGTGGACAAAGGTAGTCTATAGCGAGAGGGTTCACTTGTTGCAGGAAGAGGACGGTAGAAAGATTTATGTTTACACCATCCTCTTCTTGCAACAAGTCAACCCTCTTGCTTTCATAGACCACCTTTCTCACATTTCCAACAACTCTCAACTCTCAACTCTGACAAAGGTGACAAAGGTAGAGGCCAGGTTTAAAAATCCCGGAATTGTCGTTTAAGAGTAACTAAGAACCAGCAGGCAGCGCTGGCTTTGTTTTTAATCCATCATCTTTTTGGTTTGTGGGTTCTGTCGTGGCGAGAACCAACCGGAGAGCAGTGGGAGTTTGGAGAAGAGGCCGAGAGGTTGTGGAGAGAAACATTAACCAGGTCAAATATTTGAGCGGTGATCGCTGGGAGGGACAGCGACTCCTCTGTCCCGGTGTTGTCACGGTACTCTCCCGCTTTGATGTCGTCTCAAACCGATTGGAGACGCTTCCCGGGAGCCCATAAATCACAGGATCTCTTTTTTTTATCGCCCTGTAATCCAGGAAAATGTATTGAGTCGTCTCATCAGTCACCAACATAATCTATTTACCATCCGAGAGACAAATTCACACAAATTGGTTGCCCCCGTAACTCACCGGCAAATTGATTGACAGGTGATCTCTGGGAAGAATGAGCGCTTGAGCACCAGTGGATAAAAAAAAACGAAGATTTCACAGATTACCACTCGGAGACAATATATTTTGTTATCCGTGGAGAGAGAGAGTGGCGTCTTTGGATGTACAGACACAGATGTACGCTCGTGTACGCGCCCGGAAACACACCAACAACAACACACACACGCGCGTGTTTTTGGGCAATCTTGTCATCTGGTGGCACTCTATTACGCTCGCATTTCCCGTGAATATTTGTTCGGCATGGTAAAAATGGAGCGACTCTCAGGAGGTGAGGAAAAACCTGACACGGTGTGATTGCCAGGTGACAAACTTTTGATGGCTCAGAGAAAAATGAAATTACCTCGCCGTCGTCTCGAGAGATTACCCATTCCCCCTTGCACCACACACACACACACACACACACGCATACAGATGCTCCCTCTGTCTCACCCAGTCACACACACACACACACACACACACAGAGAAATAAATATATAAGCATTGAAACACAATCTGAATCAAAATGCGGGAGCGCTCTGATTCCACCTCTGAGCCCGAGCCTGAGAGGAGGAAATGGAAGCCAGGGCATTAATTTCCATGATGTCAGGAACCCGGGAGGGGGGAGGCGTGGCGGGGAGTCATCAGTGGAGGCTGATTACCGCTGTTTGTGTGTGTGTGTGTGTGTGTGTGTCTCTCACTTTCACCGACGTCTCGCCGTGATATCAACGTCTCAGAATGCCTGAGAGGTTGTTTAACTTTCCCTTTTCAAGGCAGGTGACAGGGACGGCGACGTACCGGCTCGAGGTGGAAGTAGAAATATACCGTCGGTACAAAACGCCGACTCAGCATATAGACACTAGGGAATCTGGAGACATCGGCTGAGTCATCGACTCGTCTCCTGAGACTAGTGAAGAGACTAGAGTCAAGCCGGTGCCTAAGAGTGACAATGTCTACAGAGACGGTGATGTCGACCCAAGATATCAAACAAGTTTCATCAAACAATGTGATAACTGGTTACGTTATCTAGTACAGTCAACAGCCGCAAAGCAAATATCGATAATGGCGTTATATCGACGAATGCCAGCGACTGGTTAGCGATAGAGCTACGTTAGCACTTAGCAACAGAGCTAACAAGTTGCAGCTCCATTCAGGCTCTGGCCAGCAAAGACCTACCGGTCCAGAAGAAGACCTGCATCACTCCTCTGTCCCCGATGTTACTCAGGTGATATTTATTTTTCAAGAATACATTATTTAGAACTGATACAAATAAAAATAAAAAAATAGATTTTTGAGAAATGCTCGTATGAAATTGAAATATATCTGAATATCTTGTTCATTTGGTAAATTGTTGTCACACCATATATTTAATTCAAATATTAATACATGTATGCTGCTAATACACAGTAACTAATACCAGATATCTACAAAATGAATATGTGTTATTATTGTTGCTACTGTTATATTTTTTCAATTATTTTTTTTATTATGTAATCTTGGTTGAGAAATATCATTTGAATTCAAATTAGTTTTTGATCAATGATGAAACAAAAGAGTTATTGACTTTTGGACCCCACTGGTTGAATCATCAATTGTTATATCAACGGTGGGAGTAGAGAGAGCAGCAAATTGGACATTTATTTATATGAAATATCATTATTACTGGAAGCAACACTCAAAGGAGATGCAAATTACTATGAAGGGTGAGACGGAAACCCCAAAGGGCTTATTAAAATGAAAAGAAAGCAGCAAAACAACCAAAACCCACAAACTGTTAGAGAGCCGAGCGCAGGATAACGAACCTGCTGACTGGATATCAATCATATCAAAACAGACTGTCACAGATTACCACTTTAAAACCACAGCAGACGTAACGTGATCTTCAGGTACTGCTAATAATCTCCTATTTTAACCTTGTATCTGTCCTGACCTTCTGCATGTAAAGTGTGTGTTCGCCGTCCTGAAGAATCTGAATCTGCTTTGACTTTTGATGGCGTTCCCATCAGTCCCCATTCATTTAGAAAGTCTCCCACTAGCGGTGCAATTGGATACTGAATACTGCACATGAAGCGATGTTCTCAAACTTTTACATGTTACATGTAATTACATGTTCTATGATATTTATTTGTAATTTATCCCCAAATCTGACACGTCAGGAACGTCGGCGTGGTTCCTCCTAAACTGAGTTAGTAAAAAAAAAAACGTCAACATTTCAAAAAGGGTCCATGAGAGTGATTCTCCATATACATGCAGGACAGGCCGTGTGGATCCTCCTTCTCATTGCTCCAGGCAGGTACCTGTGTACCAGCGGAAAAAGGAAAAATAGATTCTCTTTGGGGTTCAGCAGGTACTGAAATGATGTGATTTCAAGGCCATGAAGTATTTGCATTTCAACCATGCCTGAACACGGACCTCGACTTAATGTATTCAGTCTCCAGTGATCTGGGAAAGCAGCTGCTGGAAACCCAGAATATTGAGCGGTTTCAGACCAAAGACTAGTCAAATAGAAAGAGTGCATGGAGGCATAGGAGCTGTTTCCCCCTCTCTCTCTCTCTCTCTCTCTCTCCTGTTGAATGGCATGGTGACAGAGCAGCCCGGTGTGTTTGTCTGAGAGGGGGACTCAGAGTTGGGGGCCATGACAAGTGTCTGCCTTCTGTAGAGGTATAGACAGAGGGAGGATGACAGGAAGGCAACGGGGACAGGCAGTAAGAAAGGGAGAGAGCAACGTGGTAGTTGTGCAAAAACCAAATAATCATTTATCACACCAACCACGTCCGCAGAGTTTTTTCAGTTCATCGGGAGGCTTGAGGCTGGATCCCGAGTTTCACGATCGACGAAACAACAAGTGCGTTCGCACGTGCGGCTTTGAAAATGGAAACCAGTCTGACCTCGGATCATCGATGGATTGGAAGTGTTTTTCTTCCATCGCTCCCGACGCAGGCAGGTATTTGCTGCTGCACGTCAGCAACAAAAAGAGAATCAACAGTCAGAAGAAAACGTCCATGGTACTATCTTGTTGCAGCAGCCAGAGTTGTTGTTGATAAAAAAAAACACGCCATTCGTAAGCGTTTGCAACTTCAATCAATGTCATAATCACAGAAAATGATTATCATGTCGAAACACACAAATCACACAAAATCACTGCAAATTTGTGTTGATTGGAGAGTTGCTGGTGCACTCATGGAGCCGATCTGGGGTGGGCGCTCAAAACTGTCTAAAAGTGTTACCTCTGATAATGCGGATTTAAAGCGTTGATTTTTACACTCTCAAAGTTGAATTCAATTGACGATTTTTCTGGGCATCCAATCTGGACAGCCGTGGTCAGCCGTAAAGATCGGATTTGAAAGAACAAAAAAAATAAATTGCTTCCTGAACACTGAAGGTTTTTATCCTTTAGCCAGTGTGTATATGTTTTACAGGCCAGTCACAGCAGATGAAAACGGTGACTTCTTAACATGTTTTATCTGAGGGTTTCTCCTTGAGCCACACAGAGCATTAAAGGATAACCACCAGCATACAGTATGTTGTTCTGCTGCCTCACATCCCTTCCCCACACTGTGCCTCAGTGCTAGTAGGCAGCAGTGCATTACCATGGCACTAAAATGTCTCGCTTTCACTCAAGCGTGTTAATTAAATGTCACAAATGCAGATGTTGTTCCTTTTGATGCGTCTCCACATGCTAAACAAAAAAAAATAGCGCTGGGGCAAAGAGCGACCCAGCAGGGGGGGCGATTCAGCCTGATCGTCGTAGCCATGGTCCCCCCTTTTTTTTTTTCATCCCTCTTCATTCTAGCAAAGAGCATCTCTATATTTCAGCTGTAAATAAAGAGCTCTAACAGGAACCCAGCAGAGACGGAGCCTGGCCTTTAGTCAGAGCCAGGCTGGAGTTGTCTGAGAAAATCAGAGCCCATACTCCTCACCTGCCACACAAAGCTGCAAACTCTCAACCCCCCGCCCCCAAAAACGAAGTGTGGCACTGAAAGTGATACAGTGGCAATAAAATCACCAGGGGACGGGAGAGATCTCTCTAGAGCGACAACAGAAAAGATGACGCTCTTTGATGCTCTCAGGTTCAACGTTGTTTCGGAGCAAAGCAGAGAAAGAGATCCTTTGTTTTTTTTGGCGGGGGGGGGGGTTCTCCACCATGTTGGAAGTTTTATTCAAATTGCTTGGAGTCGTGAATAGAGCCGAGCACTGATCTCAGCCTAGTTTCCAAGAGGAATACAATAACCCAGTGTGTGCTGTTGCCATGGCATTTATAGTCCCCCAGAAATTTGTCTTAGTTTGTTTGTTTGCTCTCATAATTACTGCTCTGCTACATCTCCAACCTCCCTGGAAACACTACTTCAGGTCTTTGGTTTCAGAAAAGACGAGAGATTTGAGTTTTCCCCTGCTGGTATTTGTTACATCAAATCCAAAAGTATACAAAACTTCTTTTTACCTGAAGAAATGGTTTATTTGCAACAACAAACGAGCGTGTTACTCTTCCAAAGGCGTTTAAAGCCTCATAAAAACATTACGAGCAAATGACAAGGCTCCTTGTTCACTAGTTCGCGGCTCCAGACATCCTCGCTTCGCTTTGCTGAGTCAAACGAGGAGAGACCCTCTCCACATTTAACCACGCCAGAGCGCGAGCGGTGTAGTGAACTCATCTGTCTCGCTTCCGTGGAAAAATGATGCAGGACATAACTCACTCCGATGGCGTCCTGCCTCCCAGGGATTGACTAATGGATGTTTCCTTGAATGCTGAATCAAAGGAAACAAACTGGGGGTGCAACTGAGCAGCGTCTCCATGATTCCCCACCACAGAGATGGCCTTTTGCCAGAAGCACCGTTGCCAATTTTTTTCCCCTCTTCATCCCATCTTGACCCCCCACTCCTTTTTAATGCTGATTTGCTGTTACTGCGGTACATTACATCAGCAATTGTGGATTGGCAATACAGAAGCAGACACTCGCACAAACACAGGCCCTGATGTCCTTCAATCGGAAGTGCAGATGGCTCGTCTTTTTCGACAAACTTTTTCTTTCTCTTGCTGCCGAGTTTTCATCGTCTGCTCCATCAAAAAGTTTCTCAGCCGAGAGCACCCACGCCGGCAATGACTGATGAGCGGCAGATGTGAACTGGGACTCGATTCACCATGTCAAGTCATGTTCATCCAAAAAATACGCAATTATCCTCTCCGCTGTCTGTGCTCCATTATCATAATTGTATTTGTGGCTCTTCCCTCTGTGATAACTTGACACAGGTGCCGAAATGATTAACATGCTGCAGGTTTAGACGGGGAGGAGACGGTGGCAAGGACGGAGACTGGAGCCGGTCTGGAAGTGCATGCAAGCGGTGGTCAGTCGCATCGACGTGACAGTACAGTGAGTTTGGCGAGGATGGAGTTGTCTCCGCAGCTCCGTCAGCAGGAGGCAGGATGCTGAGGTGTGCTGTTATGATGGGTGACAGGAAGGGATGGACGACAGGAAAAAAAGTTAGTCGTCGTGTCTCCGATCCTGCAACTTTGAAAGTGTTATTAAACGGTCTAGACCAATATGAATTCACATGAAGAGAGTCGGTTGTTCGAGGGTTACGAAACGCGACAAATGGATCGGGTTGGATGTTAGCTCATCACACCAAGGACTCACTTCCTGCCCATTCCCTAACCCTAACATCCATCCATAAGAAAGCGACATTAACTAAACTTTGAGTTCTTCTATCGACCTCTAACAGCAACCAGAACTGCAACAACACTGATGGTGCCCCCTTGAGGTACGGTAGCCTGTGATTGACACAATCAAGTCACACTTTTCGCAAAACAAAAAAACAAAAAAATCTCAGCACCTGGTGGAGCATAAATGAATCATTGGTATTGTGCTCCATCAACCCCCCAAAGATATATTATGGTCTTTCTGTGCTGCGGGGCAGTAAAACTTGTACTTATTGTGCCTTTTGCAAAGTTAGAAGGTTAACGTCATTGGCATAGAGACACAGTCATGAACAGTCTTCTTATCTGGGGGTTAAAAATGGAGACATTTACAGTCTTGGGAAATGTCTGCAGTAGCATTCCCGCTGTTGCTTCCCACCATCCCGCTGCAGCCCTAATCCTGGCTCAGCAGCTCGTCGGCTCCACCCCTCAGTAATACCCAGCCGGGACAAACAGGGGCATTTTCTATCAGAGGTTTAATGATGACTGCAGGCGGCAAGCTCTGTTCCTGGCTGCCGTGCCTCAGAGATGGCAATATATTTGATAGGATTTGGTAACTGATCTAATAGTCCTGGACAGTGAATGCCAGGTCAGGAAGAGATTAGAATCAACAGCCCGCCCCCTTTTTGGCTGGTTGACCAATCAGGGACTCCACTGTGCTGGCCTATTTTATCGCATGGTTTTATGGGTGGGCAGTCACATTGACCCTTTGTTGCTCTCCATCTGCTCTTTACTGTCCCATGTGAATTTGCAGTGTGTGTGCCAGAGTACACATGTGTGTGTAGGTAGGAAAGGAATAAGGCTGAGTATTAACATGTCATGAACCCGGATTCATGAATACACCAGTATGAGTTAGCGTGGCAGAGAGAGTCGCATCATGAAAAGCTTTCTCTCTCACCTCTGCCTCAGCTTTTAAGGATCTTCATCGGGGGTAAAATCCCCTGACAGAATCAAAAGAACACCCAGCATGCACCTCTCAACACTGCAATCTTACTGGAGCAGGTTCAGGGCTTATCTCAGACTGGAGTCAGACGGGGGGGGTGGGGGGGACAAAAACAACTTATCCTCCTGAAATTACCAGGGAGATTTGAAACTGACCACATGCCAACCGTGGTTACGTAATCATTTGATTCCCTTTGTATTCTCTTCTGCTGTCCTTCAAAGCCTATTGTAGCACTTATGGCTCTCGGTGTGAAGCCTTGGAGAAACACTAAGCTCATTACGTCAAACTGAGAGACATTCAGCTCGTATCCTTTGGAGCAGCAACTTTGCTGCAAGATTGCTGAGATAGCATTGACCTTCTCTTGGTGAAAGAGCGAAGGATGCTCATTTCAGCAGATGCCCATCTTATTGCAGACTTCTCCCCAGTCCTTATTACCCATCACATTGCCTCCATCTCCCTCCACTCAAATCCCTCCATCTTCATCTCCTGCTAATTTCCCCCCTGCCAACGTGTCTAAAGTAGCACTGAACTTCAGACAAGACAGGAGCCTGATAGGTGGGGATTAAACCCTCTCCTCATCACGATGCCCACGGGGGAGCATCCAAACAACCAGAAACAAGAACTCCTGGGCCCAATCTAGCCTTTAGTGCTCTGCCAAACTAGGATTACTCCCATAAGGGGAAAGCAGTGACGGAAGGGGAGGAGGGGGCATGGGCCAGCAGGTCCTACCTGCACATTGAGAGCTTTCTCAGGGGACAGAGACTGCCGATGTCTGGCCCTGGTTTAGAAGAGATGGAGAGTCCTGCCAGCTTCCCCCCACGGGCCCCCCACAGGTAAAAGACTGCAGCAGGCCAATTCTCAGCAGGACGGGGCCAACAGGGAACAGCCTCTTCACGGGAGAGGAGGAGGGGGAAGGAGGCTACCTCAGGTCACGGTGGCCATCTCAAGGGAAACATTCAGCCCAGTAGATTGCACTAATTGAAACTCACTCCAGTGGGGTTTAGTGTAAATACGGTACAGTCCATATGTCAAACAGCTTTGGTTATATTCCACCAAATATCCACTGGCATTATTAAGGAAAAGTACTCCTAACCATCTATGGTTGATCTGTATCACATCAGGATCATCTCTAGTTGGGGGGTTTCTGCATCTCTTCTGCCCACCAGAAGAGAATCACTTCAACATGTACATGTCCCTCAGGGTGCTGTTAAAATGCACACCACTTTAGGTATGGTGAAGTATTAGGGTGTTGGTATATACTCTCTGTGTGTGTGTGTGCCTTCTGAAGGGTACTTCTTCCTCGGTGCTAAGATCTCTTTGCCTTTTATTAAGATATCACAGTAAGAAGAAATCCCAGAGAAAAAGTCTGGGAAAGGTCAAGTGCCTTGGAGGGACAGGGAAAAAAAAAAAGACAATTTTTCATCCATGATTGATGATGATCTGCCTGCAAAGCACCACGGCTCAGTGTGTGGAGTAGACACAGAGAGGTCACACACACATGAGGATGCGTGTGAAAAACACTCCTTCACTCCTACGCACCAGCCTGAAGACACACACACACACACACACACGATCCTGCTCAGACTCTCTAAGAAATAGCTTTTGCAGTTCAGATCCCAGAAGGATCACACAGTAGGCTAACCGTTAGTGGGTTTAACCATTAAGTACATGCAGCGCGACAGAAGGCCGGGCACCGCCATGTCGTCAAGGCTTGAGTAATTAAACACACTTTGTTATAAGTATACGTCCGTTTAAGGACATAATTACTGCACACCTATTATACCAGTGGCTTTTAATGAACGCTGGAGTGAGTGAAGAGCGGCTAGACAAAATGTTTGATCACCAGTCTCAATTACTGCACAAGGTATGAGAAATTCAATTTAAGCTGCATGTTTGTAATGGCAATGTGATGTCTCCAGTGCTATCTTGATTAAAGTAATAACCTGAAACACTTTCACATGAATAAGATAATAATAATAATAATAATAATAATAATAAATAAATGTCTGTTTTGCTGCTTCCTATTGTCGATAGATATGACACAGTGGTGAATCACTTCATAGCCTGCATGTTTATATCCTGAACATGCAGAGTTGGGTTGTTCTGTCCTGGGGGAAAAAATCCACAGGAAGTGATGTATTTTTTATGTTGACAGTGAGCGGTAGTTAGCATGAGCAGGTTGGCAAAGAGCGCCACCTACAGAAACCCAAACCTCATCAACAGACAATGCAAAGACGTCACAGCGCTGGGCTCACTGTTTGACTGACAGGTGATCTCTGGGAAGTGCGGTGCAGAAACAACCCCGGTAATGAGGCTGATCACCAAAACAAAGAAATGAGGATCTGGCAGATTACGGCTCTGAGGGTCTGAGCCGTACAGAGTGTGGCTATTTTTTGTTTGTCTTGTTTTTTTGGCTCTTTTTTAGCCGCCTCGAAGGGCCACCTTGACCTTTTCTCTTTGTTTTTATTGCCTGCAGTGACAGAGAACGCACACCGCCGACACAATCAAGCCACCCAGAGCCTCCGACTTGGCTGTTTACCATCCGGTGAACTGAAATCCCATACAGGCCTCTCGCAGGACCGATGACTCACAACTCAGCTCTCATATAGGAATACGTACCGATCCAGATTTAGCTCAGCCTTCCTCTTCGTAACGAAGAGCAATTAAAGACGAGCTGAATCGAGTCGCACCCCTGCTTCGCCTCGCACACGTTAGCGCATCTCACTTCAGTTGCATCGCTGGTTAAGATGACCCATTTTTTTTTTATTCCCGCGTGAGCATCCAGCAGCTTCGACGTTACCTGCGGCTGCGAAGGTTTCGAAGAAAAAATATCCCTGGCGAAAAATCATGTTGATGGATCTAAATTTAATTCTGCCTTATATGGCTTTTACAATTATGCCTTCCCCAGACTAATAAGACCATTAAAGTATTGACATCATAACAAGCCTCACATTTCAAGCTGCCCGTGACAGATGCTGTGATAAATGTTTCTGTATAAATTGATGCAGAATAAATCTCTTGGCAAACAAGACAGTCATAAACAGCTTGCTGCCTGCTGAGTGCTTATTTGCATTGAGTAGACAGGGTATTATTAAAGCGCCCTAACTCTACCTCCTTGACAGAGCGGTGGAGGGGAGGCGGAGAAACAGCATATCGACCGAGGGTGTCAATCTCCCCTCCGCCCAACCCGGGTGACCCCCCCCCCCCCCCCCCTGCCTCCTCCTCCTTCCACCGCCGTGTTTGATTATTCCATTGGATGGCCGGCTTCGGCTGTAAAAAGGCTCCACATGTGCACTTCACCTGCCTGGTCGGGGGGATAGATGGGAGCGCTAACAAGCTCAGCTGAGTATACATATGCATGATGCACCATGTGCAGGATGAGTGATGTGCCTGTCACGGCTTTAAAGCGCCGGGCTTGATCATCGATAAACCTTCGCATGCGTTGTTTCTATTAGAGAGGCGGCGTCTAAGCGCGAGTTCTCCCCGAGGTCACTGTGAGAAACTACAAATGGCTTGGTTAGCATGTACATTGCTGAAGGGGATTATCCCATGTTTCACATAGCAGCAGCTCTACTACATGCTCAACGCCGTACCCTCAACACAATATATTCATGTTAGATTATTTCTTCCTGCTTTCTGGTTTGGTTTCCTGTGTTCAATGTGCAAACACACTGGAGTTAGTTGAAATGAAAGTCAATTAAATCCATAATTCATATTGTTTCTGTCTCAAAAAAGAACAAGGGATAAAGGAAGAAGAAGAAGAAGAAAGGAGTGGAAAAAAGAGAGGAAGAGGCTGGTCAGGTGTCAGCCTAAAAGCATTCCTGTCCGTCGCCACAACAGCCAATGATTTACACAGAGCAATTACACTTCCTTCCTACACATGCTGAATAATCTATCGGCCCCGATGACCGCACCGCTTACCCAACACACACAGGTGGCCAAGAAGAAAAAAAAAAAAGCATGATGACTTTTCCAAAATGCCCCTTTGCCCCTGTTCTCAGGACAGAGATGGAACAATGAACTCTTAGGATCCCGCAAAGATCTCCGACTTGTAAACGGTGCTTATTTTGGACTGGCCTGACAGGCAGGTGTGGCCCAAAGCTAATGGACTGGCCCATTGTGCCACTTCCTGGTGAGGAAAACTCCCATGGGGCTTAGAGTGGGTGCTCTTATCTGGTTGGGGCTGGAAGCAGAGGCAGGAAGTGACTTCACTCTCAAAGCTGGCCTGATAACAGCCTTCCACTCACACACACACACACACACACACACGGCAGCACGCTCAGTCGTAGCACATCAGCCTTGGATAATCACTGCTCATGCACTAAGAATAGAAATGTTGTAATCTCTATGTTTGGCACCCAGGGAGGCTGTTTGGATCAAATATTGCACCAGTGCTTTTGAGCTCATTTCCAGAGGGGATGAAGGGGGAATTCTGCAGAGAGGCAATTAAAAAAAAAAGTAGAAGAATAAGGTTATGACAAGTTCAACCGCAGAAATTGCACAGTTGCCTGCCTGCCTGCTCTGACTCTCACGCTGGAGATGAAGTCTTATCAGGAAGATTGTGCAAAATGCCATCTATTCACAGTATGAATGGAGAGCTTCTCCGGCTCGGAGGTAGCTTCTTTTTTTTTCTTTTTTTTTTTTTAGGTTAACAATGCGTGGGCTGACTGGCTTCGAGTGAATGGAGCTCTTCAGGGATCTATTATGTGGTCTTTAATACAACAGTGTCACAATAGGGCGTAATGAAGTGAGGTGACGGAGTGGCCGTGAGTAGAAGTGCTCCCATTGAAAAATAAACCTCTCATACTCGGCGTGAAAGGATCTCCCTCTCGACGCTCACAGGTGATAAACCTCCTGGCTGCCATATCACTTTGCATCTGAATGACAGCTACATCTGGAAAACAACCTGACAATAAGTTTAAAAAAAAAAAACATCTCAGAAATGTAGAAATGCTTCTCGGGCTGCAGTCAGAAATCAAAAGCATGCAGTTAGATGCTTTGTGGATTTGTTGAGTTGAGGAATGGGGATTTGAGTGATAAGTGTAACATCACCTGATTATTATCACGTATTTGTATGAAAATAAACCCAAAGCTTACATAACATACAATCACTCACCTGAAAAAAACATCGACCTCTTTCTTTCTATCTGTATAGCACCATAATGGAAACACGTCCTAAATAAGCCATTTCTTTACTTCTTTGCAAGATGTGTTTTTACAAATATAGCAAATATAAAAAAGGGACTCGGTTCACTTCCATTCATCGTGACATAAAATTACATTCACCACAATAAACTGTTTGCCACACAGGGTAATGGATACCTGTGCAGCATGCATGCAGACGCGGGGGGAAAACTCTGAAGTGTAGATGGCTTTCTGTCAAGAGAATAACCACACCGGCACCGAGGGATACTGTCAGATATGTTTTTGAGAAGTGGCAGGGGGAAAAGAAAATTGATCTTCGGTCAGAAAAAAAAAAATCGATTCCTGTCTTAAAATTGGCTCACAGACTCTTTCTTTCCCGGCACAGAGGGGCAGAGAAACTCACCGCCCGGCTGGCAGGCGTTGCGTTTAAAAAAAAAACCTGTCTTTGTGGCGGCAGGAATTGCGGTCGCCCGGCACTTATAACCTTTGCCTCCGTCCCTGGAGTGACTGAGATCTCCATGACAACGGAAATCTGAATAGCGAGCATCTTTATTGGAAGTGACATATTAATAAACTGTAGCCCCCAGAGGGACTGTAATCACACTTCAATTAGTTTCCCCTCTCTCTTCCTCCACCTCCCAGTGTATTTAATAATGCTATGTTAGTATAGTCTGCAGAAGCCATAATATTAAAGGTTCCCCAGCTGCTCTATAGATCAGCGTGATGGACTGTCACCGTGTGATGAAGGACCTAAGTGATTGTCAGATATGTGGCGTATTAAGAATGACGGACGCTTTTCTGACCGAGGAAGAATCGCAGAACGTGGATTCGCCGGTTAGCCCGAGAAGAAGATGCTCGCCCTGGAAAATGTTCACCACGTATGTGAGAGATGATGAGAGCAGATGATTCATGATGGGTGAGATTATTTTCAGCACTGTATTATTAGCAGATGTGACTTATGAGAACAAAATGTTGGTATAAGAGCCTTGAGATAATTGAGACATGGATTGTGCACTACAAAATAAAAGCATCTCGTATCTTTGTGTCATTTGCGTTTAAAGAGTAATTATAACTATTGTGCCGGGGATGCAAGACAACTGACTTTGAAGTACTACCGTACCTCACATTATCTAGTGCAGCCTACTGGAGTCAAACAAAGATGAGAAAAACCTTTTCTTTTTTTCCCCCCTAATCTGTTTTTATCTTTAAAGTCATCTTAAAATAACCGTGCTGCTTCTTGACTTGTTCCTACCTTTGGAAATGCATTAGTGTCAAACCAATTGAAGTCATTTTCCCACCGACTGATATTCCCCGCTCAGTATCGGGTCTGCATTTTTTATGGACGATTGTTACGTACTTGACTTTTTAAAATTCGATGAAAAGCACATTTAATAGTTTTCCTCTCATCCGAATTTCCTCCGCAGAGGGTGCCGCTTATTCCGGCTGACCTGGGATAATTTGTCTCGGCAATTTGGCGACGATTTCAAGGACTTTCTTAT
The DNA here is from genome assembly GCA_034670385.1 of Hoplostethus mediterraneus. Classification (NCBI taxonomy): domain Eukaryota; kingdom Metazoa; phylum Chordata; class Actinopteri; order Trachichthyiformes; family Trachichthyidae; genus Hoplostethus; species Hoplostethus mediterraneus. Next base: position 5,935,053 of record JAXDDW010000014.1, read on the forward strand.
GAATCTGACTTGTCTTTCAGTGTTTCAGTTTAAGCCGTTACCGTCTAAAGCATGCAGAATGGATGATGTTGCTTCAGAATGGAGGTACTGTGCAGCTGCAAACATCGGTTCTTTTGTGATGGTAGACTAGGCGCATGCACACACACACACACACACACACACACACACACACCGACATCAGCGTGTTTTGTTTGCACAAGCGCTTTCATCTTCAGCATCCAACTTAAGGCGACCTGAGAAAACCTCCGGCGCGACGTGGCGGTTTGGACGGCCAGGCGGCAGAATGAATAGCAATATTGTGTCCGAACAATACTTGACAAACATGGCCGCTGGCATAAAAGCAGGAAGTTGGCACGGCAAGCGAAGGTAAACACGAGTGTGTTGTTTCCACCGCCTCTGCACTCCTGACATGGCTGCATTGTTCCCACCATGCTAGCTGCAGCTCTGAGAAAAGGGGGCTTGTGTAAAGGAGCGTAATGGCAATAATAACAACACATCACAGAGATTGGGATCCCAGGGACCCCGTGGAGGATAGCATCCTTTTGCATCTTGTGTGTGGGCGGGAGTTACGAGCTCGCTATGCCGGATGAATCAAAGGAAGTAACATTTTTGCTGCCACTGAGTGTAATATAATAAAAATATAGTGAAGATCACTGGATGCCTGTTTGTAAGCAAGCGTGATAAAGTGCCTGACAGTGTCATGAGTGGGATTCAAAGCCCTCAGTGAAGTTCGTTAAGCAAAAAACTCCATTTCAACAGCATCATTTCACCTTTGAACTGTATATATGCTGCTGATTTTCATCTCATCTGATATCGATGTTGGCCGTATCTGCAAACCTCAGTACATATATATCTATTTTATACGGTGCGATGTGGTGAACATGTGATCTCCAGCCCCAGCCGCCGTGTTGCTGTAGTCATGGACTGTTAGGTATAAAGACCAGCCGTGCCTCAGTTGTCTCCCTAGTTCTTTTGTCATGTTGTCACTGCTTTCTGTCCTCGGCAGCTCAGCCGGAGTGATTCACGGGCGCTATATTTATGACACTGTCAGTCTTCCAACTCCGCCTCCTCCCGGGCGGCTGTGTAATTTAACGTGACAAAAGTGTGCAAAAATGCCACACAGGATAAATGTTCTCGGAGACGTCTTGACAGTCGCGTGCGGTCAGAGCCGGTAAGACGCTGAAATCACAGTTATTCATCAAAAGTGTTATTAAAATCAGGAAATGTCAGGGGAAAAAAACACACATTTTTTCATTTGAAAGTATCACTAGCAGAGGGAAAAGAGAAAGGAAAAGAGTGATTGTTTTCATATGAGGGGGATTGTAATCTGTCAGGTAAGCACTTTGGCTTTTAAAGACTTGGTATCAATTACAGCATCCAGTTCTGCTGCGTGGCTCGAGGCGAATTTCCAACACCAGTTTCACCTTTAGTTCAAAAACTATCAAGAATTTGACCATTTACATAAATTTTTTTTCACATGAAACGTGATTTATTTCAAAACACCCAAGAGCCGCCCTCCTCTCAGGACATGCTTTGATAAATGAGTCAGTCCGGCGGTCGTACGGGAGCACAGGAGCGCTCAGAAATGGTTTGGCTCCGCGGGGGGGTTCTCCTAACAAACTCCCCCCAGCCGGGACGACCTCTTAAACCAACATGAGATAGACGAGGCAGAAAGCAACCGTCTGACCAAAACACATCAACGTGATATCTTTTAAATAACAGTAACTGGGGATTTTTTTCCCCCACCCACAGGTGAGCAGGTGAAAAGTAACAAAAAAAAACAAGATGTTTTTCAAGTGCATTATAGCTTCATTTCCTCCGAGGCTACGCTTGATAACCAATTCCCTCCTTAGTAAAGGGTGAGGACAATGGCTACAGTGTCTGGCAGCTGTATTGACATCTCAGCCAGCCTCCGCTAATCGACCACAGCTCCCTTCACGTAGAGAGAGACCTCTTCACTCAATTAACCTGGGCTGCCCCCCCCCCCCCCACCGCCGACCAGGCGAGGTTAAATAGCGGCCAGAGAGCAACGTGATCAACCCGCCAGTTAACCATTTACCTGACGACGGCAGAAGTGGATCTGATTTAGTGCAAATAGGCGTGTAGGGAAGCACACAGCGAACCACGGTTGGAGGTTTGGGTGTGCAAACATTAGCAAACATTAGGAGGCAGAAACAATCTCATTGGTTGAGTTAAACCACAGTGGGCGGAGCCAAAGAAACACAAATACATTTGCACAAATAGGTAGGTAGGTACTATTCTTGGGGGGAAATTTCTGTGTTACAGCAGCCAGACATAGACAGAATAACACCAAGAAATAAAGAAATAAAACTACAATAGAAATAATAAAAATAACAATAATGAATGAAAAATATAAGCAGCTATATAAATACAAGTACAAATATTGTGCAAATAGTGCAAAAGTAAAAACTATTTTTAATGGGAGAAAAGTACCAGGGCGCAAGAAAGTGAATTGTGCCCAAAAAAAGGGTCCAGACTCACACAGACTTACACAGCGCAACATGAATTCATCCTATTGCAACGGGATATATTAAGTAAAACTGTACCCTGAAGTTCATCTTTCAATTCCTCCAATCATTTTGTCAAACGAGGACAGAGGGCCGTATTCACTTAGAGCTGCGTTAGTTATGACCACCGCTGCAAATCAAGTCTGTCGCAATTTTTCCATCCAGAGTACCTGAGGCAGGACCGCAGCAACATACATCGCAGCGCCGGACGCAGCCAGCCAGACTGTGAACGCAGCAGCCAGCCAGACTGTACTCTCCCCGCCGTGGCCGAGCCTGGAGGCCAGCAGATGAAGGTTTGTCAATGCGGCTACGGCATGATTCCTCTTTGTCCGACGTTCCAGTTCGATTTTTATTTCATCAAGCGGCGGTTATATAATAGGACTTGGCAATCTATTATTTCTTTTTATCGTGTCCTCTGACATTTGAAAGGGAGTAATTCTCAAGTGGAACACTCTCTCTCTTATTTATTTCTTATTACTCCTTTTCTTGTTTTCTCTCTCTCTCTCTCTCTGCCTCTGAACAAATACCCAGCAGCCCTGGCTTCCTCAGGGTGAGACGTTGAGACACGGTTCCTCTGGGTGTTGAATGGCGAGCACAATTCTGCACATTTTTTGGTTTAGTAAATCGATTGGAGCGATCCGTTTCTCCTGTCAGGTGTACCGCACACAACAAACAACTATTTTTATCGGCAATTTTGACGCATTTAACTGCTTTAGCGCCCTTAAAGAAGCCCTTCTCAGGTCTATGTTGTTTTTGGTGGCCTTTCATCCCAGAACAGAGGTGAGCTTTTGATCCAACAGCCAGCCAAGCCAACAGAAATTAGTAGTCGACCTCAGTTTGATCACATGGATATCTTTCCTAGAGTGAGTCATCCTCTACCGGTTCGGAGCGAGGACGTCCTCCTCGTAGCGCCGCAGCTTCCCCCCCCCCACCCCCGGCCCCGCGGCGTGTCTCTCCGTTAGTAGCGGTTTGTCCTGACGTTGGTTGAAACGGTGTTGGCACGGCGGATCAAAGGGAACGCGGTGTTAAACCAGCTGAGTTTGTGGCCTGGAGGTGGAATGCGTCGTCCCTCCCGGGGCCCTCTGGAGGCTCGGCACGGCCACAGATGTTTCAAATCCTCCTGCCTGCGGAGGTATGCGACACACACACACACACACACACACTGAGACAAACACACTTTATCTGCACACACACACACACACAAATATTGTTTTTGAGACTGATATGTCCACATGAAACCCATCAGTGTGTGAGGCTGTTGGTACCGCATGCTTTAGCCCCTCAAATTGAAATTCCTCTACTGTTCTGTTTGGGATTGATCCTTTTCAAGAGGCGGATCAGATAAAACGCAGGATACTCAACATTTGTATTCTCGTGGTGCTGGCGGAAGGCGGAGGGCGGGCGTTGAGTGTTGAGTGAGCGATGCGTTTAAGCCTTAAACACGCGTCACTTCAAGTTGACAGGAAGATGTTTTGTTCTGCGTCCAGTTCAGAATATCAATAAAGGTCTGACGAGGGCAGCGCTTACCTGAGTAGGTTATTTGCGTGTAAAGTCACTGACCTTTTGCAAAGGAAACCAAACAATGAGGTTGCCGCGGCAACCAGCACAAAAAAGCATCCCCCCGAGCTCTGTGTGATTAGTTGAATGAAAGGAACATGAAAAATAACCCACTCTATTCAAGAGTAGGATGAGCCCGTCTCTTCCTCGGCCGCTTTTTTTGATTGGTCTGCAGCATATTGTACTTACAGTTGTCATAATCATAGAGGGGCATGAAGAGAGAGCAAAAAGTCAGCCCTGCATTTGTGCCAAAATGTTTGCAAATCCATAATTTGCGTTATTGTTTTGAGCCGGTACCGCTCGTGGCTTATCCTTCCACTCGACTCCACAAAGAAAAGAGTCCCACTCATGTATCCATCCTTTTCAAATACCAGGGGGCCCTGAGTGGTGAGCTGTTTCCTGCATTTACCTTGCACACACGGCAATCAAAACGTGGTAACACATCATAGTTGCCATGGAGATGAGGACCATACTCCCCCCGCCGACCGAGATCAGACATGTCTGGCAGGTCGACAACACCCGAGCGCCACACCTCCGCCGTGTCTTTATTTTAAAAAATCCTCACTTGGCTTCCGGGCTGCACTTCCCCCCCGCAGTTTCCGCTAACATTAGCGCCTCGGGGATTAGCGGAGGTGCGAGACGGGAGCCAAAAACAAATCCTCTCGTGCACCTTAGCTGTCTATTTTTCTTCCCGTCATTATCAAACACATGCCAACCCCGGGCCCCTGGGTTATTGCGCTAGCATGCAAGAAGTAGCATGCAAACGTCTGGGAGTGCAGGCGGGTGAGAGCACCTTATTACCGGTGTGAGGTTTGTGGAGAGGTGTCGCACCGGGCGTCGCTGTGATCGGATGAGAAACTGCCTGGTTATATATATATTTGTCTCGTTGGCAGCGTGGACCGGAGTCTCGTAAGTTACTTTGATTTGATCTTTCGAACCCCGTGGAGCGGCTGACGTGGCCTTGACGTCCCCGGCGGCTCCCGCGGCGCTGCTAAGTGGCCGGCTGCACTCGGCAGCTCCCGGACCTGAAAGTGTGCGTTACATCAAATGTGAAAAAGGCCAGACGTGTTTTTTTTAAATTAAAGAAAGTCCACAAAAATCCATCAGAGGTCAGCGGTGTTACTCGGTTACGTAGGGAGAGTCTGAGTAGTTTCACATCTCTCACAAGGCTCAATTTGATGATTTTTCATTCATCCGTTCACGTTCATCGCTCAGCTCTCTTCATGCCCTCCTGTATCTGATCCAGTTTGTCTATTCTACCCGCAAAGAGTCTGAACACAATCAGTTTGGCGATGCCTAAATCTCACAGAGGTTACCGGAGCAGCTTTTCCCATCCACCCACACCGGCGCGTTGCAGTGACTCATGACATGTAGGTATGTATGAATATATGGATGAGGTCGATTGTTCCTCCATGCTTTTTCTAAAAAAAAGTCTCTCTGGTTTCATCAAAACTGACCTTCAGCATCAGGGTAGAGCATTGGAAATCAAGAGCTATTGAGTTTAGTACTACTCATGGAGGGGAATAGATCGCCATTACAGGCCATTCAAATGGTAATTGTGCAGGCTAAATAACAGGGAGTTGTACGTCGGGGACTAGTCTCGCTGAAACGGCTGGTGGGGGATCCCGTGACTATTTCCTCATGCAATCAGAGTCATACTGTTCACAATCAGGCCCTTTCTATCAATCAGAGGATTATTTGATACCTACTGCATTTAGCATTAGCATTTAGATTCAATTGACACCCCACTCAGTTCACACGCGGTGTTTCATTACAAAATGCTAAATATCCATTTTGAGGAAATGGATATTTGATGCCTGACACAGCCCATCATTTCAAAACACCGAGGATGGCATCCTTAAAAACGCTGTTTTGCAAGCAAGAGGTTGAAAATAAATCAACTATATACCATAGAGTATTATTTTTATTTTGTAACAATACTTCATCTATACATGTCTGTAATGTGAGCCAAGCTTTTCATATTTTTCTGTCAACACGCTATAAAACAATAAAAAACAATAACTTCTAATACTGCCAAACATAAAGTGCAACTTTTAGCATCACTGGCGAGAAAGCTGCACTCCACAAGAACCGTGCACATATATATCAATGTCCCGGAGAGTGTCGACATCTCTCACGCAACCCCGCAACCTTTCATCTCTCTCCCCGGTGCGACCCTCTTGTTCCCTGCTCCACCCTGTCTGGAGTGGAGGCTGGAGGATCTGCCCCGATGGCATCAGAGGAAGACGATGAGACAATCTGGCACGTGCAGGGCAGATGCCGAAGGGGCCCCAGACGGCCCCGCCATAGACAGATGTCTGTGGAAGGGGGAGAGAGAGAGAGAGAGAGAGTGGGGGAGTCAAAGGGGAAGAGGGATAAACCAGACAGGCTACGAGACAGATTTTTTAAAGTACTAATCCATTATATTTTTATTAAACTAAATTCTCGCTTTGTTGCTTTCTATCGTCAATTGATGTAACATAGTAACATAGTAACATAGTAGTGATTCAACCTGTACACAGTTGATCAAAACTTTTGTATTTGCTACAGTTGCTGTTCTAAGCAACAGCAACAGCAACAGCAACAGCAACAGCAACAGTGATTTGATTGGAATAAAACAAACAGAACTGGGTAGTTAGCATCATTTTCCAATAAAGTAGGATCAATAAAGTATCTCTCTCTCTCTCTCTCTCGCTCTCTCTCTCTTCAACTCCTCAAACTTCATCAACAGAGAAAGACGCCACAGTGCTAGCTGCCCTGTTTGATTGACAGGTGATCTCTGGTGCAGAAACACCACAGCGCTGAGGACCAAAGATGGAGATGAAATAAAGAAGAAGCAACAATCTCTCAGATCGCCGCTTCAACCCTTTACTTATCCAGGGAAACTGGACCGGGCACCGCTCACATTCCCCCCGCCGGTCTGGGGATCTAAACAAGTTCTCCATCAGGATCTTTCTACCAATCAGAGGATCATTTGATACCTGCTGCATTCACTGACACCCCCACACCGTCTGTTAACAAGCCTTGTAGTAACTGATAATGTAATAACATGTCCCCCTCAGTGGGTATGACTACTACTAACAGTATAATGTGATAAATGTGTTTTCTCTTCAGTTACCAGTTTCTGTGACCTCAGTACTGTAATCCTTTCCTCCCTGACGAGACAGGAAGCAGTACACCCAGAGAACTGCCAGTGGGACTTTCTCCAATCAGCCAATCAGCGAGAAAAATCCTCCTAGAACGTCTATAACGTCTAAGCGTTGAGACTTGAGAGGCGAGTCAGAAAACAGCCCAACCAAAGCGAGCTGAGTTCCTCTCCGTCAGAAGGAAGTAGCTGCTCGGTGGTAGTGTTTGATGACACACACCAGGCGGAGTCGGGGGAGCTGCTCGCAGGGTGTATCAACTGGAAGTGAGACGCTGAGCAGAGCAGGTAGAGGCAGCTGAACCTACTGCACGCTAAAACACACACACACTGAAACACACACTAAAACACACATATACGCAGCATCGCAGCGGGAGACACCAAGCCTGGCAAACAGCACGGTTGCGTAACGTCACAGGAAATCTCTCTGGCTGTGAGGAGTCATTTGTTAAAACACAACCGAGCAGATTCGACTGTTTCCCTTTTGTGAGTCTTGAGCCTTGAGCCTTCCCCGGGCAGCATCACTATCACCCGGTCAATCTGGTCATTTACTTTGGGGAGCGTGGTTATCCAGGGAAACCCACAGTACAGCAAAACTCACAGCAAATCAAGCAACACGCTCTTCAAATGGGCCTCATATTTTCCTGACGCTTGACCCCAGACTGCTTCTTCTCTTAACCCCCTAAACCCACAGCCCGCCGGTTTGAAATGCATGTTTTCTTTTAAAAAATGACAAAATTACAGCATTTATCATAGCCAGAAACTGTAAACACAGAAATGATCGTCGGATTATCAACTTTCCGACTGTCCCTGAACTAATCATGTGCGCCGAACGCTTCTGTCAGGACAAGTAAACAAATCTAAGCTTAAAATAGTGACATTTCATCAAAAATCACTTTATTCTACATGTCTCATTTAAAATTGCTGCCACAACCTAACTCCCCGTGGGGATTATTAAAGGTTCAGCTGATTTTATGTAATCTCTCCACTGGTTATCTATCGGGGTAACCTTAGAAAATCGCTGACATTTTCATTCTGGACAGGATAAAAATTCCCGGGGACTATGAGTATTAATCACCGATCACCTCCCCTGGTTGTACTAATGCCGTCCAGACAGGAAGTGAGACTGCTTGTTGTATTCCGCGTGTGGATGCTTCTCTTGTGGCCAGTCAGGTTTATTCCTACAGCCCGTCATCACAAACAAGCCTCAGAGGACTTCACGGGCCTAACTAAGTCAAGTTATGACACACAGTTGCTGCAGCACGTACACAACGTACACACAAGGAATTCCCTCCGGTGACTCTTCAGGCTTTACCACATCAGCTGAAGATCAATCAATTATCACAGTAAAACACAGGAACAGGTAGAAGAAGTGGACCGATCCTCATTGTGCCGTGACACTTAACTGATTGACTGAAGGTTGAAACGACATCTCACTTCAAACCCCGTGTCTGGATATTCACGGATGAGCAAACGCATCCACAGGCTGTCATGCACCGCGCGGCGCTAATGTGCAGCTAGCGGTGTAGCAGCATGGCGTGTTTAGCGGGGGAAACGAAAATACGCTGCGATTAAGCGACTACAACTGAGGCGTTTTCTCTCCGTTCGGTCTGCGGTGTATCAAGACACACGTCTGCCAGGGGTTGCCGTGACCTCATCATGAACACATTATGAAGATCAAGTGCCGATGCTGAGTAAATGCCACGGCGTAGCAGGGGAGTTGGTAAAGATCAGCCTTTTCCATCAGCACCGCCACAGAGATCTCTCTCCCAGACCCGGGTCAAATTCTATGAGCACATGATTCTCTTCCTCTTTTAACGTGTCTGGAGGAGCAGATGCCACACGGGGCAACACAGCAAATACCTGGAAATCGCAGTATTTGAGATTTCAATTTGTTGTACTTTCCATACGATTGGCGACTCAACCCCTCTCCGGACGCCGTTAGCATCCCCGGGGGAGGTTGGTGGTTTGATTTTGCTCCGTGCACATCGGTGATTTCAGTCAAACTATTTTACTGGTGAATTTTGAATGTGACACACAGCGTCACACACAGTGCAGCAAAATCTGCAAGTGCCTCTATCGTTGTAACACCAGATGCTGCAGCTATTTTGTCTTTTCTTTCTTGGCATCAAACTGTGCTAAAATGCAACATCTCCTCCTCCTTTTATTGCCTGGTTTATATTCTATTAGTGCTCTTATGTGCTATTCCTTTTCCCCTGCTGAATCCGATGCATTTCGCCTCTGCAAACGACCTAATTTCCACCCAGAAATGCTCCAGTGCGCCAAAGAGCGATGCCGCCCCGCCCCATCAGCGGCTACATGGGCCTTGTAATCCAGATGGCGTTTGCCAGAAGTCGGCAACTGTGTGAAAGACCAGACGTCGATCCGAATGGGATTAAAATTAACCCAGGATGTCGGAGTTGACTCACAAGTACAGTAGGTCAGACGGTTCAACGTGTTTGCTCCAAAGATCCTGAGGTAGAAAGAGTAGCAATCACCAGACCTCCCCTGGTAACGCTGTCCAGAGAGGGCCTCATGACACTCTCCATGAAGCATTGCTTGTCGATGGATCAAACCCCCATTGGCTGAGAAGAACATGGAAGTGCTAATTGACCCGGGCTATTTTCCAAATGGCCGCCTGCTCATATCATCATCTGTGCGGGTCTTTGGTTTCTTCTTTGTCTCCTGAATCTTTCACCGGTGCACTTAAGCAGGTAGAAAATGGTTCAGCTACGATGCACACCCTGACATTTTTCTTTACTGCGTCCTCTTGATGGATAAAGGCAGACATGCACACACACACCCACACAATAAATATCAGGAAAGGAAGAAAAAAAAGAAAGAAAAAATGGCCGCTGTGGTTTACATCATGTTGCCGGCGGGGGGACATGAACATCACACTCAGCTGAAAAAATGATATAGGGGCTATTAAAGTATGCAGATGTAAGACTAGCCCCATAGAGAAGAAGACTACTTAGTAAAACAGAGGGGAAGAAGGAGGAGGAAGAGGAGAGAATGGACTTTCAGCATGTGAATTAGCTTCCCCGCCTGTAAGTTACAGCCCCTCTGCTGAAGAGAATATAAATATTTCCCCGTGCTTTAGTACCCCTGGGCTGCAGCCCTGCGAGCACCGAGCACAACAGTGATATACATTATGGCTTTTGTCAGGCCATAAAAAACTTGTTTCCCGAAGCTTTGGCTGTGATTATTAGGCAAGCCCGAGACAGAGAGGGCGATGTGGGGAGCAAGGGGGGTGGGGGGTGGGGGAGAGGTTAGGGGGGGTGGGATATGTCTCCACCAAGATATGATAATGGTACATGTCAACAGCGGTTAGCAGCGCAGGACTATTCCACTGTTTATACTGCAGTGTGTTAATGCACATGTAATTAAAAGAGACAAAGTTCTGGCAGCGGACAATTTCTGCTGCCAGAGCTCGGGAGCGCCGAGGCTTCGTGGAAAACACCATAATTCAAAATGTTGCTGGTGACAAACAGCCGCAACAGAAAGACTGACAGTTTGTTTCATGGCGAGGCTTGTACTGTCGCGGCAGACGCTCAGATGCAGAGCAGCGTGGTGGGGGAGGTTGGACGCGACCAGAGGGTGAGCCCCCCTGTATCAACCTTTCCGGATGATTGTCATGTTCCTCGCCCCGGTAACATGATGGGTGTTGTCATGGAAATGCTGGATGCTAGAGCAGTACCGGTGCAGCCTGGCGGAGGACGGGCAGAAACCGGAGCGTAATGTGAACCTCCTGACACGACAAGACGAGGCGTGCCGAGGAAAAAGGTCATCTGCCAATCAGACGGCAGGCAACCCGACGGCCCAGAGGTGCACGCCGGGCAGGGTGTGCACAGCGCTGTTGACAGACGTGGCAACATGGGCACGAGGCACTTGACATTGATGGTGTGTTCTTGGGTGTGTGTGTGTGTGTGCATGCTGTAAGTGCATGAGGACCCTGTTGCAGACACATGAAAACCACTAATGTGTAAAAAAAAATATATAAACATTGTCACCCAAGGACCTAAGTTACCCACAATCCTTTTAAAGGTACTTTGTGTGGCATTTTGGAAAATCAATATATCATCGTCAAATTAACTGTGATGCCTCGGCATAATCACCGTAAACAAACAAGAACATGGTTGAGATGGGAGATGTTGCTTCCAGCTGGAAAGAGGATGCTCCTGTACTTGCTCCATGTCCACTGGAGGAACAGCGGCCCTCTTCCTGTTTTGTGCCATGAAGCAATATGGCTGATTTAGCACACAAAGTGAAATCTCGTTGATTTACGGTAATGATACTAACGTCTCAAAATGACTGGTAATGATTTATGGAGGTTAAAACGCTACAGATAGCACATTTAAAAAGTACCTATTTTTTGTGCTATCACTACACTACACTTTCTCAAACGGTGGATATCTGGTGTGCAAAACGCCCCGAGGTGATGCTTCAAGATTTAGAGAGCCGTACCTCGACATGCAGGTCGAACAGCATCCCGAGCATAAACATGCATTTCCTGCCTTTCGGAGTCAATGCGCCACACATGGAAGCAAAATAGCTCTCGCATGACGCCAGGGGGAGGAAGAAAGGGTTTGAGGAACAGCTTTTCTCCAGATGAACTATTATCAAGTATTTATGGTGTCAGCCAGGACCTCACAACTCAGACAGGTGGTGACAAATCACTCTCACAACAACCCCTCCTCAGCCTCTTCCGCTGGACCGAAGGAGGGGAGCCATTAGAGGGAAACAAAGTGTTTAACCTCCAGGAGTACACACAAACAGACCACATACAGGTGGTGCATGTAGACTTAACTACAGATATGAACACACATGCCACATGCACACGCACACACACACACACAGTGCAAAAATGTCCATCTTAACATCTCGAAATTGTACGCATCATCCAGCTGCAATAGAGAAAAGATTCACTGTTTTTACTGAAATCAAATTCTGGGTCAAAGTGATGAATCAAAACTTAAGAGCGGAATACAAACTGTCTCCTCCTCGACGGCGGCGAGTGAGCACTCTGAGGAAAGCCGGACTCACCGGCGGTAAATCTTTTGCCTACATCGGTTACAGACCGGCCGACTTGGTAAACTGAGCATGATGTGTGCAGTTTATTGACATCGGGTTACGTGATTTCTGGCTGTTGAAGTAAAAACTTTTTTTAAAAATACCTATTGCTGCTGTTTGGAGTCTCGTCAGTGCAGTTTTCTCCTGGGGATCAATAAAGTATCTATCTATCTATCTATCTATCTATCTATCTATCTATCTATCTATCTATCTATCTATCTATCTATCTATCTATCTATCTATCTTTCTACTTGTCTATCTATCTATCTATAAAGCGTATAGGTTGAATCACTATTGTGTTGCAGCGGTAAAAGCGAGTAGCAAAACGAAAATGTATTTATATAAAAACGTCACGGATTATTACTTAAATAGACTTAAATTAATTGACTCTGGGTTTTTTTTCGACACACATGCACTCACTCCCTTTCACACCACACACACAGGCCGGCCTCGGGGCATCCATCCATCCATCCCTCCTTCCTTCCTCCGTCCGTCCAGCCCCGGCCCACCCTGCGCCCGACTCCGGACAAGACACACCTGCTTCCACTCAGGCGCCGCCGCCTTTGAAGTGAACATGTGGAGGTCTCCTTCTCCAGCCGCCCGGGGCTGATCTGCCCTAATTTCCCACTGTATACACACATTATCTGTGCCTGGGTAATGAAAACAGAGGGATCATCTAAATGTATGTGAACACCCCTAATGGCCCCGGCCAATTGGTGCTGGAAAAGGGGCTGATGGATCTGGGATGGCTGCAGTTAAGATTTGCGCCGTAGCTATCCGTCATAGGGATTACGCAGGTCTGCAGGGGTTGTTCCACGCGTACTTCTGATGTATATATCAACCCTCTCTGCTGGATTTGGGATCAGCTGCCTCTACTTAGTCATAAGTGAGCTGAACGTGAAGCCGTTCCAACTTTTTTTGAAAGGTCTTGGATATTTCTCGCAATCAGTCAAAGATTTTCCCGGGTCGAGTTTGTGGGATGAAGTTATATTCCTGCTTGGCACCGGTGTTGACATTGTGTAGCTTGAGGAAGCGGTATCATCGCAAATATTAGTCATTTGAACAGTTATAATTGAAAGCCCGTTGAAGTAGCGGAATTTAATTTCCAACCATTGATTTGGTAAATTGGGACGATCCCTTCTACAAATTTCTGTCTGTCTTATGATTCCTCCCAAACTCAGACGCACTTAAATCCAATTCATCCACATTTAACTAACAACCCCACAATGTCAGTCTGAATGAAAGACAACCGGGAAGCGGCGCGGCAACGCAGCTAATGAGTTTGAAAGAAAGAAAGCGGCATCTGTTATGAGCTTGTATGAGCAGGACTGACAGGTATGGCCAGTCACTGAAAAACAAGCTGCTTCCCACAGATGCTGCTGACAGATGACAGTTGCTGGGCATCGTCAAGCCCCCGTCAAGAAGAAGAAGAAGAAGAAAGGAGCGTCTCCCGCTTTGCACCTGATAGAGTGTGCACAAAGGCTTCGAGCACCCGGCCCAGGAATTCAGCTCGAGTCCTGGGAATCCGCAGAAAGCCACCTGGAGGAGAACGCAGCCAAATAACTCACAATAACCCTCACGGTGCAATCAGCCCGCTCATTCGACGCCGCTTTGTTGATGAGGATTTGGGCGCGTGCACCAGCCTCGCCCCGCGACACACCGTAACTCCCTCAACAAATCGCTATCCTCCAGAAATCAGACCCTGCAGGATATCCCCCCCCGCCACCCCCCGAGTTTCGTCAGCCGCTCACGTTCCAACAGATGACAGATCAGGAAGCGTCCGGGGATGTGCAGCTGCGGCGGCATCAGAAGCCTCCGCCAGTCCGTAATGGGAAAATGTGTGATTTACATCTGGGCCTGACGGGAATCGCAACGGAGTTGCAACGGGCGGCATTCCTCCGCAGGGCTGCAGACCCCGCGGTCCCTCTGATGGACTGCAGATGATGTCAGGCCTCGTGCACGGCGCAGAACAATCACCGCAGACTCCGACAAATTGCCCGTCTTTGATTTTATTGGTGTTTGACCTTGAAACTGCTGCGGGATCTCTTTATATTACGAGAGGGCATAGATTATGAGCCAATGTGTTTCCAATAGAGCCCGGATCCGTCCGTGCTAGCCGGATTTTACGAGCATTTTGAAGTGGTTATTCAGGGAGTGTCTTAAGTGAGAGGGACAGGGATCGCCTTTCCCAAGGATTTCTTCAGGGCAGCCGGGGCATCCTTAAAATCATTTACAATATCTGCTGTGCCGAACCGTAATGGAATCTAAGCCAGACAGGCAGCCGAGGATTAAAGCTTTCAAACTGTGTAATTGTCTTGAACTGGAAATGTCTTACTTCCCGTCGCAAGCCGTGATATACTGTTAAAGAGCGCTACGGCTAACTGCAAACCAGGCCTGCGATATCGGCACTGACAAAGGTTACCAAAATAGACTCAGACCCTAAAGGACGGTCGTAAAAAAAAGAAATCCCCAGCTTCGGTTTCAATCAAAAGCCTTCAGAAAATGAACCACAGAAGTTTGTTTTAAGTTTAGAGACTTGATTGATGTTTGCAAATCTCCTGTCCTAAAGACCGAGCAGTTGAATTGTCTGGGAATTCATCTAGTGAGAGTAGCGGCTGTTTGATTCCAGGTGATGTGTGACATTTACACTCACATGTGCACTTTTTTGCAAGAATTTTGTCTTTTGAAAACGTCCCTAAACGAACACGTGCATGCTCCTTCTTCCTTAAAGTGAGGGAGACTAATATGACTAATCCCTCTAAGTCTGTTGTTTGGGTTCCTCTCTGCCATCGGTGGCCGGTTAACAAACTAATCAATAGAGTTTAAGAGAGAGAACGTGTTCACCTGCTGCTGCTCAGTGGGGATGAGGAGGGGCGAAGACCTGGGGCAACTCCACACATGCATACACACACATACAATCATATGCACGCACACATGTATTTTATTATTAAATAATGAACATCAGATGGATGTGATATCTTCTTCCTATATTATCCACTAAATGAAGCATGGACACACACACACACACACGCACACACTTCTGTAACCAGTCTGGGAGTCTGATTACATGTCGTTTGATTCATTTAATGCATTTGATTAGAAAGAAAGAAAGACATAAATCAGATTACAGATACTGTTGAAAAGGTATTTTATAGACCAAAGGCACAAACATCACTTATAATATTTAGTTAATTGAGTTGAATCTACTCAAATTAAAACCTGTAAAATTGTAATAAATTGTCTATTTAAGTTCATATTCTCTGGACAAGGTCATCCAAAATAATATAAAGTAATCCGATTTTTTTTCTTTCTAAGGCGGTAGTCAGTAAAGTATGGTAGCGGTGGCGCTCTCAGCCCCGTACCGTACAACGTTCCACACAGCACCGATCCACTTCTACTCTCCATGATGGATTAGAGCCTCATACACAGCTCGGCCACATCAGCGGACACATGGGTATGCCATTTCCCTAATCCAACTTATATCAAAAGGCACAATTTATTATCCTGCTCCCCCCCTGCTCCCCCTTCACCCTCCCCCCTTTTTTCTCGCAGGCTACGATGAGGTATGGAGAAACAGAACGGATTAGGTTACCAGGAAATTGAAAAGGTGCAAGAGCAGCCAGAGATGTGAGATTACTCCGGTTTATAACACGGCGGCCTGATGAGGATAACATGTGTGTGTTTAATGCGGTGCGTGAGAGGGTCCTGCCTACAGGGTCTAGTTGGATGGGAGGTGATGATGGACCGAGCGATACCCAGCAGATAAATGAGAGCGCGGTGAGGGGGGGGGTCTGTGTTTTCGGTCCTTAGTTAGTTAAATGTGTGTGTGTGATTGTAAAACAGCCCGAGCCCCGAGGACACAGGAAGAAAGTATCTGTCAGGCAACCTCCCTAACAACCAGGCCTCCTATGTCTGCACAAGTTTGAAACCAGCGCTGAGGATCTCATCCGGTCCTTCAGGAAATTATCGTAATCTGTTGTAAAGCTAACCGTCAGCTCAGGCTAGCACCGCTAAAGTGTGATGGCTTGTTTCTGCAGGGAGATGTAGTTGCTAGGGATTGACGAGAGTGGAAAGTAAATGACTGCAGGCCCCAGAGTGTGTGTGTGTGCACGCCGATGAGATGTTTGTGTTTGTGATTACGTTTGTAATCGGGCCACATTCGTATGAATACATGAATAACAGTGTACACTATGTAGGTGTGTGCCTATTGTCTGCATGTGTGTGTGTCTGTGCGTGCAAGTTTGTGTATATCTGTGCACAGGAAACTGACAGCGGGGTTTTTTTTTCCTAAGAAGTGCTCCTGCTGTGAATCATCCCTGGGTTTCCTCTCAAATGTAATTACCACTCCGTAATTATCCACTAATTACACTTTATGGCGAATCAAACTGCCTACAATAATTTCTATTATCCCTGGGAAAAAAACAACAACAAAAAAACCGAAGTGATGTGGCAAACTACGGCAAAGAATGCAGAAAAATAACAATACCTTCTCACATTTTCCAAGGGGGCCACGATTTTTGAAACAATAGCTGGAATGAAACCTAGTCATTAACTGAGCAGTCACATCTCCGTCAGCGAGTTCATGATGGGATTTCATGTGCAATGTCAATAATGTGGCAATAATAGGCATGCAGCTGGCGTGTCATGACTTTATAGCTAAAACAAAAATAAACCTCCACGGGGCTAGGAAACCAAAAGTGAGGAAAATGTGTTTTGTACATAGAGCTCAACAGTGTGGTTCCGGAAATGAAAATCCCATTTATATTCTGCAAAGGGATTTTGATTATTAGCCATAATGTCGTAACCATCCAATGTAGACTCACCACAAGCTAGTAGATTATGAAACGATGGTGTATGCTCCTGTAGAAGCCACAAGTCTGTATGATATCAACCTTGTTTTGAGAAAAACATGTTTTATTCACGATGTCATGGAAAAGTACTACACTACCCACAATCTTAAAGTGTAACAGCGACGTCTCTGATTGGTGGAGCTCGCCGTTACCATGGAAATGTTTACCGCACCCGCGAACGTCTTGTCAGCTAACGTTAACGTTAGTTACTAACGTAACCTAGCTAGCTGCTTATCCTGTGCAGCTGGAATGAATCACTGTACCATGTCAATGACAACACTTTACACTATACTATATGAAACACTATATATATGCTCACAAAACAACAACAATATCAACACTATACTATTGACTAATGTTAAATTCAAGATGAAGCTCGCTAAACTATCGTTAGTTTGGAAGTTTTTGGAAAAGTATCATTCGCAATGGTTTATGGGATGAGTAGTTCCTTCACTTCATAAAATAATTATGTACACAGTCTTGTACCGTTGCCTTTTCTTATGTTTTCCGATCTTTTTTTTTGTTCAGAATCAAATGTTTTATGGTCACGATTCATCGTATAGCTGGTTGGCTTGGTTCCAGCCTTAAAACTCTTTGATAAAGGATTTTCTGAAATGTCAATGGAGTAAATGAATGGGAAATTTACTTCCGGAACCGGAGCTGTAAAAAAAGTGGGCGGTCAATGTTGCGCTCTATATATATACTGTATAAATGAGCAATGCATGCTGGGAAACCAAGGTATATACTGAACTAGCAGGAAGTAATTATCGACATGAGTCAGACAAGTCACGTTGCTTCATTCAGAAAGTGGTTCTGGGTGTTTTTGTTGACTCAGACCTGATCCACATGGTGTTCCTGTCTGTCGGGCTGGGAGCAGCAGGTCCTGGGTCTGCAGCAGCATGTTCATTCATCTGATGAGGTCCTGTGCTGCTGAAATGTCACGTTTAATGCGGTGGGTGTCAGAATCCATATATTAAGAATACTGTACATATATCATGTGTTTTGTTCTTTACAGGTTGAGTAATATAATACTGTTTTTTTTATTCTGTGAGTAAGATTTATTCCTTGGTGCTTCTGTTTGTATTGCAATCAAAACCCAGACTCAAACGACAAGTGAAGCTAAGGGGAATTGGGTTCATCTCTGGTTTTGAACGAAACACATATTAAAAGTGACAATTAAAAGGTACAGTAGAAAAACCTTGCAATGGTAAAGGCCAGGGAGGAAAAAAACACTCAAAACATAGACAATAACCTGCATGTCATATTCATTTCAAAGTTTTAAAGTTTCGCTATAATACTCCCTCAGCTCAAGGTAATACTTCTACAAACAAATGTCACCTTCTACGACTGAGCTGACAAAAAAGAAATGAAAAAATCAAATCTGTCCAGAACGCCAGGTAGGTACAAAAACTGAGTACTCAAAAGGAAATGAAACCTGAAACCAGACACTTCAGGTCTTGATGAGAGAGATGAGAGACTCAGACATAACACACATGTCCAATATATTGAAGTAATAATCATATAATTCATATAAAGACATGTCTGTTTTGCTCTTTCTCGTCGTTACTACTGTAACCATCAAACACAACACACATTTCTAAATATAACATCATACTGTAGGTCAGAGTCAGAGCTCTGGAGAACCTCCTGGTCAGAAGTGTCGGCAGCATGAAGCACGTCGTCGTGTTTGCATTGATTTACCGCAGATCCTCGGCTTCAGAGGGATGAATGGGCTCTTTGATCTGGAGCTATCCATACTGTGAGCCAGAGGAGGAGGCCGCAGGATGGGTCAAAGGTCAAAGGTCAGGAATTTCATACCAACAAAATGAAACCCATACCATTAAATCATATACAGTCCACTCTACATGGGACCAACAATATATATTTTTTTTTTGTAGGGCGGTACATATCGAGATTACATACCAACTAATCCTGTTACAAATATAAAAAAAGGTCACATAAACATTTTAGTTCTTGCTCGTTTTGTTCTTTGTGGTTTGTGGAATAATTGAAATAAACATCACACATTCTTGAGAGGTTTTAAAAAGTCAGATTCCTGTGCTCTATCAATAATGCATTACACTGTATTCTCACGGGTCCTGTACAGCTCAATGGGTAGAGCGTGGCTCTAACACTTTCCGAGGTTAGGGGTTCAATTCCCACCGAGCCGCCCCGTGCTGGAAACCATCTGAACCGATGACACTATGAGCCGCGTATAAGTCTCATTGTTTAAAAGAAAACGCCTTGAGAAGCTTTTCACACCGACGTCGTGATCTGTTAAGGATCTTTGGCTTTTAAGGAGGGGGAGTTTCCATAATTCATGAGCGCAAAGTTATGTGTAAATGCTGGGAAAATTGGGCGTCACCTGGGAACGCGGCTCTTAAACCTGCAGTCAACTTGCGAAATGTAATTAGTGTGATCAGGCCCCTGAGTATCATCACAGTATCCCCTCACCTCGCTCTCTCCTGCTCGCTTAAAGCAACATCGGGGCTTTTACTTTGGCGCCGAGGAACCTCTGCTGCATCTTCAGTGTCAAATGGATGCTTTTCTTTTTTAATAGTGGTGTATGTGATTCATGGCGTTATTGAACAAGATGCGTTCAGTACTCTCCAGATGAGAGAAAAGCATGTGAGGGGTTGCATTCGACGGCCAGGGAAGTGATGTATGGGTAAAACAGTTGAGAGGGGGGAAATCATTTGAGGATGAGTGCGGTTGGCAAGTTGGATCAGAGGTGTTAAATGACGGCATGATGCTGGCTAAACCAATGCATTGATCACTGCTTCCCATTATACCTATACCATTTAAGACTCCCATTCATCAGCATCCCCAGGTCTGTTCCAAACCACAGGGAAAAAAACACTTAAAATGGGAAGAAAAAAGAGGTTGTGGAAGCTGTCTATCTGATGGAGGCTTTCTTAGTGGTTTGGAGTCCAGCAGTAATTTGTGCATTTGACAGCTCCTGTGACGTAGGATTTCATTTGTGACTTGATGATAGGCTTTTAGGCTCCTGTGTAAGGTAGCATGGGGACACAAAGGAACAAAAAAACCATGCCAGATCTGACCGATTTAACAGAAAGGATTCGTCTGTTTCTTTATCAAAATGCTCTCCTTTCCCTCTTGGGTGCAGTTGTCAAGGAAACATCACCCCTGCTCGTGTCTGCGACTGTTTTCTTTACTGTCCATGGGCACTCTTTTGAATCCAGTGCTTTTGGTAGCCTCCCTCTTGTTGTTTCAGGCGGCGGCGTGGACCAGTAGGAACGGCCGCCCTATCGTCATGCCAGCCTGTGGATCCAAATGAAAAGTAAACACCGGCACTCGAGGTTCAAATGGGAGCATGACTTCATCGCCTCATCCCCCCGCCTCCCCCTCCCCTTACCGCTTTCTTCTCTGCAGACCCCTGGGCAGAATTGTCACATATTTCTTTCAGCGCGAAGAACAAAAGTCCCAAGAGCACAAAAAAGAAAAACCTGCACAGCCTCCCCCGCGCATACCTCGCCGCAGACGGGAGCAGAATGAAGCTATTTTTTGAATCTCTACATGGATCATTTCTGTACTGTGTGTGTGAAAATCAGTGCTGGGGGTAACGCATTAGAGCACTCAGATTACTTAACACATTTGTATTTCATTTCTTGTAAGCTGATATTACCTTTTTATTATCTATGTATTAACCCCTGTTTGCAGAGGTCAAAATACAATGAGGATGCTTTTATTTTTTCATATTATTTGGTATTTTTGTAAAAAAAAAAAAAAAAAAAGTAGAAAAAAGTGAAGATCCTGCGGCATTTCATGCAGACAACATGCTGCTATAAAAATCTACTAAGTCTAATTGATATTATTGATTTTAAAAGTATTGCATTGCATTTTAAAACACTTGGCAGCACAAATAGAGTAACTTCAGTACAGTAACTAATTACTGTTAGAGTAAGAGAATATAGGATAAACCTGAGACTCAAAGCACGGTGTATGATTCATCCTCCACCTGGCGCTACTGTATTCCTCAAATAACATCAAGGATCCAAACTGGCACAGATCACAGTATGAGGGCTGCTGGTCTGTCTGTCGTCTGGCTGTGAGGGGTGTGATCACCCATAACGTCCCAGAGCAGTTCAGATCCCAGGCCAGCCGCGGGGGGATCGGTAAACCTACCATCACGTGCACACACACACACACACACACTCAAGACATGTTCAACGCCCAGCACACCGGCAGATAAGAGCTTGGCCCGATTGCATGGGAGTAACATTACCGCCAGTGATTTGTGATAATTGAGGAGGTCGTTGGTGAGTTTAAATTTGTGCAAATCTAATCTAATCTCCACAAATCTGCCACGTATGTAATTTACAGTCTAAATTCCAGCACAAATTATCTACCTCATAAAACTCAACCTAGATGCACCATTTTTATTCTTCCTCTTGTCATGAAAAATGAAGGCAGTAGTAGCATACAGTCGGTTAAGCTAACTAACTAGCATTAACTAACGTAAGAAGGTAGACCTTTTAGTAATCCAGGGTTGTTGTTGTTGTTTTTTTCAATCCTCTCATCACAAAAAGGCAGGTGGTCTTCACCCTAACCTAAAACTAATCCCAACTAAACATAAAGTCCTAACTTAACACTAAACGGTTACCTTACACTAACGCTTACCTAAACCTAAACCAAAGTCCTAACCCGCAAACTCAACCCTTAAAGAAGTGTCCGCACTTTGGAGGATCTTCTTTGTCTTTCTATGTTTATGAGGACATTCCTTATGAGGACATGCTGATAAGTTCACATGAACACACACACACACACACACACACACACCGGCCTCCTATCTTAAAATGTGTGACATGTAGAATGTGTAATGGTAAGAAACAATATCTTTGTAATGCTAACAGGGATAGAGAGAGAGTGTTAGCAATGCTAGCTAGTTAGCTGCACCCACATTTTCCTTTGTGTATAAATACCTTAAGTGTTTTTTTAGTTGATCATTTTGAACAGACTTCCACAGGAAAACCTTCACAACGTAATTTAAAGGCACTTGGGTGCCATTGTGTTGGTTGTTTACATTGCTGACCTCTCGAGCGAGGGGCTCCTGTTGAGCCATGTTTACTTTAAAGGCACTATTTCCAAGAAGGGAAGAGAAGAAAGAAGCTGCTGAGGTCTTTAAGTTCTGGTGACTTACTCCGTCTTAATCTCCCTTGTTACGCTGAAAGGCCTTGTAAAGATCTGAAGTGTTTAGACTCCAGTCTCTCCCCCGTTGGTCGTACGCGAGCGGCGAGCTAGCCCACGTAAATGATCCTTAACACAACGGGGATGCTTGTGTTGCTTATTGTGAAGTGCAGAGGTTTAGCAGACAAAAGGTTATTTGTTATTTTCCAGGTGATAAAGGCCGACGAGTAACATGAAGAAACAGAAAAAGAAAAAAAAAGAAAACATGCTGCAGCAGTATTCATTTCCAAAAATATTCATTTCCTATTTGGGGGAAAAAAGTCAAACAGCTTCAGTTTATTTTAATTGTGAATCATTGTGTAAGAGTTGGCATCGCTTTTGTTTTTCAAATGGTGGATATCTCATTTTTTTGGAACAATACCCTTCAATTGCAGCACCTGCCTTCAACACTGAGCAAGCAATAAGTTAATAACACAAAAAACAGGCTCTTTGCAGATGGAGGCGATCCCATCCAGGAACAAAAGTCCTCAATTATAGGATCCATTATAGGGAAACATTAGCTCTGCAGATATGCTCTTCTGGGCAGCGTAATTGTACTACAAGGTTGTTGACTTGATCTGTGTGGTGTGTGTGGCGCGTTAGCCAGCCAGCCAGCCAGCCAGCGTTCAGCCGCCTACCTACTGTGTCGTACCCGGTAAGCTGATGACATTCCTTAATGAGATTGGGATCAATTTAAGCAGCATGTGTAATAAGTTAATACACCGTTCAAAAGGGCTTCTTCTGGCAGGGGGGCCGCCTTTAATCTGCACAAACGAGTCAACACAACGACATGGCTAATTGAGGCCGTCTGGGATGAACTGTAAAAGTAATTAGGGTTTTCTTTTTTGCGTTGGTCTCACAGTTTAATGTAATAATCCCGACTATTACTCTGAAAGAGCAAGGAGGTAATATCCTGCTTCTGGCTGCGCCCGTCATGCTATTGGTCAGTTTTCTCAGCGGGGCTCCCACTCTGATTGGTCCACGGGGGGTCCTGTGACCTTTTACCTGTGGTCTGGTACGGCTGCATCACTTTCATTCTACCTTACTAATGCAACTGAGCGGAGAGCAGTCGTGGGGCAGGGTGAGAAAACACAGAGACAGAGGGAGATGGAGAAACAAAAGGACAGGAAAAAGAGAGAGAGAGAGTTTTGCACAAATTTCCGTCCTCCATGTGCAAAAACACAGTAAACGGCCCGCTTGTTTTTACAGCCTATTTTATCACTACTGTAATTCCCCCGTCATGACGTGACTGCCTATTTTCCCTTGGCGGAGCGCATTCCCAGCTAACAGGTCACTTTCCCTACTGCACACACACACACACACAACACACACACACACACACACACACACACACACACATTGGAGCTGGGAGGCTCGGGGATGGCTGCAGGGGTTATCTTATCTACCGTACACGCCGCAGGCAGCGTTCAGGGTCAAGCCAGGTAACCAAAATCCTACATACCGATCTCTGCTCATCCCTCATCTAGATCCGAACCACATGTGGAGGTGAACCGGCCGAGGCTGACGCGGAGGAGGCTGGTGTGGTGCTCCGCGGGTTGATAACGCTGGTGGCTGCGCCGGTGGCTTGGTCAGACGGACGGACGGGGAAGGCATGCTGATGTAGCCAAGTGTGTGTTTGAAGCGTCTTCTTCCCCCTCAGGTGTTTGTGTGCGGTTGGCATCCATGTTTTTGTTCTGCTCAATAACTCTCATCTCTTCTGGATGACGGCGGGAGGCATCAGAAACTCTCTGGACTAACGCCTGGGGGGTGGGGCTGGGGGGGGGGGGGTCGTGTTTTGCAGCTAGCTGTCAATTCTCAAGTGACACACTGTCAAAAGCAAGGGGATTAGGCTAATTGTTTTCTTCCCAGTCTCTGGAAAGTTTGTTATTGTTTTATTACGCCGTCTTAAACGCTTCCCATAATCCCCCATTATCTGCAGATTACCTCATTTGAAAGGAATTTACTGGGTATTCCCAAACCTTCTTACCTTGGTAGGGGAAGAAACCAACAGCCAACACTGAAGCACTGCACTGGTTTATCTGCAGCATGTGTCCAATTAGGAAGAGAAAGGATGTGTGTGTGTGTGTGTGTGTGTGTTGGAGGTGAAGAGTACATGTACATGATGTTTGGATAACAAATTACAGCAGAGTGTAGCGCAAATTGAGTCCATTAGTTGAAACAATTGACGATTTATGGAGGGTAATCCCACAGCACACATCTTCAGAGGACACTGACGATACACACAATCCTGCTCCATCCACACTTCATCTGTTGCCAGCGTGGACTATTAATCTGCGTTATGCCAGACTGTTGAAACTGTGTGCTGAGGATGAAAGGTCTGATGGGAATTCAGCCTATGTGACAAAATAGTAAAGGATTAAAAATAGTGCAAAAGTACAGCAGGAAGTGTAAGGGATGTGTACTGTAGACCTATACCTCTTATTACACAGCTAGTTATCAAACACAATAAACCTTTGACACAAAAATATTGATTTAAAATCGTTTTTTCATTACAAGCTGAAGTAGCTTCCAACAAAAACACGAGTCCAACAGGACCGCCTGCTGCAGAAGGTGTCTTGAGGTAACAATATTGATTCAAATCAAACTGGAATCAATAAAACCGAGTGTTCTTCTTGACTGCAGACGTGAAACAGCGTCAGACCTCAGTATAAGTGTAATAGGGGTTAATCACCAGGGTTGTACTGTATCTATAAAAGGGTAATATTCTTTTTATAGTTGGGGGGGGGGGAAAATGTCCCAGATTTTTTCTCACCATTTTTTTTTTTTTTTACAGAAGCCCCTAAACACGCCGGGCCTCCACGTTGGGGTCTGGGAGCCAGAGGACTTGGACGTGAAGCAGAGCCCAGGTTCACGAGGAGGTTGCCCTCTCGTAAATCTGTCGTCGCCGCGACGCACAGTAGAGCCGGCCTCCCCTGATTTACACCCGGCGGGGAGTGACGGACAGGCGAGCCGGTCTGGACGTCCTCGGACTCGGGGCTCCTCTTGAGACTGTCCAGGGATCAGCGGAGGAGAAGGAAACACAAGCCAACAAAGGTTCCTTACAGTACAGCGGTGGGAGGAAATAACACAGCCGCTCCATCTGCTGAGGGAGGGAGGGAGGGAGGAGAGGGAGGAGGGGGAGGAGGAGAGGGAGCTGGGGGCTTTGACGCTAAGGCTAACTGAAGTGGCTATGTAAGGGTTGTGTCCCCCATGACTGGTTATTGGGGGAGTGTGTGTAGGTGTGGCCAGTGTGTGTGTGTGTGTGTGTGTGTGGGTAGGTGGTGTGTGTGCATTCCTGTGTATGTGCCTGTATGCGTTTATACAGTATGTGTATGTGTGTGTGGGTGGGAATGTGGTATGTGTAAGTGTGTGCATGCATGTGGAGAGAGATAGTGTGAGTGTATGCATCTGTGTGAATGTTGTATATTTTCATGTGTGTGTGTGTGTGCATTTATATAGAAATACGTGCACACTCAGGAGCGTGTGTGTGTGTGTGTGTGTGGGTAGGTGGTGTGTGTGCATTGCTGTGTATGTGCCTGTATGCGT
The DNA here is from genome assembly GCA_034670385.1 of Hoplostethus mediterraneus. Classification (NCBI taxonomy): domain Eukaryota; kingdom Metazoa; phylum Chordata; class Actinopteri; order Trachichthyiformes; family Trachichthyidae; genus Hoplostethus; species Hoplostethus mediterraneus. The sequence continues at coordinate 5,960,936 of JAXDDW010000014.1, forward strand.
TTATACAGTAGGTGTATGTGTGTGTGGGAATGGGTGTGTGTGTGTGTGTGTGCATGCATGTGGAGAGAGATAGTGTGAGTGTATGCATCCGTGTGAATATTGTGTATTTTCATGTGTGTGTGCATTTATATAGATATACGTGCACACTCAGGAGCGTGTGTGTGTGTGTGTGTGTGTGTGTGGCTGTTTAATAGCATTACCTCACTATTCCCACAACAAATTACATTCACTTGTGATCTCAGCAGATTGGTGTCAGAGGGCAGGGGGAACGTTGTGTTGCGTGAACATAAAATAACGTGTTGATTCCTTTCTGCCGGTCGGCTGCCAGACCGTGACACACACACACACACACACACACACACACACACTCTGTACCAGCAGCGTCGCGTCAGTCTGGCTTTGAGGTGTGGAGTGGATTTGAAGAGATCCATTGTCATGCCAGAACGTCATTTTTTTTTTTTTTTTTAATTCATTCATTTAATTAGTGAATACAGAGACAGACAGTATGGACGTACTAACAGATACTAGTGAACAAATAATACTGACTTACTAGACAAAACAAAAAACCAAAAAATAAAAGGAAAAAAAAAAATCAATAATAATAACAATAACATTATTAATAATAATACTAATAATTATAATTACAATACAATAATTACAACATTAAACAAAAAGATAAAAGGACAAAATAAAATAAGATAAAATAAATAATAATAACATTATTAATAATAATTACAATACAATAATTACAATGATAATAAAAAAACGGGACTATCTGCAATATCTGTTTTGGGTCAATTTTACAATCTGGGTTTGGTTATACAAGTGTTGTTATTCTTGTGTGGTCTGAGTGTTTGAATGTTTTTGCAGTTATATATGTACATTAAGGTATTAAGGTATTAGCTCATATTGATCAATTTGTTTAAAGTATAGAGGATCCTGCAGGACTTTGGTGACCCATGATGTCTAGTTGTAACTCTGTGAAGAACAGGTGGATATCTCATTCTAGACTAGAAGTCAGTCCTCCATTTCTACTTTGTTTTAATTCAGGTTTATCTTACTTGATAAGGTCCTGTCGTGGCAGCGCTCCAGATGAAGCTCCACGCTGCTTCAGTTTAATATGAGGCACGCTGCATTATCACTGGTCATGAATATTGAAAGGCAGTGAGATAAAAAAGGATAATTATGTCTTTTATTATTATTCTGATCTGTGGAGGGTGACATTATGATAAGCCCAGAACAATACCATGTGATAAGGACAATGTGTGTGTGTGTGTGTGTGTTGTTCATGTGTACAATGCAGATGCATATATGCATCTCGTGTGCGTGTGTGTGTGTGTGCTGGGATAATCAAATTCCTCCCACGGGGGCGCTCTTGAGTCGTAATCAGAGAAAAGAGGAGAGAGAGAGGGAGAGTTGCTCAGAGAGAGTGACGAACACACACACACACACACACACACACACAGAGTGAGTGAGTGAGAGAGAGAGAGAGAGAGAGAGAGAGGTAAGCACGTGAGCGAACGAGACCAACCACCAGAAGCCTTGTATGCTGTGTGGTGTGTACCTTGCGTTGGGAGGGGCTCGTCATTGTGCTGGCCCAGTGGTATTGTTTAGGTGTAGGAGCGTTCCCAGGGTCTGTCCTGCCAGCGTATGGAGTCCAACGTCTCTGTTCCAGTGCATCGCCCCTTCCTGTCATTCACCGCTGGTTCCTTCCTCCCCTCACCCCTCCCCTCCCCTCCCCTCCCCTCACCCCTCCACCCTCACCCCCACCCCTCTCTGAATCCAGCTCCCTACACAACGATAATTATAGCAAGAGTAGAGGAGAGGACATACAGCAAAAAAAAAAAAGGTTGTTAGAAAAACAGATTGGAGTTTTAGCTCTGCAAACATTTTCTTGGAGGCAGAAACAATCTCATTGGTTGAGTTGAATCTCAGTGGGCGGAGCCAAAGAGACACAGCTCTTCTGACTAAGTAACGTTAGACTGAGGCCCATTGGAAAAGGCAAAGGAGCTAGCTGTTATTATGAAGCCTAGCGCTTGAAGCTAACCAGCTAGCTAGCCTAGCTGACCTTCCAAGATGCACTGCACATTACATTACACATTACATGCTGCATTGTTTAGGTCGTGCATGAGGGGAAACCCAGCGTGGCTCGTCCACCAGGCAGCACAGGTAGCAGTCGGTGGGCGGTGCGTTCACTGACCAAGGCTGAGTCACTGCATGAATTCAATATGTTGTTCAGCGATTCTCTTAGTTCCAACAACACTGTGCTACCACAGCGTATCACAGTATCACTCTCTCAAATCATGCAACCCCCCCCTCCCCTGCATGCACACACAGACACACACACCATTATTCCTGCCTGCCTCTGGGTAACGTCCTCCCGACCTTAGGTTTATCACTCCTCTCATACCTACTGAGTAGTCTAGCGGGGGCAGAGTCGAGGTCCATTCGCTCTGGCTGTAATACATCTTTATCCACAACAAGGGCTCCAGGTGAAGAGCAACGGGAGTACATCCTGCTGCGAAGCAAAGTGAAAAGCAAGTAAGCAAAACACATCTCACTTTTTAATTTGCTCCGCGGAGGTTCGGCAAGCCGTTGGAATGGAAAAAAACAAGTGTGCTGATAGAGCGAAACGTCCTTGCCGCTGCCCGCCACAGTATGACTGGAATATGAATGGATGGAGGTGTCATGAGTCATTCAGAGTCAGACACATATTTGTCTTGAGCTGTGTTACTCCGGTAGCCATTACAGAAATCCTAACACAACATAATCACCAACCAGACCTCTACCTCTAACAGGGTCAGCAGAGTTCAGCGTCTAGCCCCGACTCTCTTATCAGCGGTAGGTGGTCTCCCCGTCCAACACAATCCCCAAAAGCCATCAGACAAATAGAGACTAGCAGCAGTATCTGACGCTAACACATTGGCAGCTCCATTCAGATCGTCCAACAGGCCAGATGCCGACTTGACCGCTGCCAGGATGTTTGGGGGGGGCCAAGGTTAGAAAAACCCCGCCGCAAAGAATGTGCCGGTTAAAAACTGAATCTGTGTCTCAGTTTAAACTTCCACAAAACTTTCTCAGTTAGAGGAGGTGGTGATAGAGCAGCTGAGCAGGTAATTGAATTGTTTTATGGCGAAGAAGAACCTCAATACGCACCGATAAATAAGCTAAAAATGTGAAATCGCTCCTGGGCCCGGTAATGAATCACTACCCCATTTAGTGAACTCACTTTGCTCCAGTCGCTCCTCATACTTTCTATTGATAATAAGCAGGCAAGAATAACTTCCTGCTTCTATATATACACCTTGGTAAAGCAAACAGTGCTGCTTGGCGCTGGAGAATGGCGTGCCTACCAGCGTCTGGCCTTGCCTTTCTCTCTAGGCCAGGATAAAGGGGGCCTTAGATAGGGACTATGTTACAATGATCGCCCCGGGGTGCTTCTCTGAACGCTTTCCCAATGAACCTGCAAAGACTGCCACCCTGCAGGCCGTTCAAAACACAAACCAAACAACGACCACAATAGCTGCGAGGCATTTTGGCCCAATTACGCCAAGCGAACAATTTGATTTGACCCCATCAGATCACTGTCTAGTCTCTCGCCCCGTTCATCTGCACTGCTGCAGATTAGGAGTTTGTTTGTTTGTTTTCCACCTACATTAACGGGTAATCCTGGGATTTAGCCGGTTACGGTAAATAACGAAGCGGGGAATCTCCACTTTACAGGACTATGACTCCAGAGTGCTGCTGTATTGATCATGAAGGCAGTCAGAGGTCTGCTTTTGTGGCTGTATTGGCTCCACTCCACGGTAGCGCTGACAGGAAGGAAGTAAACAGAGCCGCTGGGTGAAAACCTTGTATCGCCACTGGAGACAAATTTGAAACTGAGAAATGTGTATTTTTGAAAGTGTGCTGTTAGTTTTGAAGAGGTTTAACAGCAGAACTAAAGCTACAGATGAACATTTTACATTTGGGAAATAAAAGCTTAAAATCAGTTCATGATAATAAACTGTCATGGTTCACATGCTGCAAAATATAGTGGTGTTTAGAGTTTGTTAAGTTGAAATGGAAACAGAAAGTGTGTGATCGTCTGATGCCTAAATTTAGCGATAGCGTTAATAATTCTTTTTCTACTTTTCAAAGCTGATGAATTCGTGTTGCGGCAGAAAATAGCTTCTCTGTTTCTTGCAGGCGGAGAAATTTGAGACAAACAAACACAGTCATGTTCGCTTTAGCCTCGCTGATGACATCGTACATGACAAGATACTTGGTGGTTGAAGATGAACAACAACACTGTGGCTTTATTATGTCGCCTGTGATTAGTGTTCAGAGGACAAGCAGGAGAAAGTCATTAATAAAGGCATTTACTGCCCCAATGGCAGGCAATAATAACTGGTGGTTTTTTAAGGACAATACTGGTACCGATCATTTTGGATTGAAGCTGCAAATTTAATGTCGTTAAATTCCCCAAATTCCCAAATGAAATGTTTCCCCCAGAACTGTATTCTTCCTCTGAAACAGCACTGGGACACTAAAACTCTCCACTGAAACCCATTTTAAATAAACTCTAGGTTAGCATTGCTTTCCATTTCCATTAAAAGTCCCAATATCGACCCATCGACTCATCAAATATATTCATCTAATTCCATCAACAACTTCTCTGAAGAGACAAACAGCATTAGCCCTCACTTCTGAAACAGCTCCACTTTTTTTTCGGAAAAAATAGATCTTAGAACAAGTGCAAGATGAAAATCCAATAAATCACCCTCGCAACCTCCTCGCGAAAATATCCTATATTTATGTCCATTGTACACGCCAGCATCCCCCGGTGTTGCGTTTGGACAGCTCTTATCATTCAGGCGGGGGTACGTGATGGGGCCGGGTCGCGGAGGAGGACGTGTAACTCATTTCCAGATAATGACAGGGTTCTGTCTCCCCGCGCCGCTGTAGCCGGCCCAATTCGCCGACTCATCAATCCGCTGGCAGACACACCACGCCCCCACAGCCCTCTGCTCACTTATCACCCCAAACTACCACAGTGCACTCTAAATAACTGCTTCCCTGAGCTAATCTGTTCAAATCCCCCACAATGCCTTTCATCCACTGCTTCAAGCCTTTTTTTTTTTTAGGGGGGGGGAGGGGGGTACTTTAATAGATCTTCCTATGATAACGGTGACAAAGGACCTTTTGGCAAAGCAGAACTTTTCACTCCCCCGTTCAATCTCCTATATGTGGCGACGTAATTGTTTATGAGATGTGTGGAAAATGTCTGTTGATGAATCCAGCAGGCAGTAGGTGGAGGTGGTGGTGGGGGGGGGGGGGCAATTTGATCTCCATGGGTGGTCTCTCCTGTTTAAACTGACCTCAGGCTTAATGAGGAAAGCTAACAACCTTCTGGAATACAGGAGGAAGAAAAAACCTGGAGGGGGGGGGGGGGGGGGGGGGACATGCAGATGCCGTCGCACGGCGTTGCCCGGCAGATCTCGGGGCCAAGCGAGTATGACGGCTACATTAGGGGGGGAATGCTACAGTGGGTCTACGGTTACGGTAAGCCAGAGCCCGGCTGCCACTTTGCGTTTGAGACGAGCGCTGAGCAGACACCCTACTTTGATTAAAGGTGTTTATACTGGCCATCTGATCCAGTGTGACAATAGTTCTGGGCCCGGCTCTAACCTGAAGCCAAACACACACTAATGAGGACCAGGCCAGCCAGGCCGCCTGCGCCCCTTTAAACCTGACATGGGGAATCAGGCTCAGCGTACCTGACTGAAATAGCCTGCGCTAGCTAGCCCACTTTCTTCATTTCTTTTCCTCCTCTCCAAATGGTCAGGAGAATAAATTGTGGTAGGGGAGTCTGGGGAGGAGGAGGAGGGGAGGGGGGGTTGAATTATCCAGTGCCACGTGTGTGCGGCGACCCCATTGTTTGTGCAATAAAGCTTTGGGGAGCAGTGATGCAATCAGGAAGTGATCTTGAGAATTAGCAGCATCTAACGTTACAATGCCATTGATCCGAGGGCTTTTGAAAACGATGGTATGGTGATCCGTAGTAATTTGTTATAAGTTATACAATCTCCACCAAACCTGATATTTGACATCTGCTTCTTTTCAGGGTTTTTTTCTTTTTTGGTGGAGTAAAGGGGGGGGGGGGGGGCGAGAAAACACATGAGGTTCAGGAATGTTTCCACATCCAATGATATCTGAGCTTGGGCCTTGCTAGCATTACCAGCGCGGACGTCCACATGAATAAAGGGCCAGAAAGGTAGTAATAGAATAAGAGAGTCAAAAATTTACGAGTGCGGAGTTCACTTCCCATCACCCCGCCCCAGCCTCGCATCAAACTCACGCCAGACGACCGGCGCAGCAGCAGCATGAAAAATTGTATTTGGATGGATGAAATTGACAGGGAGGGGGGAAACAAAGGACAAAAAACCTGGGTCAGGCATGTGTCAAAGTTCTGCAAGTCGGTGCAAACTCGGCGAAGCAAGCAAAGGCTAGTCCTTAACCCCTATCTCTGATTCAGAGCACGCCGCCGCCGGACAAGTTATCTCCGGCGCAGTAATGTCTAATGCGCTTTTAACAATACATTCGCCTCATCAGCATCTCACCTCTCAGGGCCGGCCATGTGTACCGTGAATGGGCTGAAGGGAGAGAGGGGGCCAGACAAATACCTTTTAGGAGGTCCGCGAGAGAGAGAAGAGGAATGAAGGGGAGAGGAGACGTATGGCTCAGCAAAATTAGATCCATCCCCGGGAAAAGAAAAAGCTAAAACTTCCCCAATCGGCGAAAAAGTCTGGAACTTGGACAGGGTTTTAAAAGTAATGTACGAGCGGCCTCATGCATCTCCATTGACCACCGCTTTTACATTTCACAGATGTACTAAAGGTCTTGTGAAAGCAGCCCCCGAAGGGAGAAGCAGTTTGCTCATTTGACCGAATTCTCACAAGAATAACAAGTGCTTGAGATTGGCCAGATTCGGTTAAGTGGTAAATTTAGCAGCGAGCACTTTCAACCCTCCTCATCCTTCATCCCCTATTTGACACTAAGATGGCCGCTTTAGGCAACTTATTGACCCCCGTTGACCTCGGCGATCCAATCACAACCCGAGAAACATAATAAAGTGGGGCTGAACGCCAAGAGTGGGGGATACAAATAGGGGCAAAATAGCATTAGCCGTCCACACAGGGTCAGCCCGGCAATTAGGCAGGATCCCAAGTATCCCCCATCGCTCTTCCAATTAAGCCGTCAAAGCGGGGCAGATGGTTGTGATGCTATCGGGGTGCCGCGCTGCCCTCGTGCCCACATTTCGTACCCCTACACAGCCATCAATCACTGGAGGAGCTCTAATTAGCTTGTTATTCTGCCATGCAAACTATTCCAAGCTTCTGAAAAGGCCTCCTCGTGTTTTGAATGACAGGGAAAGCATTGAGAGAGGGCAAATGGGAGGAGGAGAGGGAAGCCAATCAGTGTTGCGCAGAATGGCATTTGAATAGCCTTTTCAGCACAGTACAGCAGCAATTATAGTCCCCCCTTAGACTTTCTGCCAGGATATTTTCCTTTGTTTTTTCTTCATCAAAATGGTGCCATCCTGGCAATTTACAAGTTAAGCTTGGCGGAATAAAAGTCAACGTGAAAGAGGTCGAAGGAGTCGTTTGAAATCCCTTTTTGGTTGAATGTCATCATTGTAAAAAATGTAGTAGAATTAGATTCAGGCAAAGGTAAACAGTCTCAGCGGCTGTCAAAGTACATCAGCTGCACACAGAAACAATTACTGGGTTGCACAAGCCTGTGGTCCTGTTGACCAAACTAACCCAAGGTCTGTCCTGTAAGTAAAACGAGACACAATGCATGCATGCATGTTTGTAATTGGTCAGCAATGTTTGCTTTCTCTGATTCTAATGAATGGGTTGGAAATTATGTCAGTCAGATTCAGTAATAAGGTTCATTGGACAGTTATTACATGTTAATAACACATTAATAACATGCTAATAAACAGATTATTACATCCTCTCTTACCCTACAAGACTGTAGATAGATAGATAGATAGATAGATAGATAGACAGATAGACAGATAGACAGATGATAGATAGATAGACAGACAGACAGATAGATAGTCAGACAGACAGACAGACAGATATTTATTGTCCCCGAGCAGAAATTGCAGTTATGCAGCAGAACAAATCAAGAGAGTCACACATCACTATACAATAAACAGGTTCAGGTCATATCATATCATAGCACATACCAAGTGTAAGCTATAACACATTCTATACAATCATTAATGTTAAGTTTTAATAGTGTTATAGCTCACATTCACACACCAGTATAAGACAGACAGTATAGGAAGGCACCACAGCTGCATGATGGGTAGAGGTGAACACGCAAGATGTGTTATGTGTCATACGTGTTCATGTAATGCACATAATCAGCTAATTATGGTGTTTCTCATCAGAGTGGTGCTATATTGAGCCTCTCTCTCTCTCTCTCTCTCTCACCTCATCATCCTCTGTTTCCATCTTCACCCAGCGTTGTTTATTTTCTTTTCCATCTTTCATTATCTCCCTCCCTCTCTTTCCCTCAGACTGAAACTGCAGCCAAATAAATAAAAAAAAGAAATTCAACCTACCCTCCACACACACACACACTCACTCTCAGGTTGTTTTCCTTAACTCACTCCTCCACAGGACTGGGTGGAGTTATCAAGCGTCAGGATATAGCCTTGCAAATCGAGCATCAATCAATCAATCAACGCCCCCCCCCACTCTCATACACACAGACGCACATTTGTATAGAGTAAAAACAGCAGAGAGAATAAAGTCTCTCCCACCAGCCACCAGGTCACATGAGGCTGGAAACGAGGTGATCGCTAGCTAACAATCAGCCTGCCTTTAGGTCTGAACGGCAGCCATCACGGCGGCACGAGTGGCTCCCCAGATGGCCAACGGGTACGGATGCATGGCGTGATGGCGGGTTGAGGAAGTGAAATGTATGGGTTTGTGTTGTAATTATCCTCGCAGGGCCAACGCCGCTGACCGCTTAATTGAGCCGCATTAGGAACCAAACACCCTCTCTCTCTCTCGGCGTTGGTGCGAGGACGGTGTAATTGGGACTAATTGTGGCGCTGCCGTCACAGGTGTGCCACTTGGGCTGCGTCACTCTGAATTTCCTGTCTCTCCTGTCACAAGATGGCCGCTCTCCATCAAAAACACCAGTGGGGCTTTTTTTTAAATGTATTTTTATTGCGTTTAGCCGTATGGTCCCCCAGTAAAACAGGCCACTGGAAAACAAGGATTGATTTGTGAGGCAGGGGGCCGGTGACCTCATGGTTTTGGCGCTATGCACTGGTTCCTGCCGAGAACTTGCATTCAGTGTCAAAGTTCGAGTGCAGAAAAACACGAGAGAGAGATTCAGGATATTTCCAGAAGGCTCTCCAGAATATCTCTTCTCCTTCTCGAGGTTGAACGGGACAATTATAACATAAAGTGACAGCTATTAACTTTGGATGCTCCAGTAAAGTTCACGGCTACATGAAGCACCTCACGTTCCTGTCGCAGATTAAAGCTGTTTTTGAACATGAAAGTGCTGCTGGGAAATGTAGGCCAGTATGTCCTACCTGCACGGGGCATGAAAGGGAAGGGACTTGATTAAAAATAGTGATTTCTTTCCAGACTTGACGTTGTTTTTATTCTCCTAATGTAGTGTATCAGGAACCAGTAGGGCTTTAAAGATTTACAAAGGTTGGAGTCAAATTTGTTCTATGTACTTGAGTAGTTTTTTTTAACAATGCAACTTAGTACAAGAGTAATTAAATAAAATATATTGTCTCCTACTTTTGTTTGAGTAAGCGTCAGATCACATTCATTTCAACTACTAAGCTTAAATGTCCCATATGACTCAGTTTTCATGATTTTGTGTTCAAATATACTGCGGCTCAGAACAACAATAATATCCTTCATGATGTGCAGAAGCTGTATTTTAGCTGTAGGGTATTTAGGGTATTTGTGGAGTGAATTTGAAGCCTGAGTCCTCGTAGGCAGACCAGTCACAACATGATTCAGAGGAGGTGAACCTGCTGAGTGGAGGCTTTCCGGGTCAAATCGATTTTAGCTACTGCTTAGTGAGGGGTGCCAATCACCACAGGAAAAGGATGGATTTTTTAAAAGGAGTTAAAATTTTACCAAGCAAAATACACACATGATACATGGGTATAAATACTGTAGAGTTTGTAAAAATTGTAATTCCTATTGTAGGGCCCCTTTAACCTCCTAAGATCCAAGCTCTTGTTTGGTATGCATTTTTAATTTCTCTTTGCTATTTGGGCTTATTGGGACCTGATAAGTATAAAAACTAAGCATCATCTTTTGATATGATGTAGTTGTATTATGGTAAGTATTATGGTATAGACAAATGTGATGTCCACGCATGTGGACACCAGGTTTTAGGAGGTTAAAATAGGGTAAAAACAATAGCACCTTTCATTCCACAGTAACTGCATATACTTGCTTTTGTAGTAATCTACACATTTACTTGGGTCATATACTACAAATACTTCCTGTTGCAGTACTTCAACTGTCTCCATCTCTGGGTACTGACAGCAGCGTGTCTTAAAAGGTAGTTCATCAGGTTTCACTGAAGCTTCACTGGCGTTTTCCTACGTTTACCTTTTTCTTTAATTCAGCATCTCCTGTCAAGTCTGGCGCAAGCCTATTACCCAGCCATTTTCTTTTTTCTTCCTCCACTGTGAGGAGTCAAGGGGAGTTTGATTTTTTTTTTTTTTCTGTTCATCAATCAACCGAGGATTGATTTAAGACAAAACCCAGAGAAGCCACAGATCTGCTGCCCAGCTTTGCTCTGCCAAGACTGGTCTCCCTGTTCCTGCAGAGTCCAGATTGGAGCCAGGGCTCTTGTTGCCGGGCAGGTTTTATTGATACAGGGAAAAAACATTCTCCTCGCTGTTATTAGGAGCGTGCCAGGGCGCTATTGATTGGTCTGGACACCAGTTTCACATTTACTCCAGCTTGACCACAAAGTGAATTACAGACATTCATATAAAAATCGATGTTCTATCTGATCTAATCTGTGTAAAATTTAACAAATATTTAAGCGGTCGCAGACATTTGAATGTTACAGTACATCCGTCTGCTTTTGATCTCCGTTTTGTAGTAACAGAAACCTTCAGTCAAACGTTGTTGACCGCTCAGTTGTATTGTACCGTGTAATCCCGGGTTCGAATCCAGCCCAGGCCCACATTATCACGTCATCCCCCCTCTCTCTCTCTCACACTACCTTTACCGCCTCGCTCCACATTGACCGGCCCAATAAAGGCATAAATGTCAGAAAAATAATCTTGACGTTGAAAAATATCCCATCCTGATGTGTCTGCTTGATCGCGTTGAACCAACCTGGGAGCAGGAGGAACTTCCTGCTATCACCACGGAAAAGATACATTGATTTTCCATCTAATACAACTTTCCTTCCCTGTCAGCAGGAAACAGAAGGAAGCGGAATAAAATGTGGTTCACCGGCGTTTTGCTCGTAACGCACCCAGCAGCGCAGCATCGTTTCGGGGTGATTTTTTATCATGACATATGTCTGTGGAGCAGCCAAGATAAAAAATAACTTAATTTCTACTTAGTTTAGTTATTGATGACAATACAGTATGAGATATCAACCATTTGTACTCGCACAAAAATGATGAACTAAACAAAATGATGACAGGTAACCCATGACAGTAGTCCTATGTATTTCAGAGATGTTGAATGATGAACTTCAGGTACAGTAATTCTTTATTTGTGTGTTCAGTCGTTCATTCTCCACAGATGGATATATCATGAAAATGACTGGTCAAGTTTGATGCATCGCCTGTCTCTCTGAGCAAAAAAAGAGACAAATGGATGATATTCCAGATACACATCCTCCCGAGGAGAGGGAGGGGATGTCCCTCACAAATGACCGCCAATAATGATGACGAATGGATGTGGTCAAGCGGCTATTGTTGCCCACTTCTCGGATGCCTGCTCGTCAATACGAGAGGGATCCTCAAATCGCTCGCTCCCTATTTTCTCAGCGCTTTGGTCAATAGTCTCTTCTCCAATTAACATCCAATTACCCCGACTGGTATTAATCACCTGGGACCAAGGGCAGTGACGTTTGCAAAAGGTCACACATGTGCAATGAAGATTAACAGTGACGTCGTATTGATCGGCTGGCGGGGAAGGTTAGTGTTGGCGGTGCATCGGAAGCTGGGTGACTGTTTCTCCCGTCGTCATCGTATGAACTGTTTCACTTACTGGAGCGGTCGAGGAGTGGCGGTAGCCTCGAGGTGCGAGAAACCCACGCCGACGATGACCTAAATAAAGTTTAAAAAGATTCTGCCGTGCCGTTCCTCGTTTCTGGTTACGATCACAAAGTCAAGGCCGAGGTCGGAGCCAATCGAGTTCAAGACCGAGACCAAAAATACACTAGGAATGCTCTACATTTTCTTCCCAAATGCAGAAATAATGCTCAAGGAGTTTCTTGAGGATGGATAGAGATGTAGATCTGGACTGTACCCTTCAACATCCAACTAACCAATGCATAGGAGTTGACAAAAAAGCAGAGAATGAAGCAAATATCGATTTTTTATCTTTATCTTCTATCTTTTTATCCATTTTTTATCTTCAGATATGTAGAAAAAGGTAAATAAACCAAAAAGTCTGAGTCAAAATCCGCAGGAGACCAAGCTGTCCAAGGAGGTGGAGACTCACAGCAGGCATGCACACACACACACACACACACACTTTTTAAATGAAATTACCTTGCCCTTGTCCGGAGAGATTATTCCTCTTACTTCCCTACACAGATACACACTCGCAGACACACACACACACACACACACACACACAGACAATCTCACAACTTACGCTTTCAATACAAGGGCAGGTCTTGGACTTGGCCTGTCATCTTCATCTCTCAAGCATTGTTCCACCGCGGGGGCCGAGAGCTTGGCAGCGGCAACGTCGATAGTACATTCAGCCACGGAGCGGTCTCCGTTCCAAATCAATACAATTTGAAAATCTATCATGTGCAATATGCCGCGGCACAAAGGCTTATGTCATCTGATATGCCGATACAGTAGCTCCCGGTGCTGACGGGGGACTATTTTTGCCCTTGGGGGATGGATTTGTCCTGGTTACGCGACAGAAGACGCAAATGCGCATCACGTCGCAAACCGAGACGGATTCTGTGACGTGTGACATGCATGCACACGCAGATGCAAGATTCAAACATACACATACCAGCACACACACACACACACACACACACACACTCTTATCTCTCTTTGCAGGCTTTCTGCCAGGGGAGTCGTGATTTAGGTCCTCGATCCCTCAGCTCCCCGGAGACGTCGCCGCTTGATTACTGTGGCCCTGCCTGCCTGGATCGATGGATCATCAATAACAGTAATAATGTCCAACATGCTGCGGCTAGCCTTTATTGTTGCCTCCGTGACGGCTCCCAGGCAAAGAAGTGAATCGAGTCAATATGCGGCGGGGATGTCAGGATCTATAAAAAAAATCTGCCATAACTCTGTTTAATTAGACTGTTTTCATCATCAAAGCGTTCCTGTGCAGCGCTACGCCGACCCTCTCGGTAATACGAGGAAAGAATTAGAGGCGCGCTCGCCGAAACAGTCACGCCGGTCCATTATAGACTCATTACCAGCCCGGCCGGCGCAGAAACGATATCAAATTCAATTCAGCTCCTGATTTTCCCTCCACCGTCTTTTCCCTCCTATATTATACTATAACTCGAATAGCGTTTGAACTCCGGCGTTGTCTTCCTGTCTCTCACATTCTTATTAAAAACAGCGAGATCCAAAACTTACAGAACACGCCGGCTTTGAGGGGAGACTTACTTCCTCCTCTTTCTTCTGTTTAAGAGGTTTTAACAGAAAGGCACGAATTCGCCATCCCCGATGCGTCACAGAGGGACTTCACAGGACGTCAGAACTGAAGGCGGCGAGACGAGATCAATTAAGCTATGATGCATTAATTACACGTTGCCGGGGCGCACCTAGGAGAGGACGCGCTAAAAGAGACAAAATGGTGAAAGTCTTTGAAGCTGCAAAAAGGCAGCAGCCCGGAATAATAAAGAAGAGAATGATATTCATGGAGGAGGGAGGAGGAGGAGGAGGAGGAGGAGGAGGCCCGAGTCTGCAGCCTTGAGGTTCCTCCTTGGTAATTACCAGGAGGTAGGCATTAAACATAAATGCATCATTATGTTAACAATTAATACAATTATGTCAGCCCTCCCGGCCAGCTTGCTCTGCTGGGTCTATGATGTGTGCAGCGGGGGGGGGGGGGGGGGGATGGGGGGCACAGAGGGTGTGTGTGTGTGTGTGTGTGTCACATGCACGTGCACATACATGCATGTGCGTCTAGAGAGCAGGCATACCTTATTTGCCATCAGATTTAAAGGTCACTTCCAGTCAACACGACCCCTGAAAAACAGGCTAAGCAAGCAAAGCTGCAGAATATCATTAACATCTTCCTCGTTTTCATCCTCCTCTTTGTTCTCTCGCTTTTTATCCCCGCAGACTTTTCGGTCAGTTGTCCTTTGAGGTTTCTCTCTCTATATATCTATCTATCTATCCCCATCTCTCGCTCCCCCTTTTTTTTTTTTTTTTTCCATATCCACCCACCCATTTCTTCAGGGGGGGGAAAAAAAAAACATGTGGGTTGTTTAATGAAAAGCAGAGATGTACTTTCTAATATGGAGAACAATAAAAAAAAAAAAGACAAAAAAAATAATTGTCACTTGTATTGATGTGTGTTGTTCTTTCGCTTCGATCCACTCAAAGAAAATTGGCTATCAAGGTTTCTGTTGCGGTCGGGGTCGGATAATAAACTTTTGAACCGCACGAGTCATCAAGGAACAGTCGACTGTGATCATTCCCGTGAAGACAGAGGCATTGTGATTTCCATTCATCTGCTACCACTCTCTGTCACAGTCAATATGATCATCGGGGCTGCCTGCGTTTGGCAGCTCGCCATTATCCATAACCCAACATCCAGACTCCCTTTTCGTCGAGCAACAAGTTTACATCTATTGTCTGAGAGACAGAACTAGAGCAATTCCCACGTCGTGAAAGATTGATTATATGGATTCTTTTGTCTCTATAAACAATTCAGTTATCCCCCTCCAAAAAAGGGAATTTACAATTACAGAACAGAGATGGGAGGATCTGAGCACCGCAGATGTTGCTACAGCTTCCTGGGTTTGTACTCTTTCATATCTACAGTGGCAGTGATCAACTTTCTCTTGGGTTTCTTTAAAAAAAAAATACAGTATTTCACCGTTTCCAGGCTGTCTAAAGGCTCCTGGTAACACATAGCGAGACAGTAGCAAACAGAAATATGCACCAGTCAACCAGTTTGGACTCTAATCCATAATTTAAGCAACTCACTAAGCACGCTAAGGCAATGCACTTGTGTGGAGAGTATAAATACTCCTAACAAAATAATAACGGAGCGGTTTTTCCAGAGCCCGACATATTATTTTCATCAAAACATTTCATTAAAGCACACATTGCGAAGTCATGCTATAACAGAATCCCAGCGAGTCCCCCCGCAGTAATCAGATCCGCAGGCTAATCCGCTGTTTACAGTACTTACTAGCGTGCACGGCGAGCGAGCCTCCAGCGCACGGAGCACAATCACTGAATAATTCAATTTACCGATGTGGTCATTTATCTGATGCAGCAGAACCACAAAAGGATTATCGCAGTCGCCTCAGACGGCCTCGCCAGGCCGCTCTGGATGGGATTCGTCAAATCTGTCGTCGTCGTTCGTCAAAGTTTGCGGACCGCTCTGAAACGGAGACGGCATTATGGGTAAACTGCAGCACTTAAGATAACTTAGAGACACAATTGGGATTATAGTTCTTGTTGTTTTTTTGCTGGGTAGGATTTGCTGATGGAAGACGATCTCTCCTCTTTGCTGTAACTCAGTTCAGTTTGTATTTCCTCTACAAACTAATGGAACAGAAGCAAGTTGCTGTCTCATGTACAACTCAACAGCCAAGTCAGTTCATATGAGAGAGACAAATAATGATAAAACAAAGACTTATGGTGGCGTCCCATAGGTGGCGCTATATTCCCATTAAGTGGCTACTTAAAAAAAACTCCTGTGAAATATTCCGGCGGATTTGTCAAACACGAGAGGGATGAATCGGAGGCGATACACCAAAAAACGGCGATGAAGGATGATGAGAGAAAGAGAATCCGTCAGCACCGGCTCAGAGTCAACGCCATAAACAAAAAGCCGTAATGAGATATGTGCTTTGAGCTTTTCAATCCGTTTCATCCGGAGGTTTGTCTTTGCCGGCTACGGGGAAGACTGATTGCTCTGAGACAAAAACAAATACATCCCTTCATCGCTGGGGCATAAATTTGAGTCCATACGTTCCCTCTGGTGTATTCTACGGCTAGGTGTGTATTTTCAAAAGTTTTTATGATGACTTGTTGTATCCATTTACCGCTAGGCCTCTGAAAGCAATCCGCTGGTGTGTGGGCGCGGGGGTGGAGCGGTGCAGAGAGCTCACATTCAAAACATATTTTACTTTTAGCACCGGAAATCAAGTCCACTCTATCTGGGATTGTCTCGTAAAGCTGGGGGGAATTGAAGCCTCCCACCCGGCGCACGGAGAGCCTCTCCATCTCCCACATGTGCATGCAGACATGCACGAACGCAAACGCACACGCCGCCACGCGTCGATGCATTTATTGATGAACACCTAGCTTCCAGAAGACACCCAAGCACGTACGTACCTGCAGTGCTGCCCACACTAGGAGGGTTTTCTCAGGATTTCTCTTGGTGAGTTGTTTTAACAGAACACAGTGTATTATGGGTTATACAGTACACTCTTCAGGGAGAGATGCTTCAAAGAACGTGGCGGTCGATATTATACACAATAGTCTAAATGAAAACAAAATCCCAAACCCAACAAAGTCTCACAAACTTTGAAACCGATTGTTTTGGACCCAAATAATGTGAAAATGATGTTCCTCCGCCCTGAAAGGATTATGTGACAAAAAGTAAACTAAAACAGTTTTTGCTTCACTAGGAAACGCCTTTGCTGCAAAAAGAAAACTGAGTCGAGTTGGAGACTGAACCCAGGTCAGCAGAGTTGAAGACGTCTGCATGTACCCATGTTGACCTCCACACCCTCGCTTTCCTATTTCAGTGTCAAACTACTTCCTGTTTGTAGTCCACGTCATCTTTTTGTGGTGTGGGAACTAAAATATTTATCTCGCTTTTTTTTGTGCACGGAGCGTTTTATTGGCATTTTAAGACATTGTGCTCATTTGACAGATTTCATGAGACCAGGCTGGAAAAAAAACATGGAAATAATGACTGCACATAATACACTCAAACACCAACAAGAAACAAAGCAGAACAAAAAAAGAAGAGCTCATCTGAGGTTTTGAGTAAAGCGAGCTGGAGAGGAGTGGATAGTGCAACGGAGCAAATATTTCTCCCAATGGAGGAAAAGCGCATGTGAGTGATCGTCAAAACAATCCCTCATCCTGCAACTATCCTGCACATGAAACAGCCTGTTCTTGAGATGAATAGACTCTTGTAATGCAAAACTACCTGTATATCCTTCAAACTATCACTTGCTGGACCTTTGCACCATCTGATAGCTCACAGTGGAAGAAACTAAAAACGTTAACTTGTGCATGTGGACTTCTCTGGTTCATATTTCTGCCTTATATAAATATGTACTGCTCGGTGTAAAACTGGCCAGCACACACAGCTGGAAAGATCCTGGGTGCGATATGAGAGATAAAGCCGAGACGCGAGATTGAAAGTGCTCAGCGGGACGGCTGCATCTGTCGATATACGCTTCTGTTTCAGGTGTGTGTTTGGGAAAATAAGACCTGATATCAAAACCAAACACACTCCAACCTTTTTCTATCAGAGCTGCACACCACTCGGGCTCCCAGCGGATCCCCCCCGAGCATGATGACTCACACCGCGGCACAGATGATTATCACTACATTTCATTTATCACCTTTTTAGTCCTCTTGTGAGTATCAGTCCTCCCCGCCAATGTCACCGGCTGTGATCTTCATGCATCATCTATATAACGTGCTCGCTGAGAGGAAATGATGGGCAGACTCAGGCGTGGATGTAAATGTCGCCCGGTGCAGCCAAACGTCCGGGAACTTGCCTCGCTGATGTCGTTTTACTGTACATGCACCGCAAGATAAACACAATCCTACACTCCTTCATCTGAAACACACTTACTGCCCAACAGGAACAAATAACTCAGATGCGTATTTAGACAGATCGTCGCCATTCCCCGACACCGAAGTGCCCCTGTATGACTGTTTATCGTGAGCGAGTGGGTGAATCCCCCATCGGCCCGGACAGAGATGGATGGCGCAGCAGTCCGAGAGCTCCCATTACTGGGGGGGGGGGTGGGGGGGCGTCTGCAACGTAATCCTAACCACCTTCACCATGATGAAGATGAGCCACGTAACAGCGTAACACATCACGCTAAACAAGGCTTCTGCGCCGCCGCTCGCCCCCAAAGGAAAGCAATTGAGCTGCTGTTGAAATAAGGGATGTGGTAGAGCGAGCACAGCGGAGTGTATAAGGATGTATTTCCACTTAAAGAAAGAAATGTGTTTGCATGAAATATTTATTAGATATAAAACACCTGCATTACTGGATGATAAAACCGGCTCAAGAAGGCTGAGGCTGCATGCTAAAACACAGCAAACCTTATTCTCTCTCTCTCTCTCTCTCTCCACAACTAATTTCATAGATATTGATGAGAGAGCCGAGAGCCAGTGCATCCAGGCGGCTGTACTATTACACAAACATTTATCTGGAAGGAGAAATAATTTCATTGGTTGAGTTAAACCTGAATGGGCGGAGCCAAGGAACCACTGTTTTAGAGTGCAAGCTAGATAACTGGCAAACTTGAATGGTAACGGAACTCAAAATATTAATAAAAGTGACAATATTTTATTTTTTCATTCCTTCGTGACCATGGCAGTCATGATTTTTAAAGGTTAGCAGGCTAGCTAACTAGCTTACCTTGGTAGCTATTAGGCTAGCCTATCTAGTTTGGAAGGTCAGGTAGGCTAGCTAGCTAACCAAGAGCACCAGGCTTAGTAATAGTCACTTCCTCCAGTGTTGCCAACTTTTATTCGAGGAAAAGTAGCTATTGGCTTCTCAAAATGTTGGTAGAAGTCACTAGCTAAGAGTCAACACATTGACATTGTTCTCCATGGTCTGACAAAGTGACGGGCGGAGGGTGGGAAGGTTCTTTGGCCCCACCCACTGAGGTTTAGCTTAACCAATAAGATTATTTCTGCCTCCAACTAAAACTCCAACCACGCATGCTTCTGTAGGTGTGTTTGTCTATCTGTGCCTGTTTGTGAGTGTATCATGTGTCTGTGTGTCTGTGTAGGTGTGTTTCTGCATAAACATGACTGGAAGTGTGTATTTTGTGTGTGTGTGTGTGTGTGTGTGTGTGTGTGTGTGTTCATGTTTAGCTTTTCTCCAGGTGCCTCCCCTTTGAGCCAATAAAGTATTAAACCTCTCCATCTTCCAACATGGCAGATCACCTCATCTCATACTGGAGCTGAGAGCTGCAGTGTAAACAATCACAGGGCCAACAGGTTTTAACAAGAGTTTGCAAACAGTGGAGTTGAACAGAGCTGTGTTTGGGTTGAGACAGCCAGAAAGCTTACTTCCCACCTGTACGTCAAACTCGAGTATATGAAGGGTTTCCATCCAGAATGCAATATATCTTGTTTGAAGAAACAGAACTTAACATAATATTACTGAAAGGTCATTGCATGGTATTTCCAAAACGTGAAAAATGTCAAATATTTCTTTTCAAATTTTACTTTAATGTCAGTAACCAGTTTTATCTTGGTGAAAATCATTTTATAAAATACTCTTAATACTGGTTATGAACATATCTAAAGCCTACAGGTTCAGATACATTCAGGATGGTTTTGTACGTTGATTTATCGTTTTTTTCCGACAAACTGCAGCATTCACATTTCAGTGCACTGCTGTTTTGTTGCTGACTGCTGCTTCCTCTTGTAGGCCTATTATATAGTCATACGTGAAGTCAGACCATGAGGTCAGAAGAAGTATACTCAGTATACACAGATGATCTGAATCTGCAGCCACAAGGACACCAAGCGTATCAGTGCATTAGCGTGGATATCAAACACTGTGTCGCTCTTTATTAGAATGATGTTCACTGACATTTCCCATTTCAAGAATCATGTGGATCAAGGGGGCTGTGACACTGCAAGTGAACTCGGAGGTAAAAGGACATCTCCGTCTGTATCTTTGGGTTATTTTTCTTTGTGTGTGTGTTTTTGCTTTTTGCCGTCTTAACCGGTTTGCTTGCGGAGACCGAGCATCACACCTCAGCTCCGGCTCGGCTGTCCCTCACGATTTGGAAGGCGTCTCTTCACCCCCCTCGCCGACCGCTTCTGCCTCTTAGGAGAGCCCCTGCTCCACCAGGGCTGAGCTGTATGCACCACATTAAGGGTTTCTATGTAGGGAAAGGCCTCGGAGAACCTCGAGCAGCAACCTCAAGATAGCTGTCAGTGCAAACATGTCACTCTCCATATACTCTGCTTCAGCTGAGTCAGGAAAGAACCTCACACAACAATATTATCCACATAAAAAACATCAAAAAAGATGTATTATATTCAGAACGATACACGTTTCGCCACAGGAAGAGCACTGACTCGAAGGATGGTTCATTTGGGGCCAAGGCATCATTCGATTGAGGCTGTGAGTCGATAAGTCACATGAGGGACTCTTCCTCTGGGGGTAGCACGCCAGTGTAGCTAGCACA
Organism: Hoplostethus mediterraneus; assembly: GCA_034670385.1. Lineage (NCBI taxonomy): Eukaryota > Metazoa > Chordata > Actinopteri > Trachichthyiformes > Trachichthyidae > Hoplostethus > Hoplostethus mediterraneus. The sequence goes on from JAXDDW010000014.1 coordinate 5,981,810, forward strand.
AGGCTTCTGTTTGGGCCAGTGCAGAGAGTGGAGGAAGCCTGTAAGAGTCCAGTTGTGACAGCTATATTTGTGTCTCCCTTAAAGGAGAATTCCGGTATTTTTAAACCTGGCCTCTATATCTACAAAATCGCCATTTATACCGCAAAATAGGTCCAAAAGGTTTCGGAATTGCTCTGGTAGATCGGCTCAGTCGGCCGTCGCGAAACGGGCTCAATGGCTGGAAAATGTAATCTGTAGGGGCAAGTGCGCGCGATCAAAGTACGTCATTAGTGCTTGATTTTGCCACTGACAGGCTCAGATTGTTATTCGTGTGTCTGACAAGTGTCTGACAACATTACTGAAATGATCGCTACAGAAATAGACCTTTTTTTAACCAGAAAACTAAAGTCTAGCTCAAGGAGAAGTCCCGCTCTGAAATGGACGGTGGACAAAGGTAGTCTATGAAAGCCAGAGGGTTGAGTTGTTGAGTTGAAGGTAGCCTGACGTTCTACAGGCTGAAGCCTCCTAATAGAGCCACATTGATCATCAGTGAGATTCAATAGCCAGGACCGTTATCATGGGTTCACCTCTCAACGAAAGAAGATCATTGTTTCCGCACAGATAGATGTTGTTAGCGCTGCTGGCTGGCCACCAGGGTAGATTAATTTGTGCAAATCAGACAATGACACAGGGTCCAAGTCATACCAATAAGCAAACTCAGACAAACAATCAGATGCAATTATGATTATTGTTCCTCTGACTCTGAAGTCGTAAACCACTGGAGTGGAGACTGGAGAGCTGCAGGTGGTAGCGCTGCATGTCAATGACTGTCTCTCTGTTGACGCCACCAGGAGAATGCAGAGTACCTTGGACACGCTGTAATTAATTGGAACAATAACCACCGTCTTCCATAGTCTTGGGGAAGCAGGGCAGCATACTAATCGGGGAGACTGCACTCGAACCACGAGGCCACAAGGATCAGTCACCCTGAGACACTGAGCTTCTGCACTGCTGAAGAGTCCTTGAGCAAGGCAATGGGTATCTACCTGCTCTAGAGGTACTTTTCTGTAGCCGGCCTTGACATATGACCTGCTGGTGGAGGGCTGCAGGGGATCAATAAAGTATCACATAATGATATTTCTATTGGAGATAACGTGGGAAAATTGTGACAATTACCAGCTAGCAATGTGCCCTCAAGCTAAGGCACCTAACCCCCAACCACTCCAACAGTAGAAGACTTTAGCTGTACTGGGCAGCTCATGTGCAATGAATCTGAAGCAGAGCACTGCTGGAAAAAAACATGCATGCTCAGTTGACTTTTCATGGCTGAATAGATGCTAAATATAACACAGGAGGTGCTGTAGGCCAAGCCTCTTTCTGCACTGCAGAAGGCGAATGCGATATCATGAACTGAAGACATGGACTTTGATGGAAAATACTCTGAGGTGATTCAGGGATGATGGACCCGTGGGTGGGTGGGGGGTTACTTCATGGGCCAATGTGACATTTCACATTTAACATTAATGGACATCAGCAAAGCCACATGCACCACTCAAAAGGAGCCACTCCAGGAAGAGAATGAGAGAGATGTAGTAAGCAAAAAGGAGACAGAATCAGAGAATTGATTCAAAGCTGCACTAGGGAGGATCTTTATGTACAAAAGCCACCTGTCGTATCAGAGTGAGGCTGCAATAGAGAAGAGTATTTCATCCCCCCTCATTGAGACCCCATAGATTTACCCTATTTGCCCAAATGAAATCTTTGTGTCTGGTATGTACACAGGAAGTGGTGCAACAAAACCTAAGAGCAAAGTATAAAGCTCCGCCCTGGACTCACCAGCGTCAGGTCTTTTTACCTCCCTCATCCTTCGGTATACAGCGACCACGGACCAGCCGGGTGGGTAAACACCAGCGTGCTGTGTGCAGTTTACTGGCGACACCGTTACATGGTTTCTGGGTATTGAAACTCAAACAGTTTTCAACACAGAGAGCTTCTGCTGCCTCTCGGAGCTGCCAGCACGAGAAGCTGACTTGTGCAGCTTTAATTTAAAAAACGCTCCTTTTACTGCAAATCACTGAGATTCATCCAGGTTCATGCAAAATGAGTCTTAAAATAGATTACACGATAAAAATCTCAATTAGCATTTTGCCTCTTGCCCATGTACATTTAATTTCTCAAAAAATGAAAGAAAACCAAATAAAGAGTGACATGAGCTACCACTGAAACCTCACGTCACCTTGAACCCTTCCAAGACGCCCATGAGTCTGTAGTAAAGTGTGCTGCACTCCGAGGTGGATCTCCCTGCTATCATTAGTCCTCAACGGTTCTTTCAGGTCTTCCAGATGGCCAGGTCTGGCCTTCCCATAATAGGCAATTTATCAGGAACTGTGCTTGTTTTCTCCTCGGTGTATACTTTGGACTGAAAACAAATAACTAAGAAGAACAAGAGAGAGAGACTCCAGATGAGCAGTGTTCAGATGCTAACATGATCCACCACATGCTAACCCTGAGCTGATTGACTCTGGTTGGTTTTGTGGGTTGTTCCAAGGTTGCAGCATGCCGTCATGTATTGTTTTCATAATGTGGGCATCCTTTGAAACTGTAACCGTGATTAAGGAATATACTCGACTTGACTCGATAGATTGTGACTCACCATGCAAGGCCTTAAAGACGGCGTCGTGCAAATGCATGTAGTCTAGTGAGCATGTATTCCTCAGCCCCGTCACCATTCTGCACCTAGTGCCAGAAACACAATATGAGCGGTGATCCGAGAGCACGTCATCAAACCTCTGTATTCCTGCCTTAAACACACACTGCCTGACAATTATCGTCATGAAAAGTCTTTGTTAGAGAGAAAAACATACAGTCAGTAGTGGTGAAAAAAATAAATATATTCTTATGAATTGTATTTCTCTCAGAGAATAGAAGGCCTGGACAAAAGACGCCTTGCTTACTCATTTCACTCAATCACAAAAGCATGGAAAACGCCTCGACACAATGCAGACCCTGCCAGTTCCCTCTCTCTCTCTGTCATTCTCAGCAATGAACTGTCTTCTTTAGGTCTTTACAGTACAATAACACAAAGTAATCACCACCCTCTGTACGGTTGAAGAGCAGAATGAGCCACTTGCCCATACCACTGTGGGCTTGTGAGTGGGGATAACTGACTGAGCTGGGGCCTTATCGAACAAGAGGCTTGCCTTGCTCAGCCTTGTGGAGCAGGGGGGAGGATGGGGGGGGGGGGGGGTCGCAATTGATCAGGACAGATGGAGATTATTGCAGATAAGTGGTGCGGACCACCTAATCGGAGAGGCTGGGGAGAAGAAGGCTGGATCCATACTGTAGGAGGTATATTGACCAGGGAGGCTGGCAGAGCGCGAGATGCCAGACCAGGTAAACAGCTAATTTCAGTTTATTTGGATCACTTGCCATCAAGGCTATCGAGTCGGCGCTGCGAGAACTGAGAGGGGAACTGAAGACAGTAACATTAGTGAGGTATAAATAGTATCTTAGTTCTTAGTTGCAGAACAAATATAGGAATATTGATCGGGGCCACGGCGAAAAAAAATAACTTTGTGGGAAGTTTGTAAGAGTACATTTTCTTGCAAAGTGGCACCTTGAAATGTCAAATGTGAGTCTGTCATTTTCCCCACTTGGCATCTGTCACGTTAGAAATGATCCTCCAGCGATCCCTGAACAACTGCACAGAAACATAACTTGCATTTTATGACAAGTGCCTCATGAAGAAAAACAACAGATTCAAATCCAGTATGGCAAGCTTTCCTTTTAACAGGTCATTAGCAACACCTACTCTCAGATATTTCATGGAAATGGGTCCCGCCACTGAGAGGTTTGTTCCAAACAAAGGACTTATTGCATTAGAAGCGCCTCAGGAAGTAACTCGAGAGAAATCAGGGGCCTTCAAGATCAGAGCACTCTGCGATGGGAAGTGTAAATAGAGAGCGGCAAATCAAGTTAGGATGCACTCAGCGCTCATTTGCTGACAGCATGAAATGAAAACGAGGCGATGAGATCCGAGGAGTTTTCTGAAGGTGAGCTCTGGGAGAAACGTAACGAGCCGGAGATCCACATGTGATTGACTAAGAGGCTGCTAATGTGATTTCAGCCCTCCCTGATGAGCAGGTCGGCGCTAGGATGGGGGGAGGGGGAAACCAGCGAGGGGAAAACCAGTGAGGAGAAAACCCCGGGTCACCTGCAGCTTCCTCAACTCAACTGCCACTTCAAAAGGAGACGTGGGGCGCCCGGCGAACGCCAACGAGCTCTGAAAGTTTGCTTCTCTGCGACTTCTTCTTCGCAAGAAGCGGTAATTAATTAAATCACACCGAGCGAGCGCGGAGATGACAGGCAGGTCGATCACGTCTTGTTTTCACTCGCAGCCTCTCGCCGCGGCGACGAAAGGCAGATGAAGGAAGGGGCCACGCCGAGCAGGTTGCAGACACAGGAGCCAGGTTTCATTTTTCACTTTTCCTCACGAGCAAACACACCTAACCGCCGCCACGACGAAGACGAGGACGACCTGGGGAAATGTTATTTCAGTTTTGCAGGAGAGGAACTTGTAATTTATTAGCATCTGTCACAAGCAAAGTTCAGTCTGCAGAAATATGAATCCATTTGTTATGTTACGTGACATCAACGGCGATATTTTTGCATCCTTCCCCGGCGACTTGGCAGGTTTGCATGTTTCTGATGTAAAGTCATCATACTATACAAACACTTTACAGCAGGACCTGGTCATCTTTAGTCAACACCTTCATGTTCAGGTTCATACTGCCTCTCAGTCTCATCAGTCATATAGAAACATTCATAACCACTCTGTTCATTGTAGCTTTGACGATGTCTCTGCCATTCTCAAACTCTCCGCTCCAATAAAATGTGATTTCTTCTAAACATCTGCTGAAGCTCAAGAGGTAGCTAACGATGTCGTCCAAGGAAAAACAAGATGGAGAGCATTAACGTCACACACTGCACCGAAGAAGAAGTGAAAACAGCTTTAAAGCTCCGACTGGAAACACAGAATTTTAAGTAGAGATTTTTCACGGGTTACAAAATAAAAGCCCTGTTGTGGATGGAAACTGTGGTTGCAAGCCCAGGATCCGATCACAACTGATGGTCCTGGTCGAATTTGGCCCCTTGAGTGTGCAGCTCGCTCCATACCTTGACATACCGGTCCAAACCGGTTCCTGATGTCCACGTTTGGGTCCAAAACAACCATATATGCTTATCAAGAAAACCATCAGCTCTCTTAACTTTAGTCACAGACTGAAACAGCCTTCCAGCTAAAGACAAAGTTTCTTTCTTGTTTCAAACGGCCAAGAAGTTCAGGAATCATAAACAGTTGCAAACGTTTTTTTACTGGCCTTATCTCCTGAGAGTGGTGGGGTTATAAGAGACACACACACACGCACACGCAGATGCACAAACACTTTGGTTTTGCAGAGAATGGGAAGTGACCCTAATTTCAACTGGCTCATCAATAACGATGATGGACAGCGCTCCTCTTCTCAGCAGGGATTAGATTGTGCGTTTTGGAAAGCCTCCACCCGTCTCAGGCTCCCCCCTGTTGCAGGCTGTGCGCAGGGTTGAGTCAGCCAACCCTCAACATGCCTCTCCTGCTGGGAGGAGTGTGAGCCTGGCCTTCGGTTCAACACTGGGGAATTATGGGAAGGTAATCCACCATTTTGATTAGTGGCTTCCACAACTGACCGGTGTTAACACGGAGGTTGGGGGTGTGATTGGACCCCCGTCTGAGCTCAGCGTTGGACAAGCACATGTTCAGACATGTTTGATGCCGAACACATTTCGACTTGTCTTGTCCTTCGACTGGTTGCATGTAGTGGATTTATGTTTTTCATGAAGTGGCTGCAGTAATACAGCAACAGCTAATTGTGCAAGTATAGTCTCAATATGGAAGCATGTGCATCAAGTTCATTCTGGAGTTGAACTGTTGAACCAGGCCTTCATGTGTGTGTGTGTGTGTGTGTGTGTGTGTGTGTACTGTATGTGTAACAGACTTCGATAGGCTTCAAAAGGACAACTCAATAAAGTTGTTTTCCCAGCTTTTATTCTCTGCAGAAGACAATATCAATCAATCAATTGGCTTCTTTCCCTTTTCTTCACACATCCTCTACAATGCCAGCGGCACTGTGAGAGGCAGACGGGGGGAAGCTACGGAAACCCCCGGACGTACAGAAGGGAAGTACGATGTGCAAGAAAGTATTTTTTTTACAGAAAACAATAAAAAATAACAGTAAATAAGAATAACACATAAAGATAAAATTCAATAATAATTTAAATAATTATATAAAATAATAATAAATAATAAAAATACTAATAAAATTCACAAATAGAAATTGAAAATAAGAATTATTAAGGTGCATCTTTAAGTCTGTTACATATGTGCATGGGTGTGTGCATGCAAGTAAATGCGCTCATATGTGTTCCCGTGCATGTCGGTGTGGGTGGTTTGCATCTTTAGGCATGTGCTCTCTTCACGTGTGCTCACCGGCGCGTGGGAAGCGTTTTTTGCGTCAGCTGGCGTTGTGTTTGTAACGGAGACATGAAAGCCGATAAGAGAAAGCCGGTGAAGCAACACCAGAACCATCTAAACAAGCATCCATAATAGATGGACGCTCCTTCTCCGGGGCTGAGCGCTGCAGGAGGCGGTCTAACCAGAACCGGCCATCTGTGGCCCAAACAAAAACCCCTCAGAAGCTCTGATCTTTGTCCCCGCCCACCCTCCTCATCTCCCCACCCCAGCACCCTCTCTCTCCCAAGACCCTGATACTTATGGGACTTTGCAGCTATTTAATGTTTAATGCCCTCTAAAGCCCCCCCAAAAAAAAAAAGCTAATTTCTGTGGCCTGCTACCAATTTTCCTCCTTTTCACTCTCACCCCCAAATTACAAATCTGTTGTCCCCACGGCCCTATTTACCCCCGGTGTTACAGCTGGGGACAATTACGCACAGGAAGCTCGCAGGGGGACGTATTTTGGGAGCAGTCAGGAAGTGAGTGGCGGATCCATCCTTCAAGGGAGGTGAGCCACTAGGCGATCGGGGGGGGGGGTGCACTCTGGCCATGGGGGCCCTTTCTGAGGTCTCTTCACCCAAAGGCAAAAGGCCCCGCCACCCCCGCCAATCCCTTGCCACCATCAGGGCCTGTGAAGATTAGCCAAAACAAGACAGAGAGAGGGGGGGGGGGAGGTGAAGGGGAAGGAAAGATGAAAGAGGGAAAATGAGAAGCAACTCTCTCCCACTTCCCCCCCCGCTAGCCCCTCTGTCCTCCCCTCCCACTGAGCTCAGCGTTGGGGTGTTTCAGCCGAGTCGAGCCAGCACATTTCCGGGACAGAATAAACTGTCTTTGTTTGTGCATCTCCTCGGTGGAGGTTGAGCTCGGTGGTGAGGGAGGGTGAAGTCGGGAATGACCCTGCCTCGTCTCAAAAGAAAACAACCGCCTCCCATCTTATTCTGAATGGGAAAACAACAGTGCATTCTATTAGAGATGGACAGAAGAAGACGATACCATATATCTCTTATATCTCTTATTGAAAACTGCTTTTTGGACACTATTTTAAATGCTGATTGCTCCAACCACAATGTTGATATTTCACAACAATAACCACTTTTCACCAGTCGTCCTCCACAGAACAAATTGCTGCCAACATTTATGAACAAAACGTTGCTTTCTCAGCATCGTTGCTCTGATTATGCAGGGAAACGTTTCAGCGGTTTCTGATCCTGGTTTGGTTTGAAGTCCCTCTTGGTGCATCTATCTGGATTAGTACCGCAGACTTCTTAAAGACTCGTAGACTCTTTAACATTGTGCAGAAGAAACAAATTAGTATCCTATAACAGGATATTCCTCCTGGGTCTGCAGCACAAGGAGCGGCTCAGCAAGTATTCAGTCAGAAGTAAAATGTAAAGTGAAAAGTGAGACAACAGAAGGATTTTGTGGAGGAGACATGACTTGAAACAGGCAGGAGTTTGTTAGTTTGTTGGTTTGTTAGTTTGTTGGTTTGTTGGTTTGTTGGTTTGTTAGTTTGTTAGTTTGTTGGTTTGTTAGTTTGTTAGTCTGTTGGTTTGTTGGTTTGTTAGTTTGTTGGTTTGTTAGTTTGTTGGTTTGTTAGTTTGTTAGTCTGTTGATTTGTTAGTTTGTTTGACGTTGAAACAGCGTGGTGGAAAGTAAGGGCCAGGGAGATGGGCGTGTATCTCTGATGACACAAGTTCAATAACCAAAAAGCTGTTTTACTTGACTAAACAAACTAACTAAGCTAACCTTGTCACTTGACCAACACATGGAGAAGGACCCTAATCTTGAGATTACTCGTGTCCACAAGCCTGTAATCTGCGTTTCAGAGTTCGTGGGCATTTCATCCACTGGGCAGGAAGAGGAAGAGGTTAACCTGGTAGCTCTGTAATGAGGCATTCTTCTGCAGGCATTTTGCTGCAATCTGCATATCCCCAAGGTGTGCATCCAGGTGCACTGTGGGAAGGCTGACTGATAAACGTCTCTCAAGGGAAGCGGACCGAGGTGGCATTTATCCAGGGGGACTGTTTTGTTCTTGAACGCCCCCCCCCCCCCCCCCCCTTTCAATAATTCATCAGGAAACCTTTTTCTTCTCTTCACTTCCGCCTGACATGACACGCCGTCCCCCACCTCAGGGTTAAATAGCTGCTCGCCTCCCCCAGAAGATGCAGGAGACTCACTCATCACCGGGATGTTTTTCATTTTGTGTGTGTGTGTGTGTGTTTGCACTTTATTTCATGCACATGTGTCAACATTTGGGTTTGCATGCTTTGTTTTTGTCATCCTGCTTATTTGACTGGCTGCTCTCAGGGCGGCGGTATACTGCACACGGTCTTTCACAGGAACGTACGTGATACCTGTTATTTATCGACCACAGAGAACCTGAACGTTACATTTGATTAAAAAGCTGAAGCGGCGTGGGTTAGATGTGTTTGCCGTGTAACCCACGTTTGAGTTTTTTCAAATCGTTGTTTGCCGGGGAGGTCAATTTGCAAGGTTTGAGCACACCCAGCATTTAGAAGGACGTAGGCCACAAGATGAAGACGCATACATCCTACACTGTCACAGTTGTTGCTGACCACGTTTGCTTGAGAATGAATTTGTCTCTCACCTTTACATCTTCTCTCCCAGGACCAGAAGGCAGCAGAGGATGGCAGATAGTGTCATCCTGTCCATGTTCACACTCCTGTACTAGGATAGAGAGATGAGGGATTACAGACAGTGTCTTCACACTCCTCCTCCTCTCTGCCCTACGAAGAGTCAGGTGACTAAAGAGTTGATTCAATTGACGCATCCCCCAAAAACCCCTTTCGATCCTCTTTAATGTTAAATGGAAATCGTGTGATGATCGCGAACCGAACAACGCGCCCTTGAATGCAACACGGCGAGGCAGCAAGGATCTGTTTTATCACTCAGGACGTTAACTGACTCGTTCATTTATTTCCCAGCATGCCCTGTGGCGATGCCTCTCCACAGCCCTGGAGGTGCATACCATCGCGATTGGATAACTTTGTTGTCATGGCGATATTAGATACTATTTGGCGTGCCAATGTCAATGTCATGCATCAGAGCTGAGGGTGACGTGAGGGTCACAACATCGGTCTTATGCCACTATATATAGATATATTTCCCCCGAGAGGGAAAAAACATTGTTTCAAAGTCATTTGGGGGAGCTGGCAAATTGACTTCAGCTACTGTTTGTGTTCACACACACACACACACACACACACACACACACACACATACACACACACACACACACATTATTACATCCCCGATCAGCCTTGATCAACGACCCAGGCGGGGCTTGGGGAGAGAGCCCACCTGTCCCAGGCCAGAGGACAAGACAGAGTGATCTGGCTCTCCCTCTGTGAGTGTGTGTGTGTGTGTGTGTGTGTGTGTGTGTGTGCGTGTGTGTGTTCTCAGGGGTAATCAGGCTCTGTGTTCAAAAGGCTCCGGGCTCCTGGAGGGTCGGAGGGGCCCCTACCTGACGACCGCGTTCATCATCAGCCCAGAAGTGGAGAGGAAAGGTCACATGACACCAGCTCAGATCTGGTCCTGAATCAATCCCCGAGCCGAGCGGCGGCTGATTGTTTGGTTTTCGTTTACGTCTTTTTGTTTGTGTGGCTTTTGATTCGTTTTGCCCGCAAAGATGGATGTCTGAACCGGTTTCGACCACGGGGCCTGCGGCGTGGAGCCCGGTGATATATAAGCCTCTGTTTGTTAAATGTTATGCTCGCTGACCTCCGAAGCCCCGTCGACTTGGATTTCTACTAACGCTGTATTCCTTCAAATGGTTTCATCAGGGGGAAAAATGAACGCAGCACATTTCACTGGGTAGGCGAGGCTAAGCAGGAAAACACACTGAATGCGCTCACACAGTTTTGAACCTGAACCACACATTGCTTTAGGGTTATTGGAGGACCAAATCTAAAATATCATCGTCCAAATATCAGTTTTATTTACAAGGATTGTTTTTTTCGGCATTTTTTGCATTTATTGAACAGATTTGACAAGAGAGAGAGACAGGAAGGACTGGGGGAGAGACATGCAACAGTAATACATAGTAAATGGTTAAAAGAAGAATAAGTTTCTAATGCTATAACAGGAGGAGAGAGAGAGACTGGAAGAAATGCATCGCTTGTTGCATTGAGTCAAAGCTGCAAGGCATCAAGTGAGAGGAAACGCTCATGTTCACCATGTTTCCCTTTTCAGTTTGGATGTGTGTCCATACCCGACACCAGAATGTCATTCGGGCAACATCTGTGGGATCTCTGTCAGAGCGAATGGGATGCTCTTCTCTATAGCAGCGAAAGAGAAAAAAATGAAACTCTTTTAACCTGAATTCTCACTCAAGTAGAGCAGAGGGGGGAAAAAAACCACAAAAACGGCCACAGAGGATTTCGCCTGCCACGAAGTGACAACAAAGCCTGGCTGTGAAAGGAAGAGAAAGCAGCCCCCCCTATGTGTGTTCTTTGACTGACAAGGCGCCTGTTATGATGAAGACCAAGCGCTATCGGTCAATTAGCATTCTTCTGATGTGTCCTCCTCGACAGGATGAGCCTCTCGAGTCGGGGCCTCGGAAATAACCAGCTGTGTAATCTCATTTAGCCGGCAGCACCTGGGCCGCGGCAGGACCCCAGATGAAGTCATTATAGGTGTCTTTGCGCCGCGCCCGACAGACAGACAGACGCAATTGGACATCAAGTCAACAATAACAATAACAACAACGACGTCTCTCAGGTGGCCCACTGGTTGGATAAGTCAGGGCGGGAACATCAAAGCGAGCGCTAACTAAACCCGCCAACGCCTCCTCCTCTCTGTTGAATCTTTCATGTGGCCACGTTTCGTTTCGCACAAAAGAAGAAAAAAAAAAAAGGTCTAATAAAAGCGTCTTCGGATTGCCTCGGCTAGCGTCGGTACCGCTGCCTGAGTCCGGAGTCTGTCCCCGCGGCTCATCCGTCAGCGGGTGCTAACGCTAACGGGCTAGCGGGTCACTGTGCCGATCGCCCTCTAAAGAAGAGAGATGACTGGACGTGGTCATTAGAGTGATAGATCTGCCCTCTTCGCCTCTTTCTGCTCTTCTCTCTTTTTTTTTTTCCATCCTCATCTGTCAATCTGTTACTCCCCACCCCCGTCTCTCCCCCCCCCCCCTTCCCCCTTCTCTATTTCTTTTTCCTGCTTTTTGTTTCCTTACGGGATCCACTCTATCTTTTCATCACTTTCTCCCACAGCCAGTGTATCCCTGCCTCCCCCATCCTCTCTCTCTCTCCCTCTCTCTCTCTGTCTTTCTAATGGTCTGTTGTTTACGAGCCAGGCAAGCGGACAGCCGAGGCATCCCATAATGATCTATCAACGGGATGAAGGCATTTATCATATGTATAATTAAAGCAAACAGTGGAATTGGGCTTATCTGTGGCCCTCCTGGGGGCCAAGGGTGACATCATTAGCCCACGTTGAGAGGCCCGCCCTGGTAGGAAGGATGGGGTGAGGGGGGGGGGGGTGAGGGGGGTGAGGAGGGGGAGTGAGTATCTCTGAGAGGACAGAGTCATTAAACTGGGCCTTTCATTCATTATGAATGAGTTGTAAGGCCGTCTGTTACAGACTGTAATTCCAGCCTCTCTTTGAAGTGAGAGAGAAAGGGTGAGAGAGGGAGGGAGATGAGAGAGAGACTACGAGAGAGAGACAGAGCGAGAGAGATAGTGTTGTTTCCTCTACACCTCTCTCATCCTTTCTTCCGCCATCTCTCCTTTGTGCTTTTGCTCTTTCTGTCCCTTGTGTTCGCCATTTCCCTTTTCCATTCCTCTTCCTCTCTCTCTCCCTCTCTCACCCTCTGTCTCTCCCCCATCAGGTGAGGGCAAGGTGCGAGACGTGACGGGAAACGCCTCAGGTCTTTGAACGCGGCGCCGGCTGTGAATTATGGGGGCATTTACTCACTTTAGGACTGTTTAGTGGGCAGAGCGAATCGGGCGATGTGCGGTAAACAAGACGAATGGACCAATCACAGCGGTTCACCAGCTCAGGGGGAAAACGCTTAAAAGTGAGTTCGGTCCTCATAAAACCCCTGATGCTGCACGAGTGTGTTTGTGTGTTTGTTTGAGGGTGAGATGGTAGTGAGGCGTGTGTGTGTGTGTGTGTGTGTGAGTGTGTGTGGGGTTTATCCTCTTGAATCCCTGCCGCCGCGGTGCGTTGCCGCGGTCCTCACAACAAACCGATTCTCCCCGCCGACAGAGAGACTACACAGAGACAATGGAGCCGCCATAATCCACCGCTGGTGTTACACATTTGTCATTTTAATGAGTCGCTGGAACGCCAGCAGTCCTCAAAGACAGGGATGCCTCGCGCCCGCACACACACACACACACACACACACACACACACACACTAAATAAAAAGCACTGGGCCTCATTAGGGAAATAACCCTGGGACCTAATCTGGATTTCAGCATGAAACAGTAAAAACTGTATTCACAGAACGCTGTTTGTCTAGCAAGAAAAGTTATTGCTTTTTATTGATCGTGGAAAAATGATCGTTTTGACATCAACATCATATTTTTATCCATCACAATTTAGATTGTGTTGTGTGAGAACCTAAATCCTCTGAGTCCTTTGATCAAGGTTTGAGTAACTTAATGTTTAATTATCATCTCTTCTTTGTGGGTGTTATTTAATGACTGTATTACGAGGTTGTAATCTGAGATTAGTGATAATGTCTATTGATTTACCAGCCTCCTTTTCACTTCGCTTAACCCCCTAAACCCACAGCCCGCTGGCAGGTTTGAAGTGCATGTTTTCTTAAAGAAATCGCCAAAATTACAGCATTTATTTACAGAAACTTGTGAACTGTGAACATAGAAATGATCGTCGGATTTTCGACCTTCCAACTGTCCCTGAACTAATCATGTGCACCGAACGCTTCCGTCAGGACAAGTAAACAAATCTAAGCTTAAAATAATGACATTTCATCAAAATCACTTTATTCTACATGTCTCATTTAAAAAATTTTGCACGATCAGGATTCTTAAAAAAAACAATAATTTTGCGCACGTCGATGCAACTGGGAAGCCACGAATGACTCCGGTGTAGACCAAAAAACACCCAGAAACTGCTTGGGGTTCAGAGGGTTAACACAATTCAAACCTAATGTTCAGCGAAGACTCGTTCTTCCTTTGTTTCTTTGTTTGTTTCTTCTTCTCTCTCCTCGCGGCGTTGCTTCTGCTGAGGCGAGCAGAACCCCCCCCCCGACGAGACCAGCGCAGAGGGAAGCGGTAATCCCCATTAAGAGATGACAGCGTTTAGAGGCGAGCCGGACGGCGCAGCGCCCACCATGCATCTGCCTTAACGAACCGACGCAGCACTTTGGGGGCCCGAGCTCGCAATTACTCTGGAGATCCTCCTTCTCCCGCATTTGCCTTTTACCTCTTTCATCACGGGCGGCGGTTAGCTCCCCGTCTGCCTATTAGCTAGCGCGACCCCTGACCCCCTTCCCCGGCATTGTGTTGACAAAACATGATTTATGCATTGTGGCATCCGGTTCAGAGCGGCATCGTCTTTCGGTTTACATATTTGTGTTTACTACCAGGAGGCCAATTACTGCAAATAAAATAAAAACCTGATGTTATGGATAGCGCTGCTGTGTGTTTCGCAGCTGACATCCTGACATTATAAAAATTCTGCTGCTATTTGATCAAGACTCATCGTTACGTCTGTCTGAACCGCTTCTGCAGCAAATAATGGCCGTGTGTTTCATGTGTGGATGCACCGTCTCGCCGTTCTCCCTTTGAAGCGAGGTCTAATTTCATGTACTGTACTGTACACACACACACACACACACACACACACTGACCTCATGAATGACTCAGACTCATACCAAATGTACGAGATAAGGCTTCCTCGTTTTGTAAATTGCCCGTAACCGACCCCCTTTCCAACCTTCCCGGCTTCAAAATGCTGTTTTGGAAAGTTCAGCCTGATGAAAAGATTCAACGTTCCCACTCGTGTTGTTGCTGTTTGATGTAATCGGATCACGTAAAGCGCGCATTTTCTTCTGCTACCCCGGTGAGAACAAGATTTGAGTTTCAGACCTTCGGAGTGAGGGCTTTTTTTTTTTTTTGCGATGTGAGGGTAATGTTAAGAGGTTTTATCTTCTAGAAGAAGTTTCAGGATTAGGGCTTCAGTTTGAAGTTGAACAGCTTGTGAAGAGGGTTCAGCTTGTGTTCAGGTTGTGAAGAAGGTTCAGGTTGTGTTCAGCTTGTGAAGAGGGTTCAGCTTGTGTTCAGGTTGTGAAGAAGGTTCAGGTTGTGTTCAGCTTGTGTTCAGGTTGTGTTCAGCTTGTGAAGAGGGTTAAGCTTGTGTTCAGGTTGTGAAGAAGGTTCAGGTTGTGTTCAGCTTGTGTTCAGCTTGTGAAGAAGGTTCAGCTTGTGTTCAGCTTGTGTTCAGCTTGTGAAGAAGGTTCAGCTTGTGTTCAGGTTGTGTTCAGCTTGTGTTCAGGTTGTGAAGAAGGTTCAGCTTGTGTTCAGCTTGTGTTCAGCTTGTGTTGAGGGTTCAGGTTAAGAGTTATAGGTCAGGGAATGAATGTGGTTAGTGGAAGACCCTCACATGTGTTTGTGTGTGTAGGAGTACATGTGTGTTTGCTTATATCTGTCTCTCAGTGTGTGTGGGTGAATGCACCTGTGTGTGTGTGTGTGTGTGTGGTAAATCAATCCCGCACACAACATCCGGCAGGCGACTCTGACTCGTCCTAAGGTATGGTTAACTCGTTCTCTCTGAAGGAGATCGTGTTCCTGGTGAGCGTGCTCAGGGATCTACTAAACCCCCCAGACAGATCCCTTTCCACCAGATTGATAGATCACCCACATCCTAGTTTAGACATCAACTAGTCTCCTTCAGGTCTGTTTAGTAGGATGAAAACTTTTATTTTGAATCATGATTTAAAGGATTGTTTTTTTTAGGTTTGTACCAGTCGTCCAGTTGTCAGTTCCTCTCCATGCTTCCTTCATTCAGAGACTCTCATTGGACCAGAGAAGCTTTCAGGCTCTTTTCATCCGTTGTGATTACATTATGCCCCGCCTCCTGTCAATCACCTGACACCTGCAGGGAGAAGTGGAAGTCCCCACATGTCCCACCCATGTCTTGTTAGTCGGGATGGCGGTTAATTCAAAGTAAGGTTCGACACTGTAAAGTTTGGATTTAAAAACAAAAACAAAACAGAAAACAAGTGAACGTTTAAAAAATCTGCAAATGAGGAACGAGAACTCGACGTAGGCCGAGGTAAATTGACTGTTTTTGTGGCGTCTGTGTTGCAAATATCTCTATTATTATTCTTTTTTATTCTATTTTATCTTTCTTTAGGTAAATACTTTATATTATTTATACTATGCCGCTTCTTTGCACCTTATTACCATCTGTATACTGGTTGATATTATCTTTCTTTAAACACTTATTTGTCTTATCGACTCTGCAGAGTTGAGTTGACCCCGAGATCAAGAATTTCATTACTGGTAATGATGCTGCATTGTTATCAAGTATATGACAATAAAAAAAAAACAACTTGAAACTGTAAATGACTCTGGCTATGTTTACATGGATGCAATAATCCAATATGAACCAGATTAAGACAATATCACCATGTAAACAGCATGTTAGGATTACCTCATCCTGAAGGAGGTCAAACTGGGAGTAAACATAATGGAATTACAACAATTAAGACTTAAATGGAATAGTTGAATAACACACACACACATATATATATATATATACAGTTTAATAGAAATATTGTCTCATTCAGAATAAGGTCAATAGTCGTTTTATTCCAGTGGTATTCTCCTTTGAATACTTTCTGTCACACACACACACACACACACGCACACACATGCATGTCCTGACATCATCTCCAAGGGCACAGTATAACACACATCCTCTTAGCTGTCTCTCTCTCTCTTTCACACACACACACACACACACACACACACCAGATTTATTTATTCCGTCTATAAAATGAACGTGTAATTGGAGGCTCAGAGGTGGTGATGCTCAATTAGCCTGGTGTGTGTGTGTGTCAGGGTGAGTTGAGTGACGAGCCGTCGTGACCGGGTCTCATCAGCTGACAGAGGAGCCATGCAGCATCACACACACACACACACACACACACCCTCTCCCAGTGCCGTACTGAGCTCTAATCAATCCCACAACCCCCTGGGTGCCAGTCTGCAGGCATCACACAGTAATGGATCAAATTACACTCAAAGCAACGAGCAACTGTTTTTTTGGTTTTTTTTTAGACACCCCGAGTCGACAGCTCATCAAGATGAGTGACAAATGTCGAGGCGAGTAGTTGACCAACCGAAGGGGAGGAGGGCGGGACTAACAATACACTCGATACGGGTGAAAACCTTGTATCTCCACAATACTACACCATTCAGTCACTTTAGGTTATCTGATGGAAAGGGTTTCAGGATCCCAGAGAGGACCATGTGATCCTCCAGGGAGCAGGGAGGGGCCTACAGGTCAGAGGAGCAGGCCTGGGACTCGAAGGTGACTCGGTGACTACAATCAAAAAGCCCTCGAGTCTGGCCCTGAGCTGCTCTGAGGTCAGTTGTAGGTTTTGGTTGAGAGTGTGAGAGTGTGAATGTGTGTAACCCAATACTCCCCCAGGCTGCATTAAACTTCAACTAGTTAAATAAAAACAGTGCTAGTCCAATAGAGACCATCTGATCAGCCAGCTCTCTCTCTCTCTCCTCTTCATCCATCCTTCCTCACTCCATCAGCCAGCTCTCTCTCTCTCTCTCCTCTTCTCCATCCTTCATTCCTCACTCTCTCTCTTCCCTTTGTTCCCTTAAAAACCTTGAGGTGGTTCAGTAGGTGGCATTTATTAGTCTCTCTCTTCCTTATTACTGCTCGGGCTACTTGCTTACGATCGCTCCATTACTGTGTGTGTGTGTGTGTGTGTGTGTGTGCGTGTACACTCTCCAATGAGTCTCCTCCACCGTGATGAAAAAGATTCACAAAAACAGAGTTGTGCCCAGAGATAGTCGAGTAAACAACCACTGGCAAATCAACAATGAGCAATTTCCCCGTGTCATGGGCTCACACACACACACACACACACACAGGTACACTTACAAACCCACAGACCTTCCCCTCTCATAAGTCTTTTGAAGCCTCCCAACTCCAGGGATGGTCACAAATTCCACACATGGCGTTCTCATCAGCTCCCCCCTCCCTCCCTCCCTCCCCCTCCCTCGCTTTTTTTTCCCCAGTGATGGTGGCCAAGGGGTAAGTGCCTTCTAGCCCATGTACTGTCCCAATCACTGTGTGTGTGGGGGCGGGGTTAAGTGTGCATGCGGGGAGGCAGGGGTGACTGATTTCTACTACGGTGTCCCCCAGGGATCCTATTTCTATTAAAACTCACTGAGGGAGAGGAGAGGGAGAAAGGGGCATCAACCTCAAATTACCCCCCACCCTCCACCCCCCTCCCACCCCCTGCATCTGGTATGACTGCTACAGCCAGGCACACATGGTCAGAGTTAGGTCTCAATATGTCTGGCGGCTCACTGTAAATGAATGGTATACGTGGTTGTGTCGTGACGGATTACGGTGAAGCCGCGGCGGGGCGGCGAGGCTCCAGGTGCAACGGCGTGGGCCTGCAGGGTCCGGGGAGGGGGGGGGGGGTGCTGATCGGTCACATGACTAGCTGGTTAAACTCTGTAAGCTGCAACGTGATAGGTGGAGAGGTGATGCAGCTTCACATCTCAGTGATGCTCAACATCCACAACAGACATGGATTATAATACACTGAGGTTCTACAGGTTTCAATGGGCCAAGCATCATCAGACTCATGAGACTAACATCATGAGTCAGACATGATGATGCAAACTTTATTCATTTTGCACCATTTAAATGTCTTAATTTTGAATTTGAAAATGAATTTTCTTTTTGCAGACAATTTTTTTTCCTTTTTTTATTGTCATCATGTTTGTGTTTTTATCCTTTGTGATTTTAATGTAAAGTGTCTTTGAGGACTTAGAAAAATGCTATACAAATAAAATGTACTATTATTATTATTATTATTATTTACATAAGAAAAATAAAAAACTGTGACAATAATCAAGACATCAGGACACAACAGTAACATCTAATCTGATTCATCCAGTTACTTTCATCACACTGCAGGCGACGTGATGAACAAGTCGCTGGAGGTCCGTTCACTTCCTGTTCAGCGGAGTGGCGAGGGAAACTAAACTCGGTCCATGAGCGGTTTGAGCTCGTCGCCGAGGCTGTTGTTAACAACCAATCAGATTTCAGCGTTTCCTTGTTTCCCTCCTGATGTGATTCTGATTCATGAACAATAGCGGATGACCAGTTCATTACAGCCGTTCAGACCTTCTCAATTCTCCGCAATTTTTATTTGAAAGCGTCTGAAAAGCGATGCTGGGAGAACGGCTGCATCCATCGTTTTATTGATGTGTATCTGTTTATTCTTTATTGATGCTACCTAATTAGCGCTTGCTAGCTAACAAACTCATCAAACCGGCATGAGTAAAAGGCAATACCAAACCAAAAACGTGACATGGTTTGCCTGATCGGTAGTTTGTAGATATTTGGAGCCTCAAACATAATCGCTCAGACAAGAGCGACTTCCTCACAGTGCGATTTGTTCGATCTCCTTCGTCACCTACAGACCAAGAGGAAATCAGCAGCAGGATGTACGTTCAGATCTGGCAACCCAAATGAAACTAGACAAAGACGCACTGATCTCCTTCGTCACCTAGAGACCAAGAGGACCTCAGCAGGACCACAGTGGTGATGGACGTCACAAGAAGATCAGTCCCAATCCTCCATTTCTAATTGAATTTACTGAAGTACGTTCAGATCTGGCAACCCAAATGAAAGAACTAAACAGAGACGCACTGATAGTTTCAACACCAACATTCATTTCTCTCTCTCTCTCACACACACACACACATACACTCAGTTTAATTCCCGAGCAGTAAGCAGCCTATCCTCCCCCTCGTCTCGGCGCCAGTATCGCCCGCTATCGCCACGCCGTCTCCGTATGTTCCATATGTATGAGGATGAGGTTTTTCCAATCACTCTGTGTGTCTTTTAAATTACTTCTCTGTTATCGCTGCGGATTACAACCCTGCTCCTCTTACCGCCACGTGGAATGGATTCAATTCTCCCGTGCTCAAGATATTACCTGCCTATTGTTAGCAGGTGTCATTGTGCCCGGGGTTTACTGTGATTTACTGTACGAGGCGCCCGTGTGTGTGTGTGTGTGTGTGTGTGTGTGTGTGTGTTGTGTTCAAGTGCGGCATCTGGCTGAGAAATGAGAATTACAAGACACGTGCAGGCGAGATAAGTCAGGAACACGTGTTCACCTGTGGAGCGCTTTTTAGACTCACTCAATATTTTTACATTTGACCAATTTAATGCCAATAAAATTGCATTGGGATACAATCATGTCTTTAAATGAAGGATTACTAAACAATAAATGTAGTTAAACAACAAAAAATGTACAAAGGCAAATACATTTCATCACAGGTTTCATGTAGCTGTTGTCAGAGTGTCAGCAGTGGACAACAGGCCTGTTATATCTTCATTCTTATGACTGGTTGACATTTCCATTCGCTCATTGAATTAAGAGCGTTAATAACACAGCAACTTACCGAATGCAGCACCTGCTAGTGTGTTAGTTACCAGATGAATGTGATCTCTGAGAGGGCGGGATCATCTCCGGTGTCTGCGGAGCGTCTTGTGGCGCTCACGATCTCCCTCACCGCAGAGCCGAGTCGCCGTAAACGAGTTAGCTGATCACAGTGAGGATAACGAGGACGAGGAAAACACTGATGGCTTAAGTAGGCAGGTAGAGTGTGTTGTGGTGTGTGTGTGTGTGTGTGTGTGTGTGTGGGCGCACACGGGCATGTGTATCCTTGTGTGGGTGTCTGTGCGCGAGTGTATGTGTGCAGAGGCATGATGTCATGTTTGCGAGTGTGTCTGTGTGTGTGTGTGTGTGTGTGTTTCTGTGTTTAATCAGCCATTTAATCAAACTGCAAGGTCAAACACAGCAGAACAGACAGGAGGCGAACCGAGCTGCTGCATCGGACTAGGCTGCATTTTAAAGAGACCTTTTATTGTGTCTGTCACACACACCGCTAGCATGTGGATAGATGGTGTGTGTGTGTGTGTGTGTGTGTGTGTGTGTGTGTGTGTGTGTCTTACTGTGTTTACAGCTACATTCCCATTGATTTTCCTCCTCATAACTGGAACCGCTTCTCTCCAGACCTTGAGTAACCAGAGTAATCATAGGCCACTGGGGTTTCAGCACCAACTCCTTCTGTGCATTTCCACTGTTAGCTAACGGCTAACAGCTAACGGCTAATAGACCACACTGACTCTTTGGGGAAATTGGCCCGTTGAAAAAAACCCAACACTCCGGACTAACTAACTCTGGATTACTACTGAAGTTTATCTTCTTATGTTACATAATGCTATACTCTATGCTAGCATGTGAAAGACAGAGATATCTACCAGAAACACAGGAGATGATTTTGGTTGTTGTTATCATAAAATGTGAAAAAAAAAAAAAAACACATTAGAATTAAAACAAACAATACAACATAGAATTAAGCAACTAAAACAGTTTAGTTCAGGTTAGGGAAGAAAAAAAAAAGCATTTGCTGAAATTTGAAAATATCACTCACGGTAGAAAATTTGTTTCCATGAGTCGTCCAGTCGTCTCCTCCGTGTAATCCTTTTGTGCTGGGGAAATGTTTTGTGCACTGGGAACGTAAGTTATTTGCGCTGTATTTATCCATCATACAGCTGCTCAAAAAAACAGGTATGAATCGAGTGTTGAGTCTGGCTCGATACCCTATTCTAGACCAACATCTCAGAAAATGATTTGAGAGATTTGCCAATTAGATTTCTTCCCCCGTGTCAAAAGTCATGTTCATGTGTCCGTAGCTGATGATGCACTTTGTTTCTCCCGCCCACCTCCAGGCGTGGTGATGTCATCGGTGCCCAGCAGGTTTGAATGACAGCGGTGGCGACAAAGACCCGTGAAACACTTGCAATCACTCGGGTATTAGAGCGTTGCTTTCCACGTATTATCTCATCACGGCTTATCCAGCCGTAGCAAAGCAGATACGACGATTTTATGCTGCCGGTTGGAGAATGAAATCCATTATCTGAGAGGATTGATGGAGCTTGGTGCTAGCACGGCGTAAATCAGCAGCTATTACATGGTCCATGCATGGTCAAATACCGCCCTGATCCTCAGATTCATCCCATGATGCACAGAGAGAGAGAGATGTGTCATGCAACAAGTGAAACTTTTACTCAACCTGCTGCTGGCTGGCTGTCTCCTTAAACCCAGAATCCCTTGTGTTTTGGGTTTCCTGCACTGTAGTTTGAGGAGGAGTGCGATGTGTTTTCAGGCATCTCACTGCGGTTATTTGGTTTCACCTGCCCAAACAAACTGAACCAAAAGAGTAAACGCTCCAGAGCGTGTATCCAATACACACCTCAAACGCACCTTCAGAGTATTTCTTCAAAGCAGGTAGAAACCGAATGAAAGTACATTCAAACAATGTAATTGGATGCTGCCGCGCAACGTTCAACCTGTGTTCTTGAAAATGCCATGTGATAATAGGAGTTAACTTAGCCGTCACGTCTGTCATCGGGGCTGGGGCACCTCGCTGACAGAGCCACGGGCAGGGCCTCTTTAATGTCACCGCGGTCTATTTAGGAGATTAAAGTGAGGCGCGAGGACTGCAGGCTGTTGACAAGTAGAGGGACGTCTCTCGGTTGCAACCTCGCTTGTCCCTCAACCATCCCGTGTCGGCTGTCTCAGACCTCGTGACTTATAGACACAGGAGGCCAAGCAGACTCCAACACGGTTCCAGTCATGTCACTTTAACCATAGGCGCCGATTTATGTTTTTGCTCCAATTAAGTGAATACCACCAAGGTGAAGATTGTTACAAAATCACTTTTATTGCGCTTGCTTTAGTAATTACCGTGGTGCAGGTCGCTGTCGTAGACACACACGGAAACGAAATGCAACACTGCTCTGCTACAAATTCATCTGGTGGTGGATCCTCACTCTGACTGTCTTTACACTCGGGCTCTCTCTCCGTTTTTTTAATTACAAATTCGTAGGTTTTTACCCGATCATCACCCGTGTTTCACATTTGCTGTGTCGCTAGCTAGTAGCTACGTGATGGAACAACGTTGGTTTAGCCGACTCTAACGTTACGTTGCCAGTTGGCTACGTGACCACGCCCCTTAACGTAGCCTACACACACACAGAGCTGGAACACGTTTAATTGGATAATGCGATTTGTAGTTAAAACGTTCACTGATAATGATAATAAGTAATAATAGAATAAATAGATGTGGTTTTTTTTTTAAAGATGCAGTTTTTTTTAATACATTTCATTTCATTTCATTTATTTTTTAATCAGCCTTCCCCATGGGTGCTCAACCTTTTCGGTGGGTGCTCGAGCACCGGAGCACCCACATGATCGGCGCGTATGACTTTAACGGCACGCGGTGATGTTGCAGATGCAAGACATTTGGCAAAAAACAAACGTGTGTGTAATGTGTTGCCAGAAAAAAAACATCCAGCGACGCAACAGAGGCAAATACTTGCTTGCTGGTGACTTCAAAAAACATCAGCGATCCATGAAGTATTAGAGATAAACACTGTCAAAGGAACCCCAGGAACAGGATGAGGATTTAACAGGAAGCCACCCAAGAAGCTGTCCTACAACGTATGAGTCAGAAGGAAGGAAGCTAACCAGTGTTGACACCCGTCCCTATCGCGCTAGAAGAGTAGATATATCACACTAACACACACACACACACATACACGTTAGGTCACAAGTCAGTGTTTCAAGTCTTTTCACGTCTCTGCAGAATTCAATTACTCACTCAACCTCATCTTCAGTCGCGTTGAGAATAAAAACTCAAGTGATGCTGTGAAGACTTTGTGTTGTTGTGGCTGGTTGAAGTGGTGTTGAGTGTTTCAGGGTCATGTTTATTGTGGGATAAATAGGCCGGGTTAACTCAACGTATACACACACACACACACACACACACACAAACAAAGGAATTATACCAAGGTTCATGAGGCCAATGAATCACAATACTGCAGTGGTGATCAATACCAGCTCTCCTCTAACACCTTATTGACATCCTAATAAAACCGGTCAGTATGAGTGGTGGTGATAGATTCCCTGCAACCTTCCGTAAAGTCAAAGTGTCTTCATGAACACGTCGTCTTGATTGGATGTGATTTATTTCGGGGCAAAAAGAAATATGTCATGTTAAATTATCTGTACACAAACACTAGATGAGTGCACTCGCCCAGAGGATGACACACACGCATCTAAAACACTGATGTAAAAATAAAACAGGAAAAGCAAATAAATAGAAAAACAAATATACAGATAAACAAATCAAAACATATATATAAATACATTTTGATGATTTGTTCGCCCTTAATAACACCTTAATAACATGTGTCAACAAGAACAACAGTACTCCCAGTACAAGCTGACTCCCCCACCACCCTGCACAAGTAAACATGGCATCGTGAGCAATAAACAAGAGGAATGATATGTCCTCCTCCATATAGAGCAAGAAACATATTCAGAGCTGGCCCTACCCATTAAGCGATATAAGAAGTTGCACGTTTCACAATAATGAAATAAAAATGGAACTTCCTAAACAAAAACTGACAACATTTCGTGCCATTTTTGCCCACAAATAGTGACAAAACAAAAAGCTCAGAGACGGGTGAAATGGACAACTTAGTTAGGCTGAGTAATTTACTGTCCCCTACGAAACAAGCACTGCAGGATTATGTGGTAAAAAAAAAATCACATTTTATTCTTCGACAGTTTTCCAGCAGTTAGGGGGGTAATAGACAAATACTGTATTTACTGTCGTCTATTTAAAGATAGTGTTGCTGCTAACAGGTCCCACTTTAGTCTTTACATGCTTATTTGTACATTATGTATGCTTCAACTAATATTTACAATACGCAAGTTGGTTCAGGGCCATGTGAAGTGGCAACACCTTACAACGAGGACGTCTAGGGCCGGCCCTGAACATGTCGCACAAATCCATAACAAGAGAGTAAATCCACATCATTCATTCAGTCCTCCAACACTGCATCCTTTCTGGGGCCACAGAGGGCTGGAGCCTCATTGGTCAGGTCCGGCTGTCCATCACAGACATGTCCGCATATTATGATTGTTCCATTCATTTTACTCTTTAAAAGATGATGGTATTTTTAAGGCCATTATGAAACTAAAGCAGACCTTGTACCCGTACCTCTTCCTGCTCACCGTCCCTGGCAGCGTCCAGGTTTACTGAATGGGCCGTCTCACGAGAGGAAGCCTTTCCACAGAGCTTTACAATATTAAAACCACATAATGCAAGCGCCGCTCCGGGGAAGTAACCAGTCAGATAGCCTTGTCTGGTTCTGTTTATGTCCGTTTTGCTTTAGTGCCGTACATGTTCCCCGGTGTGTCTTTACCCCGCCAGCCTGCTCCCCATTAAAAAATTCATTTAGGTAATGCAGAACAGCTTTAATAGATTAAATGAATTTAATAATCGTCATGCCCTGCCAAAATCCGAAGCACAACGGGTTCATCTTTCAAAGCAGGAGCCTTTGAAACCTGAGGAAAAAAAAGTTGGCCATTTTTCTTTGTGTATTAATTTCATTGGATTTTGGAGTCGCTCCTACCCAAACTCATCAATTAAACATGTGGTTTCTGAGGGTTAAAGCATTTTGGTTCACAGCCTCATCTGAAAATGCACTCTTTATATTCAGGGCACAGGAACCACAAGACACTCTATCACTTCTAGTGCTTCATCTAACCGCGCTGTACCTCGCACTGCTCTGAATGGAACGCCAACGAACCAGCATCGATTCAAACCTGCTTCCAAACTCGTTTTCGGTATGGCAACAAAATAATGCCAGAAATAGTTTTGAACGCGTCGAACCCTGGAGGTGCTGCACTGTACTTCAATGATTTAAACATCTCATTTTAAATCCCATTTCAATAAATAATGACAAATGGAGTGTTAAGCCAATCTCCTGTGACACTCAGAGCCTCTTACACCACGTTGCCAAAAGCTCTCTCGGACGAAGGGAGTCATGCACGGGGTCTAGACGCTAAGCCTTAAAAATCACACTTGGTCACAGGCGGTGAGATAGCGTCGCCGGGCTTCATACCCCAGCAACGCCTCTGCAGCATTGTGCATTAGCCCGAGGTGAGAAAACGCTACGGCGCACAAGATGATAGATGCCATGAATACTGTACAACCAAGCATCTTCCTCCTCACGTCAACCGCACCGACACCGAGGGGAGGTGGCGGGCCATTTGGCTTTTGAGAGGCCGGGGTGTGAAAATCGGCGCGGTTTAAAGAGTCTGAGCTAAGAGAGCAGATCAGAGCGAGGCTAACGGTAGCTAATGAAATAGTTATCAAAGATCTCATGCTAGTGTAGACCCCCTCGTCCGCTTTAGCACGTCAAATTACAATCAAACTCATTTGGCAATCACACTGGAAGCAGGACTATCGTGTGGTCCTCAGATCTGTGGCCCTCCGGGTCCAGAGTGCTGCTGGTTTTCTATCCTTAGTCCAAGTGAATGCAATTAACTACCTGGTAGGATAGAAAACCAGCAGCGCCCCGGCCCCCCCTGGGAAACCGGATTTACACCCTTCCCTGAGCTACGTCTTCGCCGTGGGGGAAACCTTGCCACGCTATCCCCCCTCATACATATCCTTGATTAAAGTGAGGCCAACCACGCGGCTCGGTAAAGACAGGTGGATAAAATACAGCCTGGCACCGATCTCAGAGTGAGGTGTTTCATCACCCTCCGACGAGATTGCACTCCACACCTTTCACAGGTACTTGAGGCATGAAAGATTTTGTTAAAAACAACCACGTGCTGTTTCCTCACCCCCTCCCTCTCTCCTCTCTTTGTGAATACTAGCTCAGAGTCTTTGTGGCCTTGCATTTTGTTGATGCCTCTTCAACTTTTCACTGCCAAAGGATTTCAGAGAGAGGGGGAAACAGCAGGAGGCTCTGCAGCCCGCAGGTTCGGTGCCTCGTTATGTCAGAATTAAACCGGGAATCACATTTGCTTCTGTTTGGTATCTAACATCTCAATTTTAATTTTTTTTTGTAGCTTTGTGCCCTGCAGCCCTGCCCACCCTTATTCAAAGAACCTACACTACGCCTATGGAGGTGTGAGATGAAGGGGAAGAACATGCGGGTCAGCCGTATAATGAGTAAGACTGCGATACAGGCAGGAGCAGAATGCATTTTATTTCTTTGAGAGATAAAGAAAATCTCTGGGATGGTCAGAGGACGCCACACACAGAGGCTCTGGAGCATTAAGAAGGTTGTTTCCATTGGCAACACAATGAGAGTGGGAGAGAGACAACAGAGGCTACTTCAGATATTATTTGTTCATTTATTTATTTTATTTTCTGAAGTGCTCTATAGGTCCGTTCATTGGATAAGACCCTGAGTTTGTCCAGTGGTTCGAGCAGACACTTGAGCCAGGTGCATCATCCGAGGTCCTCCACCTCAGGGACTCTGCGTGCACGACAACAACACTCTGCACAAGATGAGACGCTTTCATCTGCAGCGAGGATGGATTCCTGGGTGTGTTATGTAGAGAGCGGTGAAGTGATGTCATGAGGGTTGTGTGTGTGTGTGTGCGCAACAGATTGGAGTTTTAGCTACACAAACATTTCTCAGTGGTAGAGCTGCTGTGGAGGCAGAAATAATCTGATTGGTTGAGTTAAACATCAGTGGGCGGAGCCAGAAAAAAAAACAGTTTTTCTGGCGAAGTAATGTTAGACTGAGGCCCAGTGAAAAAGACAAGCGGTAAGAGAGGAGCTAGCTGTTATTATAAGGCCTAGCGTTCTGCTACTAGCTGAAAAACTAGTACTTGGTTAAGTCAAGTTATCGAGGTTAGCTAGCTAGTTAGCCTGCTGACCTTCCAAGGTCATGGATGCCATGAATAAATGAATGACTATCACTTATGTTTTTATATATTTATATATATTTATATTGTGACTTCCTTCTTTGCCATTCAAGTTTGCTAGTTATTTAACTGTGGTCCATTGGCTCCGCCCACTGAGGTTTCACTCAACCAATGAGATTAGTTCTGCCTCAAGAGCATCTCTGCTTCTGAGAAACGTGTAACTAAAACTTCTATCTGTCTGTGTGTGTGTGTGTGTGCGTTTGCTGAGTCCTGTATTCTCATTATGAGTGTATATGTGTGTGTATGTGCATGTTAGCGCACCTTGGTTACCAGACGCTCCCCCCCAGAAAGACTCACTTCCTGTAAGGCGCTACCATGTGGCGGATATCATACAGCACGTGGTGGAAGGACAAGCCCATTACTTTACTATTACTGTACAGTGATGGAGCCAAGGGGTGTCAGAGCTTGATTGGTGTGTGTGTCTGTGTGGCCATGGGTGTGTGAGCAATGCTTATTTGTGTGTGCTTATGTGTGTTACAGTACAAAATGTGACCATCTTTTCCAGCACATCATCATTCATAATGGGCCTCAACCAATACGGGGGTTTGAAGGCCAAAACCAACACTGATATTTTTGGATGAGCTCATATCATAGATTCAATATCTTTTGAATTCCAAGGACACAAAGTTTCCACCAGAGTGTTATTCTTGGCACGGTGGAAAAACAGCGTTTAGACCATGGGATATGAAAACCCTTATTCTGCTGGGGTTAGCAGCACAGTGTTTTCAGCAGGCTGACCCTAACCCACCCCACAGGTAGAAATGAAACGGATAAATAAAACTGTGCAGAGAAAATCTAATTTCACGGCGGAGTTTTATGACCAGGCAGGAACCTCCATCACAGACAGACGGCAAGTTGATGCGTCGGTCTAACCCCAATTTATAACAGAGTACGAAGAATATGAAACACGTGACGTGCACATAACATCCCGCACACTGTCTGCGTGATGAGTACAGACGCCGTTTGTACAGTCACGCTCTGGGAGTACATGAGGGGAGTTTGTTTATGCGTGTTGACGTGCACATCGATGCGCCGACGTGCTCGGGCCCTTTCAGCTGGCGTCTTTGTGCATGAGCATCCTCGGAGGGGCGGAGAAAACGGCATGGCTCCCTGCAGGCTTGCTGTCACCTCTCTCTCTCGGGGTGTCAGGGGGAAGACACAGACATAAATAAGTGATGGGGATATTTTTAACCCCCTTGTGAAATCAGAGATAAATTGATTTTATTCCTGCAAGGCCCGTCAGCGGTGCATATCCTCCTTTGATTCAGCCTGGCAGCCGGTGAAGTACTATGAATTTTTCATTGTCTCAAAAATCAAGTCCCCCCCACCACCCCGGTTGCTCTCCCACTGTCTCCTTCTTTTGTGTCTCTTTCTCCTTCTCTGTCTCTCTTGTTCTACCTCTCTCACGCTCTCTGTCTGTATCTCATTTCTCGGCGCCTCTCATCCCTCGAAACCCGCTCCGGTTCGCAAAAAGTATTCTTCAGCAAAATGGCTCCTCATTGACTTTGACGTTCCCCCGGGGAGCTCAATGTCAACGGTGACGCGTTTGAACGCCCCATCGAGTGCTCGTTTCAATGACACGGCAAACTCGAACTGTCGCCATGGTTTTCTTGTTGAGTTAGGTCAACGCGGCGGCCATCTTCGTGGGTTAGGGGCCGTCCGCCCGGCGTGACGGCGTTGAGCGCGCTAATGAAGCATGTAGGATTATTGATAACGTGGGCCTTCTGAAGGGTTTGGAAGACATACGCTGTTGAGGAGGTGGATTTTCAACGTAACGAGGGATGCTGGGGCGCTGAGAACACTTTAATAGAATAAAGTAGAACAGGATACATAGAATACAGTAGAATAGAATACATATGAAATTGAATTGCCCAATACAAATAAAATGAAACTTTCTCTTTGGTAGAAAAACATAAATCCCATGATAGGTAATTTTTTCTTTGCAACAAATTCCATGGTTGCAATGACCTCAAAATGACCTCACAATGACCTCGCAATGACCACAAAATGACCTCAAAATGACCTGACAATGACCAGAAAAAAAACCTCAAAATGACCTGACAATGACCTCACAATGATCAGAAAAAGACCTGAAAATGACCTGAAAATGACCTGAAAATGACCTCACAATGACCACAAAATGACCTCACAATGAACACACATGCAGGGTAATGCAGTGTACCTGATGCACGCTGCGACCTGTCTGCACCCACCTTTTGATAGGTGAGAGCTAAGTAAAAGTAAAAGAATAAAAAAAAGCGTCCCAAAGCCGATCCATGCACCTGTGTGTACACAATGCCTCGTCCACATGTTTAAAGAAACAAAGCGTGCCTATTCTCCCGGTGTGCTAATTACATAATGAGGTGTTACAGGAGAGTCCTACCAGATCCTTTAATAACGGGCTGCATGGACGTGAGCACAGCTGCTGCTTTATGGTCACATTCTCTGTTTATACCTTTAAAGTGGTAATCCGCAAGATCCCCTTTTTTTGTGTGTGTGTGCCGTCCTTACTGTGGTGTTTCTGCACTGCACTTCCCAGACACTTGTCACTTGTCAGTTTTCACGGCTATACGTTGAATCGGTATTGTGTGTTATCAAAACAGACATTTATTTATATGAAAATGTCACAGATTATTGCTTGAGGTAAATGGTATAATCATAGCACCAGCGTATGCACATTTCTATTTCCTGTACAACATGAATCACTAATGCATAGGCCGCGACATGAAATTCAGTCTGAACAGTTGAACGTGGTGTTGATGGCAGACATGGAGAGAGTGACGCTGCTTACAAGGTAAAAGGGGGTGGAGGCGGGGCGGGGAGGTGCGGTCCTCGGCAGAGCCTCGAGCGAGCACCTCTCATCTCCATCACATCTCGCCCAGATGAAAACGCTGGACTCCACGGATACGAAACTACAAAAGCACAGCGAGGGACGCGGAGTTTTCAAACATGCCAAATCAAAGAGAATGAGGATGAAGAGACAGCGCACCGCTGAACTCAAATTAACTGGAAATCAATATGTGCCTTATATCCCATTGTCATCCCTATCCAACCCCCTACTTCTATGAGAATAGACGTGATTATCGCGCTGTGTACTCCGACTACCTTATTGCAAAGGGACAAAGGAACAGAATGTTCCCATCATGCATCCCTGGGGTATTGTGCTGAAGAGATCCAGGTAAATACACCCCAGCAGAAAGCATTAATACAATACGCTTCTCATTTCCTCTTTGAATAAAACCCATACTCTACTACTGATGTACACTATGGAGTCTGTTACCGCTCTAACGGGGTCACAACATGTGGGACTCCGGCTTACAGCTGCCAGGCACACATACTTTCATTTCACGACTGATCTTTTGGGCCAGAGGATCAAGGCTCATGCTATGGCTTCGCGACATTATTAGGTTGGAGGGCTGAGCACCTTCACAGGAGCTCTGTGTGTACATGGGTTACATTTAGTGATGTAGTAGTTTGTTTCCCTGCATGAGGGACACCCAGCGTGGCTCCTACACCAGGAAGTACGGCTGCTTCGTGATGCGTTCACATACCAGGAAGTAGTTTGGTTATTTTCTAACTGCGGCTAACTAAGTCAACGCATGTATGAACCGCGCTACCGCAGCAGATGAACGTAGTTTCACTCACTTCATGCAGAGCAGACCCAGGAGTTCCTGAGAAGACGCTTCATCACATCCTCTTCATTAGCTTGTATTATTTCAGATGCTATATGCTAGCTCGCTACTCTGCGACGAGGGACGTCTGGCCCGTAAACAGCACACCCGGCGCCCCTCGTGTCTTATTAGGCGCCGATGAGAATCTAATGAGAGAATCCTCGAAAGCGTGGCGCTTAAATCTGCATCCCCTATTCAGTCTGTTAGGGCCCAAGCTGCCGGGGATTGTGGGAGGTGGAGAGGCGGCGTAATAGAGACAAGGTCGCTGCTAGCCGGGGCCCCAAGGTCGGGAGCGTTGTCAGAGAGCCAGCCAGCCAGCCAGCTTGTCATACACCATCTATTTATTATGTTAAGATGGTGATACCAGCACATTCACACCATATAGACTGAATGGAATAGCTTGTTATTCAGTGTGCGAACAGCTTATTGTACTCTAACAGAGGATATCGCAATAAACCTGCTTACTTCTCCTGTTAACACATTTTATCCCTGTTCATTATTCCCGATTTTCCCGAAATAAGGGAAGGGGAGGAGATGGAGAGAGGTTGGATCGGGGGGGGGGAAAGAGATGGAGAGGAGGACGGGGATGGAATGGAGCTATAGCAGATAATGAGAGAAAAAAAAGAAAAGAGGGGATGAGAGACGAGAGGGGCATGTACCGAGGGAGAGAACATGCTTTGAGGACAAGGTGAGCGTATCCCTGCCGGCTCAGAGGGAGCTACCGCAACTGTGGCCTGGTGAACTCTCCTGAGAGGAGCTGACAGATGGATAGCTGGGTAGGTTCCTGTGACTCTGTGGCTCTCAGCGGGGGGAGGGGGGGGGGGGAGGAGAGAGATCTCACGAGGGTGAAGGGGAGAGAGAGAGAGAGAGAGAGAGACAGGAGAGTATCAAATCCAAGAGCAGCAAGTCGATACTCGTGTCCTTGTGTTCTTCCCAAATTGTCTTGTAGAGAACAAACTCAGAGACAACGCATCTTGACAGGTTTATATGAGCTGAGAGCAATCAGTTGATGACTAGGTGTTTATTTTCTCTCTGCACTAGAGACTAGAGCTCTTTGGACACGATGCATTTCAACCAAGTCACCATTTCAATGCATCCTTGGTTGAAAGTAAACTTGTTTCTTTGTTTCTTTGTTTTGTAACGGTGCTTCGGCCTACAGGCGTGACATCAAACGCATCACGGAGGACACCAGAACATATGGAGAAAGACCTAAAGGCAGAGAAAGAGGATAGGCGGGTTTCCATCCGAGTGTTTTCATGCACATCATGAGAAGTTGAAAGTAAATGGCAAAATTGGATCGCTGCTAAATATCCCCTAAAGGGTTTTCATGCTCGCTGGAGGCAGAAACGTGTTTTGTGAATAAAACAGTATGTGATAAATAGTGATGGGAAATGTCTCTGCCAGGGAGATAATGAGGCTTAGTTCAGTTTCCTTATCCAACAACTCAACAACTCAACAACTCAACGTTGGATACTCTGAATGTCTGTCCACTATGGCGCTATATCACTCCCGCGTTGGCCTGTGTTGTGCTTGGACGGACGTCACTCGACGCCAAGTGCATTTCTTTGTCTTGAAATATGCCCGGCATTATCTGAAACAATAAGCTGCCCCAATAATAATAAATTCTTGAAATTTTTCCTCGTGACAGTTGGATGGAAACACAGCCAAGGAGAGAGAGAGAGAGAGAGAGTGAGCGAGAGAACAAGGGAGGGAAAATGGAAGGAAAAGACACAGATGGTGAGATAGTTAGAGGAGAGAGCCAGCCAGAGAGAGTGGGAGAGAGAAACAGGTGTTTACTGAGGAGGAAGAGGAAGAGGCCTCTTTCCATTCAGCGTTTGCAGAGAGAGAGAGAGAGAGAGAGAGAGAGAGAGAGAGCGCTTCAGGGGATGTATTACTTTACATTACAGCATCAGATCCAGCATAATCAGCCTTTAAGAGCATTGACCAAACCTTAACGTCTTTAGCTGAAGAGGAAGGAATCGATGAGAGGGGGGGGGGGGGGGGGGGTCCCGCCAGGTCAGCCAGCCTGAGAGGGCGTTTTTTAAAGAAGTCCTCCCGGGTGGCCACTTCAAAAACCTGCGGAGGTACTTCCTTTTTCGTCTAAGTTTAGAGCCCCGCCGCCGCAAATTAGACCTGTGAGTTGTCTCATGGCGGACGAGGCTTCCCCAGGCGGAACGAGAGAGAGCGGAGAGGTGGGATTTCCAGGAGGGAGTGAAGGCACCGCCGCCGCCGTCCTGCCCTCTCCACTTAGTGTGATGTTAACCTGTCCAAGTCCCGCCGGGCCCACCCCACTTCCCCTCGCCTCCCCTCTAAAAATAAACCGGTGCCGGGTGAAGGAGGAGGTTCTACCCCCCCCCGCGCGCCACCCGCCTCCTCCCCCCGGGGGAACCAGATCCCCCATCCCCACCTCTTCCTGTCTGCGTGGTCTCAGATCGCCCCGCCCGCCCAGGAGGGGGAGGCGGTGATGTCAGCGCCGGCGGAGAGGTGATTAATCTAATCAGGTAATTAAGCGTTTGCTTGGGTAAACAACACATGAGGTAAGCTGTTTCTGTCCGGGGGGAGGGGAAGGTGGGTGGTGGGGGGGGGGGGCTGCCACGCTGTCACAACACAACTCAACGCTTTAATTCAAACTCCGAAACATGCAGGAGGAACGCGGGAGACAATTATAGCCAGCGTCGGACGGACAATACAACGGGGGGGAAAAAAAGAAAAGCTGCAAGCCATTAAGGATTAGCGGGAAAACAGCGACGGCAAAATGATGTATGAGAATAACAACGAATGATAAGAAACAAAAAAGTACGGGGGCAGAGTGGATGTTTTTTTCCTCTGGGTCACGGCTGCACGGCGTGAACGTTGAGAGCGTTGAGCAAACTTCCTGGAATTCAGCGGAAACTTTGGAGGATTTCATGGAAAGCTCTGTCTCTGCTTTAAAATATGTTTTTGTTTTTTTTACCCACTCTCCTCTTCAAGTCTTTATTTGACATTCAATCAATTATTTGGCAAAAAAAACCAGCTCAGTACAGATGTAATTACACCGTACACAAAGCCCCGAGATGAAAGGAGGAAGACGAGACGTGGACACGGAAACAGGAAGAGGAGCAGCGATGAAGATAGCGGTGTGAAGCGATATTCCACACCACAGCGCCTCGACGCGACGGAGCGGAGGGAGGAACGCTCAGTCAAAAGAACAACAAATGCTGCACGGCGTGAACGTTGAGACCGAGCGTTGAGCAAACTTCCTGGAATTCAGCGGAAACTTTGGAGGATTTCGTGGAAAGTTAACCTCTGTCTGCTTTAAAATATGTCTTTCCTTTTCAACTTAAGTCTTTATTTGACATACAATCAATTATTTGAAGGATTCTCATTAGGAACAACAGACACACACACTGCCAAAAAATCCCTTCTACTCCTTAGCTTTTATTTTTCCTACACCTATTTCCTGGTTATCCTCGGGTCACGCTAACACAGTCAGACCCTTACCCTCCTCGCTGCGTGTTGAGCTCAAGCTTCTTCTAACATTTTCAATTACTGTACGAGTGTCAGCTACACGCCTACCATCTAAACGCAGATGTAAAAGGAAGTGAGAAATCAGACAGTAGCTCATTCTAGCGAGCTAAACCTGCAGCAGATTGGACTGGGATCACCGGGATCACCCGGCGCAGAGGAAGCACCGGGGAGTTGAAAGTACGTGAGCAGGACTCATCCGTTGTTATTCAGTCCAAATGCCAACTTCAAGCTTTCCTTGTCTATTTTTGTAAAGACTATACCCCGGGCTCTCTTTACTTTCGGAAAATTGCAGCCGTTCCTGGAGATGTGAGAGAAAAACACAGTGATTTTGTTTAAAAGCTCTGCAGGTAAAAAAAAAAAAAAAAAAAAAGTGAGCCGTAATTTCACTGTAGATTTTTACGGCGTTCCTTCTTCGAAAACAATTCTTCTCCCAAGTTTTCGAACCGCCGTGTGAAGACACGCGGTCCAACAAAGACATCCGACTAGTCTCGGTTCTCTTCCATGGATGGAGCCCGCACATCGTTTAATCCACGAGTTAATTTTTTAACAAGACAAGTCCTCGAGGAGACGTTCTAAAAACACTCACACTTTAATTAAATCTATAAAAATTGCTCTTCTCAAATGTATGAACACCTTAAAAAAAAAAAAAAAGTTGGAAGCAGTGAGTAATAAGATGGAAATTGCTTTTCAGTGACTGGCGCAGTGGTGACAGGATGGGGTTTTTCCTCACCCTTCCTCACCCTTCCCCACCCATCCTAGTCCAATATGGCACACCCAATTTTGCCATTTTACAACCGCCACCCTCTAAAAAAAAAGAAAAGAAAAAGTTGCACAATAGAAAGTTTGATGGGTGAAAAGCGAGCGGCGTGTCAAGCGGCCCCCGGTCCTCCCGTGTGCTACCAGAAGTGGCTCTGCTGCTAAGCTATTTGATTATCTCTGCCTCTGAGGGCCTTCCTGTCCGCCGAGCGCCCCTCTCTCTCTCTCTCTCTCTCTCTCTCTTTTAGCCAGCAGCGCTCAGCAGATGTTTCGGCGGAAGCAGTAGTCATGGCTCCTGCTGTTGCTATGAGACTAGGGGGGAAAAAAAGCGTTTAGCGGCACAGCACGCCTTTTCGCTAAAGTAGAAATGTTTTTGACTCGAGGCGTGCTGAGTGCAATAAACAGGAGCACGACAACGCTGTTTACTTCCTGTTACTTGCTTGATTGACTGATCCGACTGAATTCGTTCCCCTCAAAACGTTACCTGCGACGCGACGCTGATATGATGCACGGCGAAGGAAAGCCCGCCTCCAGCGCCGACAGCTCAGTACAGGCGTAATTACACCGTACACAAAGTATAATGTCTCGCCCCGAGATGAAAGGGAGGAAGACGAGACCTGGACGCGGAACAGGAAGAGGAAGAGGAACGATCAGGAGATGAGGAACGATATTCCACACCACACCGCCTCGACGCGTTAAGGAGCCGCTTAGTCAAAAGAACAACAAATGACCAACAGGTGTCTGGAGGTAGTGCGCATACACACACACGCACACACACACGCACACACACACACACTCAGCTTGGCTAAAGGCCTTTCATTGCCCCCCCCCCCTCCACCACCACCCCCCCGCCATCTCCTCATCTTCTCTCCTTTCACGAGGGGAGCTTTCCATCGATGGAGTCATGCTTGCCTGACTCCCTCTTTTGCCTCCCTCCCCCGTCCCTCCCCCATCCTCCCCCACCCTGCCCTGTGCTATTGGTCTGCAATGGAGCATGGCGGCAGATGAGGTCCTTTGACACACGGACAGAAATACAAGAGCGAGCGAGCGCAAATAAAAAAAAGCGGTGCGCCGACGCGATCGCAACAGCACGACTCGCAAAAAAAACAGAGTGCACACCATGCACGCAAGCATGCTCTCTCACACACACACACACACACACACACACACACACACACAGCCTCCTCTGGTGTCTGACCTGTTAGGCTGCAGAATAGTGTCGTTGCTCTGGGTAATGTGATCCCAGCTCTTCTCTTTGTGGTGCTAATGTATTTGGAGTCCCCCCCCCCCCCCCCACCCTTGGGGCAGCAATTATTTTTTATCAGCCTGTGAAAGTTAGTTAAGCGCTACAGAGGGGGGGGGGGGGGGGGGGGGGGGGGTGAACAGGGTGGTGCAGGGAGGCAAGGGGGGGGCTACAAACTGCCCTCAATGCCCCTCGGAGATGACAACCAGACCCCCCCCCCCCCCCCCCCCCCCCCCCAACACACACACACGCACAAACACCGAGGAAGCATCCATTATTATCGCTGGAGGATTTTCCCAGACTTGCAGAACGACCGAGGGCGAGAATTCAAAACAAATTAAGTCATCAAGGAAAAAAAGGGGGACGGGGGAGGGAGGAGGGACAGGAAAGGGAAGAGGGGGGTAATTGAGAGATACCCGATGATAAGATAACGAGCGTACTAGCTTCTCTGAACCCCCGTCTGCTTTAATTCGCTGTCTTCTGAACTGGTACACATCGCCCCGTCCTCCCCCGCCCCCCCCCCCCCCCTCCCCCGCTGAGCGGCGTCTGGTGAGGTGGCTCCCAGCGCTATGACGGCGTGTCAGTGAACGCTTCATCAGTCGTCTCCACTCACATGCTCAACCAGCTAATTGGCTTAATGCATGCTGTTGTTAAGTGCATTAAAGCTCGTCAGTGTACACGAGTTGAAACGACCTTTAGCGGCCCCATGGCGTCCTGGTCGCCCCGCGCAACCGGAGAAGAAACATCTCCTTTCCACGCAAAATAACGCCAACCTGGTGACGTTTTGATATGCATGCATGTTTGTTTTGCTGCTGCTCTGAAAGCGCACAGGAAGTGATGCGTTTTACGTTTACGGTTTTGTTTGGAATCGATAGGAGAAGAACTGGGTAGTTAGCGTGAGCAGCGATAGCCACCGCGGCTGAACAGACAAGGAAAAGAGCGCCACCTACAGGAAGTCAAAACTCCATCAACAGGAAACCTGAGGAGAAAGACGTCACAGTGCTGGACACGCTGTTTGATTGACAGGTGATCACATGTACTGCTTTCGAGAAAACTTTTCCCCCACTGCTAACTTATAACGTATAAAAGCGTTAATATTTTTTTCTGACTCCTCAAAGTTAAATGATTAATTTCCCCAGAGTTGATTGGTCAAATGATGATCAATAGCTAGGTTGGTTTTTAGGTTACCGGGTGCATTAGTTTCACCATCGTGGAAAAGATCTGACACTGAACATCTGAAATGTGAGCTGCACTCAAATGCACACCTGTGAAGTGAAGGCAGTCTGCATGTGTGTGTGTGTGTGTGTGTGTGTGTGTGTGTGTGTGTCAGAAAGAGAGAGAGAAAGAGAGAGAGACTAAGAGAAAGGGCAGGTGATAAGAATGCCATTGGAGATGGTGAGAGGGTTGTAACCGAGAGGCACTAAAAGCTTTTAGGGTCTTTGTGTCTGTGTGTGTGTGTGTGTGCGTGTGTGTGTGTGTATGAAAGAGAGAGAGAAAAAAAGAGTGTGTGTGTGTGCAGGGTTGGGAGCTCCATTATCGCTCTGTCAGGGTGCGCAGGCCTGGCGTCATGGGTCTAAAGGATCACACAAAGACGCCACTGTGAGGGCAGGTGAACCTCACACTGATACACACATTTACACACACACACACAGTTATCTTGTTATTATATTTAGATAATTTTAGGACACTGACTTACATTCACATCGTCAAGGGTCGAAGTAATGAATAATTTTTACTCTTGTTGCTGTGAATGGTTTTATTGTTCACTTATATATATTATTATATTATATATTTATTTATTTTAGTAGATTTAGAAGTCACTTATTTTAGTTCCACTGAAGTATTTACTTTCATTAATTTCAGAGTACACATTTTGTAACCTCTCCGTTAGCATTGCATCAGAAAGTCAAACCTGAACAAGCACGTGAAGGAAATGTTCAGTTATTAACGTGTAATGTTAAATGTCAAATTTATCCATGACAGTAACAGTTATTATTAGTTTGCTTTAGCCTGGTTGGTATCTAGCTAGTTTTCTAGCTTTGTTGTTAGCTACTTTGGTAGCTTTGTTGTTAGCTAGTTCGCTAGCTTTGTTGTGAGCTAGTTGGATAGCTTTGTTGTTAGCTAGTTGGATAGCTTTGGATAGCAACTAGCAAAAGAAACATCAGTGTCGTTACAGTATTGGATCATGGGAAATTTCATGTTTTCTTTAATCACAGTTTGAATACTTACATGTATTTCATAATCTTTTTTTTTAGCAACTCAGTAAGTTTCACTGTGAGTACATTTTAAATTAGCTACTTTTTACTTTAGTAGTATATTTTTACACCAGTAACTTAACTTCTACTTTTACAGTACTTCTACTTTAATATGTTGGTACTCTTTATTCTCACATAAATTCTAGCCCTTAGCCCTAACACTAACTCTGATTTTAACCATATACATAACCTAGATCACACACACACACCCTCACACAGCTTTCTTTTGAACAGAAAGTGCGTAAGCCAACTGTGTACCCCGCTACAGTCAGCCAGTAGCTACACGCTAGGCTACACGCCAGGCTGCACTCGTCTACGCCGTGACCTTCAGCTGGCGATAACTCCTCCTCAAACACGACTGATCTGCAGAGAGGATCAGGTAACGCCGGCTGCAGTGATTCCACTCCTCCTCTGGGTCCCTTGCTTCCTCTCTTTCTTATTCTCCATGTCTTCTCCCTCTCCTCCTTACCCTGCCTCCCCCCCATCCTCCTTATCTCTCTCCACCTTCCTGGTTCTCATTCACCCTGCGTCTTCTCTCTACATCCCACCCCTATCTCTCCTTCCCCATCTCTCTCTCTCTCTCTCTCCCCCCCTTCTCCTTGTCGCTGCCTTCATATCCTCATCCTCTCCTCTCAATCCCACGACGGCTAAATCCCACTTTATCCCTCCTCCAGTCTATACGTCCAATCTGTCTATCTTCCTTTGTCTTTCTGTCTTGTTACTCTCCTTACCCCTCATCCTCCCTGTCTGTCTATCCGTCGGCTGCTCTCTCTCTCTCTCTCTCTCTTTCTCTCTCTCTGTATAAATACCACTTGTTTCCCCTTTCTACTGTACCCCTCCCTCCTCCCCTCGCTCCTCCTCCCATCGCTCCCTCTGTGTACCTGACTCTAAGCCCGTTAAAACCCGAGGGCCGCGGGGGGTTTTAAACTTTTAATTGTTTGAAATTGGATAGAGCGAGAGGGAAGAGGGGGGGGGGGGGGGGGAGGAGGGGAAAAGGGGGGTTGGGGGGAGAGGTGGGGGTTTGGGCTGACAAAGGGTTTAAATTTTTGTTTTTCCTTTCCTCCTTGTCACCTGGCGGCAATTAAACTCATGACAACCCTTTTCCCCTGGGAAAGAGACCTGACACACACACAAGGAAAAGAGAGAAAAAAGAGTTAGTTGTTTTAAAAACAAAAAAGAAACCCCAAAAAAGGAGTGGAGCCAATTTTGTCAGTTGGAATATTTCAACACCAGTGGATCACTCGTCTCTTTGAAAGGGACTTTTCCCGGGTCAAAACACTCAAAGGATCCTTGGGGGAAAGGAGTTTGGGGGGGGAGGAAAAAGATGAAACGGGGTTGCCGCCCGGGCTGATTTAAATTTTCTCTTGGGTGCGTGAAAATTGGCATGGTTTTAAAACAAAAAAGGGGTTTTCAAAGATTTTATGTGTGGGGTGTGTGTTGGTCCTTGGGGAACAGGGTTCGGGGGGATTTATTGGTGTTTTTTTTTAAAAAAAAAAAAAGTCTTTTAAAAAAACAGCTAAAAAAAAAAACGGGCGGTCTGAGGCCCCCCACACTCAAAATTTCCGGGGGGGGCCAAACAGAGCCAGGGTTTTATATTTTAAACCCGCATTTCATCACTCCTTTGGCATTGGCCCCGTCCCTCTTTTTTTCCAGCCATTTCTTATTTAAACTCACGCGACACGACAAACAATGGGGGCCCCCATGGCGTGTTGTTTTTAAAACCCTTTAAGAAGAAAAAAAAAAAACAACGCCCCCCATTTAACAAAATGTTTGGGGTGGAGAGAGAGAGGGGAGAGAGAGAGAGGGGAGTTTAAGGGGTGATTAAAATAAAAGGGGGAGGGGGAACCAGGGCGGGGGTGAGGGTTTTTCCAGTAGCTGTTCACCTCATTTCCCTAAAGGTCTGGGGGGGTCTTTGGGGCTTGGAAGGGTTTGGGGGGGGGGTCCCTTTTTTTAATATGGGCTCCCAGTTGGGTTCCCGTCTGGGTTTCTCTGGGTTCCCTCCCTCCCCCTTTCCCTTTCCCCCCTTCCCCCAAAATTTCCCCCGAATATTTTTTTCCCTTTCCCGTTTCTCTTCTTTCCCCCGGGGATTTTTTTTTTAAAGTTTTATTTTTGGGGACCTTACTGTTTTTTGTTTGTTTGTTTGTTTTTTATGTTGTTTTTTGGGGAAAAATTTTTTGGGGATGTTTCCTTCTTTGGCCAGGGCCCCGCTTTGAAAAAAGATGGAAAAAAACTCAATTTATTACCCTGGTTAAAAAAAAGGATAAAAAAAGGGAAAACTCGACCTTTTAAAACACTGTTTTTAAAAAATTTATTTTGGTTAGGGATGGAATTCTGCTGTTGTTGTTTTTTTGTGGTGTATTTTTTTATTCCTGGGGGTTTAATGTTCCCGATGTGAAAGGATTTTGACGGCCCCGTGAGATTTTCCCCGCAAAAACCCATTCGTTAATGGAGTTTAATAGCAGAACATTTTTCATCTCTTTAAAAGTGGTTTGTGGGGTCAGCCCCTCAGAATCAAAGAGCAAGGGCTTCCTTCCAGAAAACCCCCATTTTTCACCCCACCCTCAAACAATTTATACCCGGCCCCGAAGAAATCCATCATAGAGGAAGAGAGACCGATTCCCGGCCCCGGCCAACCCCAATTTGAAACATAAAAGCAATACGAAAAATTAAAGGGGCATGTTGTGTTTTGAGGGGCCGGGCCCCGCGGGAAATGCTAGTATTTATGTGCCCATATGCCCCTTTTATTGGAAAACCCAAAAGGTTCAAGCCCCGTTCCCTTTGGGGGGGGGTGTCCCAAAAAGCCAAATTTTGGGAAAAAATTAGGAAATCACCCCAAAATAGGATTGAACTTTAAATGAAGGGGTTCGCCTTCCAATTTCTCCATGTTGGAGGTTTAAACGGAGAGCATGTTGCAGCAACAAGACATCCCGTTTTCCTGATGGGACCTGAACATGACATGAGAGCAGAAAGATTGTCAGTGACAGAAAAAGAGGAAGAGAGAATACAACTGGAGGAAGGGAGAGAAGAGAGAGAAACAAGCATGGGGGGGAGGGCAGAGAGAGACAGGGAGAAAGAAAAGGGAGGAGAGAGAACGAGAGTCAGAAGATAGAAACGAT
The DNA here is from genome assembly GCA_034670385.1 of Hoplostethus mediterraneus. Taxonomy (NCBI): domain Eukaryota; kingdom Metazoa; phylum Chordata; class Actinopteri; order Trachichthyiformes; family Trachichthyidae; genus Hoplostethus; species Hoplostethus mediterraneus. Next base: position 6,023,953 of record JAXDDW010000014.1, read on the forward strand.
GTTGATTGCAGAGTAAGACGAAAGAGAGGGAGTGGAAAAAGTGAGAGAGACGGAAACAAGTTCACATCAAACGACAGCTGCGACCCTGGGGAACCTTTAATTGGCCTCCTGGTCGGGATCCAATCACCGGGGGGGGCGGGAATTACAGATGATTGGATAGGTAAGGCTCACGGGCAAGCCAGCTGTTGGAGGGACTTCCAATCAATTTCTTCTTCTTTGGTTCTTCCCCAAAGCCCTCTTCCCAACCTCCACCCAGAGACACTTCAACAATAAGAGTCTCAGCGTCTTGCTCAAGGGCACTGTGACAGCATACCTGGCCGGTTGAGGGTTCAAGCTAGTTGATGCTAGGTCATGCTAACCTCCGGGCCACCACCCTGCCGATCTTAGCCCTTTGGACTTCCTCCAAAACTCAAATGTGATTGAATCCTCATTACCGCCCCCCCCCCCCCCCCCCCCCCCCCCCCCCCCTTTGCCCTCGACCAATGCAGCCATTTCAGCTTTAGCTTTAGGTCTTCAATCAAGAACGCCATTGTTCTGCTCCCACCTGACAGCGGGAGATAGTGCACCGGGGGGAACCAACTTGAGACGCGTTAAGTACTAGCCCTAATAGAGACGTTGAGTGACTTTGCTCCATTGTCACCGGCTTGTCGGATTAAATGAAGCTAAGCGATTAGGACGCGTCCATATTGCTCTGTAATTGTGGTGCGTATTGTTAAAACTGCAATTGTCCCAATCTAAATCAACCATGTGACTTCAAAGATGAATAACAAGCAACTAAGAGGAGCTTCCTGCAGGAAGGGACTCACTTAGTGTGGTGGAGTTCATACCTTATCAAGAGAATACACTGGAGTTCACTGGATGTCTGGTCAGCCTGTGACTGCAAATACCCATCCAGGATGGTACTGTAAATATGACTTCTTTATCAATTTACCTCAATAAGAGATGAAGGAGAGAAAAAGACAACAACAACAAGAATGGACAGGCTGTAGAAAGCAGTCACTGGTCACAAACAGACAACATCAACATTTTCAAACAACCCTTTGCGAGTAAATCATTGGTTTACAAGGTGAAGCAGGAGTGACAGCTGATTTCTACCAATCAAAGAGAACACACAGCAGATTGGCCCCGCCCTGCCACACCTGCACCTTGTTTCGGGACTGTGATTGGTTCATGAAATGCTTCACGACCAAGGCACTTAGACCGACTGCCTGATCTGAACGTCTTCCAGGCTCTTGCCTTACAGAGTGGACGAGAGGTAATGGTCAATAATCAATTGACTCCTGAATAAACATTTGTTTATTCCTTCCCCTGGTAACCCTGTATTTATCGTCGATGCGATGCATCGAAGTGTACATAAAGGGCTCAAAAAGTCTGCGAGAGCGCCCTCATGCACTTGACGATTTGACATTGGGACAGCCCCTAAACCCTCACTGAACTTGGCGGGAACGCTCCGCCAAGTCCGTGAGTCCGTGAGGGGGGACGTTGGGATTGGGCCGTACAGTGTATTAGAAAGCAGCCATACTGAAGATGGCGTGACGTGTTTGGTTCGTCTGCAGCCCGGCAGCATCCAGGTTTCAAAATTCAAACACGCCTCACACGATGAAGCCACCTCAAGGTCACTCGAACTTGACGAGCTGACGAGTGAATTCCTGAACGCCGGGTTGATGATTGACAGCTCATATAATTCTATCCCCAACCCCATTAAAACACCATACGTCTTTTTCAGTGAGTGTACACTGAGGAGGCGAACAGCAGGAGCAGGAGGAACCTGTCATCTGAGATCACTCGACTCCGGGGACTCAGAAAGGTGCTGCGCCGCTCGGATAGCACCCCCCCCCCCCAACTGTCTAACCAGAGAGAGAGAGTTTCGAGCGGTGCCTTATCCAAGCGTTCAGCTAGGTGTCACACCTCTTCCATAGTTGCTCTGCGCTTTCACACTTCCTGGGCAATCTGGTTTACATTAAAGAAGTCAGGCGAGGGGGAAGAGGTTTATACGCTGAGTGTATGTGTGAGTTTGTGTATATACACACCCGTCCAGACAGAGAGAAACCCAGGGAGAGGTGAGAAGTGAGGTTTCCAGTAACGTGTCCAGCTGTACGGCCATGTTGACTGGGAGCTATGTGCAGACTCGTCTCTCAGTCCCAGCTGAAGGTAATTGTGTAATTGAACATGATAAATGTCCTGGCGTCCATGTTTGCACATTTGCATGTGTGTGGTTTTGTGTTATCACAGTGTGTGTGTGTGTGTGTGTGTGTGTGTGGGCGGTGATCCAGGTATACCTGCTAGGATACTAAAAACCACCAGAGGTTTTTTGTTCCTTTCCGCTCATGTTTTTCCAGCCAGTTTTTCTGATGCTGTATTGCGACATGCAGCTACCTGACTTCCTGTGAACGGCGCCTGGCAGAGGTGGAGGAGCGGGGAGTGTTTTGAACATTAGCTGGTTGTTTGATACTCAATATGGTGTCAGTCGGTATGGTTTTTTTATTTACTCACATCTATCACATTGGTACCCCTTCCTGCGCCTGGTACAACCGCCGCCTTCCCCTGTTGATGCTCAGTGGTTGTTTTTCCACAGAGGGGGAGGAGTCAGTCGGAGGTGACCAGATTTTCTTTTGGCAATAAGACAAGAAACACTTTGTGGTCTTTCATTCAGTGTATTTGAAGGAAGCGGGGAGATTGGTAGCAACAACTGAAATTTGATTGGTTCTTAATGTGACCACAACTTGGCTATGTAAAAAAAAAAACCTTTTGTAGGAGAATACAAAAATGAAAGCTTGAAACTGGTGATTTATATTTAAGGTAGGAAAAGAAAAAGAAGGCATGGAGGGAAGTGAAGTCTTTTACTTTCACTATCCTTCTAGTAACAAGTGTGCATCTCTACCCCTCAGGCCACGCCCCCTCGACTGGCAGTGAAGGAAACGTGTCAGAATGTGTACATCCACATCATACTTAACTTGTCTGGGATCAATACAATTACCTTCAGAATAAAATCAACACCTAATAAAACACAGCAGTGAGATTCAATGAAATCGACCGCAGGAAATAAAAAAAGCAGCAAAATGTCAAAGGCAAAAGTAAACAAGCTCACCGGGGGGCCGCGACACCCGCCGAGCTAGCATACGTCCAATATGGAGTAATTGAGAGTGAGAGACAGCTAGATGCAAACAGAGCCACTGGTCTGCTAATTCTTATTAGCCTGGGGCTGTAGACTGCACACACACACACACACACACACAAACACACACACACACACACACACCGCTGGGATACCAAAACTCAGATGCCCATACACCCACATATGCTGCTGATGTAGCATAGCTTTCACTGATCAGCATCTTATTGCGTAACATGTCTCTGTGCTGGTTTTTTATGTTTTTTTATCTATTTATTTATTTATTGTTATTATTTAGTTATTGTTGTGCAGCGCCTTGTTGTGCAGCCAAGTGATCTGATTGGTCAAACAGGTGTCACTCCACCATTGGTAAAAATTAGAATTGATAAAACATTTCCATGGTAACGAAGAAGCAAAACGTGTCTTAGCAACACTGCTGACGAAAATGTTTTCATCTCTCAGCTCTGCTATGCTACTATATCAGTTATAGTTATATATATCAGTTATATATCAGTTTACATCCACATCACAAACAAATTAGATTTTATTCTTTATTTATTCTTTATTCGGTTCTATTTAAGTACGGCGGCTGCAGAAGTGCAGGATGCAGGATGAAACACCTCACACTGGTCTAAACATGAACACACAAAGCTGGTGAATTGTTCCCAGTAGCACCAATGTACCGCAGCATCTTGATCAAAGTATCATCATCAATAATCCCATCAGTGGATCTGTTTTGAACGGTACCGTCACGCCCCTCGGCCCGTCACGCCCTCACCCGTCCTAACGACACCTCACCTCTACACATGGAGTAATTAGAGAATTATGAAAGGCTGAGGTGACGCTGACCTCATTACAGGGAGGGAGATCGACCTAACGACCCGTGACTGATGAAGGCCTCCCTGTCTCCCCCCCGGGGGAGGAAAGCTGTCCCCAGAGAGAGAGAGAGAGAGAGAGAGACTACCGCCTATAGTAGCAGTCTTTATTTAATCCTTGTAGCATAACCGTCTCTGTCCGGTGAAAACCTTGTAACTCGCGGCTCCCCGGTGGCTCACCCAGTAGCACCAGAGTAGAGCGCCTCCCGCAAGGCTCAGTCCTCTCCACAGCTGACCAGGGTTCAAATCCAGCATGTCTTCCCCTCTCTCTCAATAAAGGCAAAAAAATTGTCTTTAAAAAAAACCTTGTAACTCAGGTTGTAAAATGGTTTTGGGAAGTTCAATTGAAGATTCCCATGTTCCTCTACACCTTGAGTCATTTCCACGGACCTTGGACTTATGAAACCTTTTCAAAACCAGTTACATGCAGCTCAAGACGAGGCTGTTCATGGTTTGCAGGCTAACAAAAAGTGCCATAATGCAGAGAGCCGGGTCGACGTGGTGCAGCGAGGTTCTGACAATTTTCGATTTATCAGCGGGGTGTGGGCGTATACCCCGTGGTGTGTTCATGCCCTCCAGCTCCACCTCGGTAACAAACTCTGCAAACTGTAAAACATATCTTCCCCATCTCTCGTTTTCTCATTTTGTTTGTCCTCCCGTTTGAGTCCCGCGTGTCCCGTGATCGTCCGCCCTCTTCACATCATCGTCTTCCACTCTGACAGCAATTCTCTCTCTCTCTCTCTCTCTCTCTCCGCCCGGACACCCATCGGTGCGTTAGATATCAGACCTGGCTGATAGCTGACGAGGGTGACAGATGCTTTCACTGGAGGCTGGAACGAGAAAATAAAAGCCTCTCGCCCCGAAGACTCGGAGGCTGAACGCCGGCGGTGTACGCAGGCTGGATTAGGACGCCCACTGATACCTGCTGGACCACGAGGGTGATTAAACGCCCATGCTCGTCTCTGCCTGTGGTTGATGTGGACGGGGGTCTATTGTGCTGCTGCTGAACACGAGCTGAGAAATGTCAGTCTGCTTTCAGAAATAGAAACCACATACATCCATTCGGAGGTATTTTTCAACAGCCAACATATCTGCAGCGGTAAAGGTAATCCAGCTGGAACACGGTTGGCTCGGATTACCTAACAGTACACAATCTGAAATAACACTAAACCCTGCTACATGTTACCAGTGTGTCAGGTGTGTACATGCATGAATCCTTTCAATGATGTTGGGGACGTTTAGGGGCGTGTGTTATCCGCTGGGGGCGTGGCCAACGGTCAACTGGGTTGTGGCTATCGAGGTGAGGCTAGCGGCCACAGAGCAGGAAGGTCATGACAACAACCAAAATGGCAGAAAGCGGTCGTCAAGCTAAACGTGCAACAATCAAGACAAAAACACGACGGACATCAGCCTGTTTTGTCTTTTTGATCGGCTGTGTTTCAACTCAGACGGCTCATCAGGATGATTGACAGGTGACAGGGGTGTGAATTTGGCCGAATGAAGGGGAGGAGGGCGGGACTAACGATACATTTTTGCTGATTCAAGACAGTTTAATCTACTTTATCTTTAGATTTTAACATTTCAGAAATATGTCACATGCTGAAGCTGTCAGTAATATAAATGGAGAGTTTTGTGATTTATTGTTGGCTAGAGGTGTAGAACAATTAAGGAACTCCACCTATGGTCCAATGTGGTGGAGGTAAATTCGGCGAAGGAAAAGTAAAGGAAGTAAAGGAAAAGTAGGTTGCGGGGGAGACAGACGTGGGTGTCGCTGTGGGAGGAAGAAAAGCAGGGAGGTAGAAAGGAAGAGGCAACAGTAAAAGGTACGAGAAATGAAAGCAAAAACTTTCCAGCAGTCCCCGAAACACAAATGTCAAGGTACAAAAAACAAGAAGGTACAACACACCGATCACATTCAAAGACAAAGAGAGACACGGAGACGGAGACGGAGAACGTTCCGGGTGGGAAATATTCCACAGAATTCAGAGCATGAAGCCTCGCCGGGACTGGAGGGGGGAGGGAAGGAGGGATGGGAGGAGGAGGAGGGGGGAGATATCTGTCAAAGCAAGCAAAAGAGTGCAGGGCCTACAAAACCCGAAACAGGAGAAGTGAAACTGAAGAAACCTGAGAAACGCCGTCTTAAGTGCGAGTGATTTCTGGGACTCCAGAGATGATTATGTTGAAACGTAGGAAAACACACGCTCGCCCCGGAGCCGCCGCGCCAAGAACAGCACAGCGTGATTGGAAAGGTGGTGTTGCTGCACTTACCCTTAATAAGGCAATATCCACTTCTCAAAAGTATGGCCGCTAGATCAAGAGACAGGCTGAAACCGAGGAGAGTGTGTGTGTGTGTGTGTGTGTGTGTGTTTTCTGCTGAGTGTGTGTTCTTCTGTCTGAGTGGGTAAAGGGAGTCTTGCTCAAGGACAAATGTACCTACTGATGTGTAGCTTTTGTCTTTATTTATTTATTTATTTATGGCGCCAATTGATGACATCATAGAACGAAAAAGGAGTCGCGTATGTGTTTTATTCAACTGATCTATTTCGATACAAAGTTTTAAACATCAATACGTCATCGTCACGGTAACGGTGATACCGCGGGGATAATTGCAGTCAACAAGCGAGACCGCGGTGGACGTGACGGACGGCCTCACGCCGCCGTTGCACCGCGTTTCCCATGAGCCTCCCTGCGGTGGAGTTGCGCAGTCGGTACCTGGAGTAGATGAACGTCGTAACCTTGTGATGTTTGCTGACAACTGTTGTTATAGCGTGACGTGTCAAAAGGTCTCGGGGGGGGTCGAGGTCAGTAGAGGTAGGGAGGCTTTTGATACATCACTTCAACAAACTTAAACCTTAAAGACTCACACACACACACACACACACACATTTGAGTATACAAACACACACACAGACCGCCACTACACCACGTTCAGACGTACAACCCATTCTTACCGTGACCCTTGAAGCCGCCGCGGTGAGGTGAGGTGAGGCGGCGACCGTAAACCCCCGGTTCCCACGGCCAGGCCGGCGTGCGGTGGACCGAAGCGTGATGACGGACGTCTGGCCCACATGAATGCAGCTTCCCGAGGCGGTTCGCGTCGTGGGTGTTTAATTGGGTGTTTGCATTGTTTTCCAAAATTGCCACAATTGCAGCCCCGGGGTGGGGGGGGGGTTCGGCGACACCAGCTCCACGACCAACACTTTCATGCTTTTCTCCCTCTTTTTCCTTGATTTTCTTTTCTTCTCTCTCTCTCTCTCTCTCTTGCTTTCTCCCACCAGCTCACATTTTGATTGGCTCTGAGTGGGTAGCGGACTGGCCTGTTGATTGTGATATTCCTGACAGATTGTAAGCAGCATCATTCTCCTTAATGACAATTTCTCTCTCTCTCTCTCTCTCTCTCTCTCTCTCTCTCCGTCTCACTATCTCCCTCGTCCTCTGCCGGGCTGAGGTAGATAGGCCGACGCCGCTGAAACGAGCGCGGTAAACCGCCGCCCCCGGGCGCCTCTCGTCGCCTCGCTTAACGAGAAAACGGAGAAACGAACGAGGGCCTCGTCAGAAATAAACGGCAAATAAAAACACAATCACAGAATCACAGTCATACGTTTGTCTTCATCCATTTGAAACACCCGGGAGGAGGGTGGAGGGTGTTGTGATGGGTTAAAAAGTGAAGCATTATGATTGTAATGAAAAGATCAATCAAATCTCACAATGACATCATCACATGAAAGAGTACAAGTCCTTTCTTTTTGTCTTGTGACCCGTGACCCATATATATAGGTGTGTGTGTTCGCATCGTGACTTCCCGTCTTAACAAACCCACCCCGGTTCCATCGGCAGGCCGGAAATCTCTCCTCTCTCTCAGCTGTGGGAATTGAAGGGGGTGAAGCCGGGCGCTCTGCTGAACTCAGCATCAGCATCATCAGACTCGTGGTGGGAGAGGGAGAGACTTCACACGAGAGTTCAAATGAGGGATTGATGAGGCGGTCTAAAAGAGAATAATAACCAAGAGAGGAAGAAGGAGAAGAAGGAGTCTGTGTTTGGGTGTTGAGGGGCGAGAGAGAGGCTGAGAGTTTGTGACTGGGCGGAGAGAGAGAGAGAGAGAGAGCGCAGATTAAAAGTTAAGTGAGCCGAGATCGGCTGCTCTCATTGGCTAATCACCCCCGACAACTCCCCGGGCAACCTAAATGATTGACTACTGAGGGGATGCTGTGGTGGGGCAGGAGGAGGAGGGCATTATGGGATGGCGATGTTCCTGGGAGAGAGACATCAGAGGCAGACTCAGCAGGATGCGGTAACACTTGATGACATGACTCGACATCTGCATCACTACATAGTGTTAATAGGAGTTAGTTCTATTATCCACGTCTTTACTGCTGGATTGACCTTTTATTGTGGTAGAATAGAGACATACAATCTGATAGATCATGTATGAAGTCACCATATTGATCACATATGGGTTGAGATGACATGGACTCATAATATCAGGAAACATTTGTGGCAAAACCAAAACACATTATATACGTTGTGATAACCACCAATGGGAGACGGAGATTGCTGCTAAGTAATGTGAGTGGACCAAAACGGATACAGACCCATCTTACATTTCACAATAAAGGTTTTTGGTGATGCAAACAGTGCCTTCTTTCAAAATAAAATGGTAAAAATCAGTAACAACCCAACAAAAAAAAGAACAAACTTTTTGTCATCCAAACAAGAAGCCACATCGAGCCCTTTTGTAGCAAGCTAACGTCACTAAGCTAACGTCAGTGAGATGTTTACAACAAATAACTGCCTTGCTATTTTAAGAATCATGAAATGAGAGAAAATATGGTGTTGTGATAATATCTGGCAAAGATAACATACTTTTACAGACTTGCGCTGCAGACCTGGTCTTCACAGGCAGAAGGCGAGGGCGTAGCACACCTCAAAACTGACACCAACATCCCACTGCTGTTTTTTATTGGCACGCCCCGCCCACCCCGGGTGAGTCCATCTACCAAATCACCAAACTGACGACTGAAGTTGTCACACCGGAACCAGAACAGAAACCAAGGACTTAAAAGTGAAGTTGTGTAATCTCTCTGGTCTCAGAAACTTTGCAGCAGGGTCCTGACTTGAAGCACTGTAGTTCACACCGTCAATATTGAATATTACATGACAAGAGGCTGGCTCTGGCATCGCTGTGGGGGGCTCGGATGATCCGAGGGATAAGAGGCAGCCATCTCCCTCTCCATCCCAGCCCGATAATGATGTGTCGTGGGGTGGGGGCGGCTGAGGGAGGGATCCAGTAGCTCAAAAGAAAACGACGAGCTGAATTTTAAATGGCCGGACAGCCTGAAGGTCACTCCTGCTGGTTGGTTGGTCCTCCAGACGGGGAGAGGGGGAGGAGGAGGAGGGGGGATGAGTGAAGGAGAAGGTGGTGATAATGACTAAGATGTGATTGAAGTCATGCAATGAAGCCCTGTCACATTCCTGGTGTGGTTGGTGAAGCAGCCCACTGTGAAATGTCTTCAAAACTAATAGCTTCCAGCCACCGGGACGCCCTCGGGAAGGAAACAGGGTTTTCTGGGGTGAACACCGAAAGATGTGGCACCACACCATGTTGTAGTTGGTGTGAAAGTTGTAGTTTTCTATGATGGGAGGGGTGGCCTACTGGTACGCCATGATGTAAACACTAATAATACAGTTTTCCAGGAAGTGAAATGGTACAAAAATATGCTAAAGTAATCATTTTGTACATTTTTGGGGCATTTATTGTGAAAGAGGTGCATGCTGGGATCTAAAGTAATAATTTTGGGGCATTTCTGGGGCATTTATTGTGAAAGAGGTGCATGCTGGGATCTAAAGTAATAATTTTGGGGCATTTCTGGGGCATTTATTGTGAAAGAGGTGCACGCTGGGATCTAAAGTAATAATTTTTGTGGCATTTTATTGTGAAAGAGGTGCACACTGGGATCTAAAGTAATAATTTTGGGGCATTTATTGTGAAAGAGGTGCACGCTGGGATCTAAAGTAATAATTTTGGGGGCATTTATTGTGAAAGAGGTGCACGCTGGGATCTGGAGAATTAGCGAACAAAGTTAAAAAGTCACTTTTTATTTCATGGTGACTTTAAAGAGCTGGCAGGAGACGGAGTGAATGAGAGGGACAGAGGGAGTGAGGGTGAGAATCTTTATATTTGTCTCTGTGTGTGTGTGTGTGTGTGTGTGTGTGTGTGTGCGTGTGTGTGTACATGCAGGCTCCTCATTGCTCTCCTCCAGCTGCTTGTTAGGCTCGTCCCCACAGTCATCATTCATGCCGCCCCTCCACACTCGGAGCTCTGCAATTTCTGAATGCTGACTCAGTCGGCCGAGCAGCATAGATCATCTGAGGCCCGATGAGACGTGGTTTGGCTTCGGATGCTTCTGTAATAGTCTTTCCGGAAAAGCACGACGGGCCTGCGCCGTGCATCTGTATTTTAAGTTTGCGACCGCATCAGTGAAGCGGCAAAACTTCCACGCCGAGTTCAATCAGGTCCTCGATTAGGATGACGTGATGGATAATGCAGTGTGCACGTAACCTGAAACACTCGGAGGAGACGCCGCCGCTGCACTTTAACCGCCACAATTAAATCTATTTTGTGTGTTTCATTTCTAAACATAACCTGTGCAGGACTCTCTCATGTGGTGACCAACAGCGCTCCTGCTCCTGCTCCTGCTCCTGCTCGCTGATCCCTACTGGCTCAATTATTTCCCTACACCCACTGCTTTTGATGCATAACTTTCTCGTCTAGCGGAGGGTTCTTTAAGGTCGCGTTGGAAACAGAAGCAGAGAGAACTCCCATAATGCAGCAAAATGAAAGCAGCATCAGATCATAGGGGCTGCAGTTTATAACAGATGATGAACCTTTCTACCTACTTCCCTTGCCTCCCGTTTTGTTTTTCGTGGTTGTTCTGGGGCCACAGGAGCCCCCTGGTAGATGCGTGGATGTATGTAAGGGCCCTCTGGCTGCTCACTCCTTATTATTGGTTGTTTGTACTGTTGGTAACCTGAAGCTAGGCGAGGTTTTCACGTGACAAACACATCATTTGTGATAGTAAATAGTCTAGCTAGCAGCGAGTCAGCCTAGGGGTGGGCGATTATCGTGTTTATAATCGTAATCGCGATTTTTAATTATGTAATCGTGGCAAATTTTCAAAATCGTTCATTACGATTGTTATTTAGGCTACAAGAACGAGGAACGTCTAGAAGCGCCAGTTAGCAAAGCAACCAGTGTGAGTGTCTGTGTGTGTGTGTGTGCGCATCAGACGTAACATCACTTTCCCGTGAATGAATGGGCCAAATACTTTCCCCAATACTGCGTTCATGAACTGTCCCCTTAAAAAATACTACGTGGTATTCAGTCACGTCCCTCCGCCCCGTCCAGTAACGCCGTGTTCAGACAGGTTTGGACCGTTTGTTTTTTGCGAGCCGCGAGAGAATGCGTCAAGCCGGGCAGGAAGTCAGACACAGGAACGGCATCGAGCATCCGGTCAATTTCAAAATAAAACAAATTTCAAAATAAAACAAAACAAATAAAATAATCGTTCATTAATCGTAATCGAGGTAAAAGTTTGAAATAATCACAATATAGACTTTTAGTTATATCGCCCACCCCTAAGTCAGCCCTCCATCAGGACTCATCAATGTTTGCCTCTCTCATCCTTTTGGTATTTTGTAGTAAAACTCATCACAGCGGCCATGTTGGTGAACCTACAGGATTTCTGGGTACTGAAGTTCACATTACTCGGTGACCCCTTGCTGCCATTTGAAGGCCCGAGAACGTGCAGAGTTGCTCAGTGCAGCTTATTCTACTAATGCACACGTTGAGTTGCTCCATGTAAGAGCACAGTCAAACGTAAAACACCGTCAGTCTGTTTTCTGCAGCGAATGACATCCATCCACAATCATCCACGCAGCATCTTTAAATAAAGCTCTTGAAATAAAAACCTCAACCTCCTCACTATCTGAGGAGACAGGTGGGTCGATCTCTCTTTGGCATGAAATCCCCCCAAAAACGGATCGAAACCTGAGAGCGAGTCCCAGTTGCCTCCCGTGGATCCAATTTACACGGCTTCAACAAACGAGCTCGGTTACGACGGGCATGTGGACCGACGGGCTTGTAGATAGGACTCAACGAAACGAGCAAAAGAGGGGAAAAAATACACATCGAGCAGGCAGAGATGGAAGGAATAGAAACACACACACACACACACACACACAGGCGTATACATACTGTATACACACAGTCGTCTCATCATGTTTGTGAGGTAGTTGACAGTTTTCTTGTGACGTGCATGTGTGTGGGCGTGTCTCCATCATGTTTCAGTATGCATGTGCATGTGTATATCTGCATGTGTGTGTGTGTGTGTGTGTGTGTGCAGCGTGTCACTCAGCTCCTGCATAACAGAGCCTGTAGTAACTTTGACTCTTAACAGCCTGTTGCAGCGCTGAACCAAACAAACAGGATTTTGTAAAAGCTAGCAAGCGGCTGTTCAAGAATAATGCAGCCCGGTTTGTGCTAACTGATCTATAACAGCGGCGCACGCAGAATACACAAGCACTCTCCTGACGGGTGTAATCAATGTGGCTCCAAGAGAGACGGCAGCAATCTAACAGAGCCAATCAGACGCCGAGAACACAATACGTATAGACGGGAAGCAACACTTCTGAATGCATATTTTTGTCGGTTTGTACTAAGAGTGTGTGTGTGTGTGTGTTCTGCCTACATTGCCAAAACCGCACCATATCAAACAGTCCATAGGATAGACGCCATGCCACCCAGCGCCCCTTCAAACCGATCGCCTCCCAGATCGCCTGCCTCAACCTCGACGTCGGCACATTCCGGCCGGGATATCCCTCGAACGTCTGGCGCTCCGACTACAACAACAACCCCAATCAGGTTCTGGTTTATCTAACTAAGGACTCATTAGCTACAGGCTTGTTTGAGTGGGCTTCAAACCAAGCGCCTTCATGTCGTTTCCAGCTCACGAGGGAGGAGCCCCTCACCCCCCCTCACCCCGTCCGTCCGGCTGCGTCGAGGCGGCGTTCATGCTCAGGGTCTGTCAGCGGGTCCTGGGCTCTGTTTGGAGTGTGAAGCTGTCTGAGGCGCCTCCTGGCAAACGCCTCTGGCACTTTAAGCCCTGCTAGCTGCTGTGTTTGTATGCAAGTGTTTGTGTGTGCAGTGCACGTGTGTGTGAGGAATGTGCGTGTGTGTGTGTGTGTGTGTGTGTGTGTGTGTGTGTCCCCTGTGTGGCTGCTTCCTGTCCTCGTCAGGAGGTTGGACTGTCCAGGTCTCATTATCTGCACATTCTGACAGAGTGCACCGAGACCACAGGCACCTCCATTCAGACGTTTAGCACCTTAATAGTGAATACACACACACACACACACACACACACTTGCACACACACTTTGCATTCAGCATTCCTGCCGTCTGGTGAAAACAGACAGACCAGACACTTGACCTTTTTCACCAGACAGTCCTGACCCCAAAGGCTCCATCTTTGCTGATGTTCCCCTGTGTGTGTGTGTGTGTGTGTATGTCTGAGTTTGCCTGTTTTCTGTGACAGTGAGTGTGTGTGTGTGTGTGTGCATGCCAAATGTGCTCATATCGCAATATGAGAAGATGAGGTGAGAAAAAGAGAGAGAGAGAGCAGGAAAGTAAAGCCATTCCTCCCTCGCTCGCCCCCCGAGAGCTTGTCAGGTCTGGTGATGAAAATAACACAAGTCGATGTGTACGACGCACAACGCCAGCCTGCAATAATCAATTATCAGATCAAGACTATCATCCCATCAATGGAAACCGCTTTTGGGTTTGCTACGTTTAGTGTCAGTAGCATTCAAGCTAACTCGTCCCTGCAGCCCCTTGTTCTCCCGCTATTAGAAGACATCTGCATTCAAAGGGAAAGTAAAACATTGGATTAAGCCATGTGAGGAAAAGCGGCAGCCCCGTCTTCCTTAACCAGCAGAACCCCTGAAAGCTATCACTGCTCGCACAAAGAAGGGGGCTATAATTGCCAGAGTTGGGCAAAACCGTGCAATTAGCTTTCAAATGACAAGACAGTCGGCAAGCTGAAATTAGCCAGCTTCTCCAGCTTTTCTCCTACAGAGAGCGTGGCATGTCTCCCAACCTTTCACAGATGGGGGAGAGGAGGGAAAAAAAAAAAGCCCCGAAAGAGACAGAAAAAAAAAGGGAAGGGATGAAAAGAGAAAAGAGGCCCTCCTGAAACGCTTTGCAGAAAGTGTAATTAAAACTGGGTGATATATCCAGTGGAATAATGGCAAGGGAAGTGGATATAAAAGCAAGGGGAAACAATGGAGCGCACGTGTCACCCTATATTTTGTAGGTCATTTTGATTTCGCTTCTGTGCCCGTCCCCTTTTTTTTCTGTTCCACTTAAATATCAAAATAAAAGCACAGGTGCAGGTTTCAGTTTTAAGCGCGCTTTTATTTTGACATTTAATTATGATGAAAAGCTACACTTCCAGATATCGCCGCTATACATCAATTCACCGTTTATGCAGCAGTGATGGGGGAATTTACCGGCCGAAGCGGCCCATCACTGATGACTGCGTAGCGCAGAACTGCGGCAGACACCGGCCCCAGATGCCCCATCATGCATTTTGGGCGTTAATCCCTTTCAGCCAACTGTCTCGCCGCGCTTCAGCTGGTCTGCAATTCAAATGAAACGTACAGTTCAGCTGCTCCCCAAGCTCTACAGTACCGTAAAAAAAAAAAAAAAAAACCCGTTTAAATCTTGCAAGCAAACAAACAGAAGAAAAACCCCCACCGCTGCTTTAATAGCTTTTCTGCTGCCCTGGCAGGTAGCGCTGCCTGTGATTGAAAAGGACGTGTAAGGTTAGCGGAGGCTGCTGGAGTGGTGGCCAATTATAACAGGGAGAGTAGTTCCCTTAGCAACTTTCATTTTCTTGCAAGTGACTTGGCCTGGTGCTGGCAATCAAGTCTCTCTCTCTCTCTCTCTCTCTCTCTCTCTCTCTCTCTCTGCCACTTTCTATCTGTTGTCAAGTAAATTACAGTGGTAAAGTCATTGCGCGGGCTATTTTCTAATGATGCTGCCAACAGATGTTGCCTCGGTTCTGTGGAAACGTTAACAGATGCCCTCTTCCTCCAGCATCACCCCCTCTTGAATCTCCGAGCTTCTCGGAAAGGAAGGCGTTCCAGAAATGATGTCGTTATTTCCACCAATCACAGGCTCAGGTGTGCCAGGGCGGGGCCGGTCAGTGGTGTCTTATTTTTGTGATTGGTAGAAATAATCTGTCACTCCTACTTTGTCTGGTAAACCGATGATTTACTCACGAGGCTTGTTTGTCTGAGCGTCTCCTCCCACACCAAGCTGGTTCAGCTCACAGTGGACTTTAATTTACACAATAATAAAGTCACCTTGTCACAACAGCCGGCTAATTGGAGCGGAGATCTAACAGAACCGTCTGGTGAAGAGGTAATAAATCACCACGTAAAATACTGTAAGAATAATACTGCTTTGTCATTTGCTTTTTTCTGGCTTGGCAACAACAAGGCTTTTTAGCCTTTGTAGCAGAAATGTCTAGCAAATGTGTGAGAGGGGGTGGGGGGGAGGGGTTGTTCCAAAACTGAAGTCTCAGCACATGCTGAAGCAATCACTTGTAGTCACTGGTATTGATCAATAACCTGCAGATACATCATGGTCAGTCTGTCTGATTGCACCTTTAAGCCGATATATTCTATTCATTATGGTCTTGAAGGCTCGGTCAATAACAGTAGAATATCAGCTGAAGTATAACAAGATTTTTTTTTATTATATATATATATATATACTTTTTTCCCCCCACAAAAATCTACATAACAAGTATTTTTGCAGGAATTAAAAAACATAATAGATAGAAAGATAGTGAGTTAGTATTATGTTTATATTTGGGTCTGTGCTGTGTTGTTGAGGAGAATGTGACCACAGCAGCGTCTCAGGCTGCGGTCCGTCCTTGTTAAAACGAGAGTCTAACCGCATGCAGACTCTAGTCCAACACGCTCGTTGTTCTTGGAGGTAAGACTCGTCATAATTACACCCTGAACTCACCGAAGGTTAGAGAAAACAACTGGAGGCACGCTCACCCAGGCATGGCCCACTCATTTTTAAATAACCTCTTTCTCCTCACCAATTCCATTTTTTTTATTCCTCATTTCTCACATTCTGCAATCTGGCCGAGTACGAAGGTGTCTGAAAAATGTACAATTACCTGTCCGGTGTCTCGCCGTGGCCTTGAGATCTCTTATTAGGGGCCAGAATGGAAAAGGCTTGGCTCGCTCCGATAAATCCAGCGAGGCGGCCATTACCCAGCCCCCTCTCTGCAGCTATTATTGCATTAGCTAAACTGACCATTAAATGAGCGCCCATCTGGAGACACACTTTCCAAGGAGCTGGCGCTAAGCTAGGAATTATGATTCTCTGTGCATATGCTCGGTACGTCTTTTCTGCTTTACCAATCAAACCTAAACCGAAAATACTGAGCAATTTTGAGCCGGAGGTGCAAAGAGATGCTCAGTGGGTGTTTCTCTGCTTCACCCATGAAAACATTTGAAGAAAATACTGCACGATTTAAAGCAGGAGAAGAAGAAGAAGAAGATCACTGCATTATTTTCAATTCTGCGGTGAAAATGTACACGGAGGGATGTGTTGTGATTCGGCGAACCGTTCGGCTTTTCGCTTGGCTCTCATTGGCCGCTCGTTAAGCTCTCATTGGCCGCTCGTTAAGCTCTCATCGTTATTGATTGGCCCGTTCACCTTGCAGCCCCGGTCTGAGCAGCCCTCTGATTAGCTAGGTGTAAAACAAGGTTGAGTCCTGGTTGTGAACGCAGCCCTTATAGCGCTCTCCTGGCTTCACCGCGAGGGGAGACAGCAGCAGGAAAGCGCTAGGTTTTTTATTTTAGGCTTCAGCGCACAGCGATGCACTGTGGGATACGGGCCTTTAAAGCTTTATTGTCAACGTGGACTGTTTTAATGAATAATGGATGACGGGCGAGACAGAGAGGAATGGAAGGAGAGTTTATGGAGACGGGGAGGGGGGGGGGGGGGGAGAGACGAGAGAGTAAACAGACAATAGAGGACGATGGTTTCCCCGAGGTTATCCGGCTGCCGCTGCTCCACCTGCCATCGGATGTTTTTGTCCGATTTGCCAGAACCAATGGTGATTTTACACCGATAATTAGCCTGCCATTAGATATGAGCAATTATCCACGCTCCCCCCCATCTCTAATGATGAAGACGAGGGAGTAAATGAGCGATTACTATTGGAGCAATTTACCATTAGACTCTCTCTTGCCGTCATTATACCTCCTGGACGTCCAGGGATGAGAGAACCTGCATTGACTCGCATTGTCTACCTCCTCCTCCTCCTACTTCCTCCTCCTCCTCCTCCTACCTCCTCCTCCTCCTCGAGGGGCAGAGAACTGCATTATGGATCCATATCTGGTGCTTCACAGCAGGGGGGGGCGAGGTGGCGGTAATCCCCACTGTCGGGGCCTCCATGCTGGGAGGGACTCTCAACTGGAGTCCCCTGCCTGGAGGCCTGGACTGCTGGAGCTCAACAACAGCTCTGCAGCTCCAGTCCTCTTTATTTACCGGTTGTTGTACAGTTTTGTTTCAGTTGTTTTCATTCCTTTTTTTTCTCTCAATGTGGCGGTTCGTATTTGTCATGCACAGCCAACCGCGTGGACCGTATGTCGCTGTAGTAGTACCGCGTAAGACGCCCCCCGCTACCCGGTGCATTTGGAAAGCCAGATCACTGGGGAACAGCCAGCACTGCTGCAAGTACACGATCAATACTCGCGTGCACTGTTTCAGAGGTGGGAAAGCACATAACACACTTTTATAACTTCGCTAAGAACCCGGAGCATATGCCTCGGCGGAGCGAGCCAGCACCGCAATATAATTAACGCCGTTGTTTTAGCGCCGGCTGCATTGATCAACTGTAATCTAATGGAACGAGGAAACCAGCCAGCTAGGGGTTGTTAGCGACGCACGCCGGTCGGTGGATGGATTCAGACGACGTGCCTTACAGTAACACCGGTGGGTTCCTTTCTCAGCCCCGCCCCCGTCTCCCTCCACGCCCTACCAGTTGAGCCACACGACAGGAAGTGAGAGGGTGACGCTTTGATGACGATGAAGCCCGAAAAAGTCTGAAATAAAAATGGAATTATGGGATGTTTTATTGAGCTTTCTGGGGAAATGCTCTTTTTGGCATTTTTTGGAGGCTTGAACCCGAAAAGAGGGAACACGCGCAGGTAAACAAAGCTGTAAAACTGTATGGTTTACAACCGTGACACGATGTGACTGGTCATCGGATCATTTTACCCATCAGCCGACGCCGTTTGAGTCCTGCAAGTCGATTACTAGAATCTGATGAGGTCAATATTTCACACAGAGCCAGAAATCAATAAACCATAACGGACCCTGCGGTGGCGTCGCGCCGTAATCATCCTGCCTAATTGTGCTTTTTGGCGCATCGAATCGTCGTGATTGCCCCGTTATCACATTCGAGTTCAATAACTGGCGGATGTGACCTTCACCGGAACCCGTGGGGGATCCGCCGGGTTTTCGTCCATCACCGCGGCTATCCGAACGCTTCCTCTGTCTGTCTGTCTGCCCGGCCGTCTGTCTCGCTGACCGCGACACCTGTCTGTAATCAGAGGCAGCGCCGTCTCCTTTTGGCGGGCCTCCACGGTGTGATCACCGTCCAACCGAATATGTGACAGATTGGTCCGGGGCGCGTTTGCCAGCGCCGGCGTGTGCCCTCGTCGTCGATCCGCTACGCCGCCGGGCCAACTGTTCTTCGCCCGCGAGCAGATGAGACACGCGACACGCTGCCAGCCGAGGCGTCGCCGCCCTACCTCGCCGATGCTGCGGACGCCCCGGAGGCTAGCACCCTGGAGGCCCGGCACCCTGGAGGCCCGGCACCCTGGAGGCCCAGCACCCTGGAGGCCAGCACCCCGGAGGCTAGCAACCCGTCCCAGCAAAGACTCGGACCACAAGAGGTCCTGAGAGGAACGCATCATGGGTGCCCGTTGATGTTTAGCTGTTTGGATGCTGAAATATATAAATATACACACACACACACACACACACACACACACACACACACACACACACAGAGGAGAATCTATTAAGAAAACCATCGCTTTGTTAAGTTCCTTCACATTTTATCCTGCATGATTCAGGATTTCAAGTAGTGCTCAGAGGGAAAATGCTACTACACTGCAATACTACATGCAATACTACACATACCCATGTTGAGAATAAAATACTTGATTAGTATTGAGCTAACAGACAATCCTGTCATCAAGCTGTCAGTGTTTTGTAGTATTGTGTAAGCAAACCTATTACAAACGCTAATAACAATCAATACACATAATGACTTTTGTTACCATGCCGACTATTATTTTAGGAGTAGGAGTCACGTTTCTCACACTGTCAAGGCCTTTCAAAACTTTAGAAGGACATAAAATAATCTCCCATAGTGTTGAAACTGAATCAACTGCTCGTCGAAGGGGAAATAAAAACACCGCTATAGTCACCGGTGTTTTGAAACCCAGCAGCCTTAGTTCACACTCTCAGCCTTGAACGCAGCTCTGGTCCATTCAAGGTGTGTGACAGAGCGAATGTTCATTACCTCAGACAGCCCTTATTAAGTCTCCTGACCCCTGGGTGTCAGCGCTGATGGGCTCCCGGCTCGCCCATCTCATCCCACACCTTATCGAATGAAGCTCTTTGATGTAGGCCGGCGTTGGCTAACCATATGGTCAGAGGGCAGCGGTGCCGTATGCGCCTATCAACACACCTCGAGGCGCGGCTGTCCCCGTAACGGCTGATACCATGACGCCGTAGCAAAGGTCGAACCGGCGCCGTGTAACTTTCATGTAGTTTAGTCGTTGGCGGCCTCAAGTGGCAGCGGGAGGTAACTGAAATCGCAATCGCGTTTTCCCCCCGAACTTAAATATCTTCTTCTTGGTGGTTCGTTGGGGTGGAGATGGTGAAGAAAACCTTTGCTCGCGGTACATCAGCTTCCTGTAGGGATAGCCGAGGCGCTAGCTGTGTGTGTTCACCTTGTGAGTTTCAAACTTTCCCACCAGTGTACCTGCCCAACCGCAAAACTTCATTGGGGTGAATGGAGCAAATCAATGAAGGGGGAGGGGCCAGCCTTCATGAACTAGACTGATAAATTGCTTGTATTTAAGCATGTTAAGCCGCCATTTTGTGTCATTCCTAGTAAAAAAAATGGGGGTATCAGGATGCTGTAGTGAGTAGAGAGACCATCCTGCAACCAGAGGACCCAGTTTTTTTTTGTTGGCAAGCATCCGCCACGCTGAAGTGTCCTTGAGTAAGACATTGAATCCCTCCCAGCTCCAGGAGAGCTGCTCTGTAGCCAACCCTGACTCCTTGTTCCTTTGGAGGGGAGCGAGAGAAAAGAGCAATTCCCTGCCAGGACCACGTTTTAAAAGCATCACGTTTATTATTCTAACGAAGGACGTGAAAGCAACGATGAAGATGAATGAATCTCTCTCCTTCTGCTTTCTTCCTCTCCCGTCCTCTTATTTTGAAGGGGGAGTGAACAGATGCTACAGAGCGATATGTGTTTTGGTTTTTAGCTCGAGGCACATGAGGTTAGAGGAAAGAACGGGAGTCTCTACTTGTGTTTTCTGCAAAAGGGAAACGTATAAAGGTTAACATGAAGGTCTCAAAGGGAAGCCAAGGGATTGAGTGGAAGGTGAGAGCTTTGGGGGGTTCGATATGAAAAAAAAGGAAGTGAGAAATGATTTTATTCTCAAAGACAAATGAGGAGAAACACACCTTGACAGAGAGAGGCAGGTATACTGGTTCAGCACAAACCCAGCTCATCTTTCATTAACGATAAAATACAAATTTGTAGTCCTGATTCATGGAGGTGTGTGTTCTCCTGTTTGAAGGTGGCCTGGATTGTTCAGGCATGACTGGTGCACCTAGTCAAGGAGGTGCAGCGTACCTGTTATACTGTGTCCTGACCAGTGACTTTCACAGAGAGAGAGAGAGAGAGAGAGAGAGAGAGAGAGAGGGGAAAGTGAAAGAGCACTTTGAACAGAGGAGAAACTGGTGCTGTCCCCATACTTCATCTAAGGAGACAGAGAAGGGAAGCGAGGGCTTCCAGGTGGCCATGTTGGAGGTCCTCAGCTCCGGGGCAACAGTGAACAGCTGATCTCTGAATGTATAACTCACTAAATGTGTAACTCTCTACAAAATTAATAAATTATGGTTCATTTCACCACTGAAACTTTGGATCGACTTTGTGTTTAGCTAGCTTATTAGCTAGCTAACCATCTGGTCAGCTAACCACACATCTGATTAGCACAGTAGCTAACGTATCTAGTAGAAGCTAGCGTTAGTAGTGGCTAGTAGTACAATAAACATTGTGTGCTTTGCTAAATTAGCCCTCTGACTAGTTAGCTAGCTAACGAAGCAAGAACCAAGTGTTTGTTGGGGTTAACTGAAGTAGAAACTAGTTAGGCTAGGACCGTTTGGTGTCACAGTAAACTACATTTGGAAACAAATCTACCATATCACACCATTCACTTTTACTCATGTTATTGAATTGACCTCTGACCCAAACGTTGACTGGATAAAGCAGAGTTTTCAACAATGTGTGTGTGGACAAGCTAACCAAGCTAACCAAGCTAACCAAGGGGCCTTTTTTACCTCCAGCACCACATCAAAAAGAAGATTTTTGGATCGGTTTCTGTTTATTCTCTTAAAGTATTGAATTGAACTTCACCCACACCACAACTATCTTCTCAAAGTGTCTCTCTTTTTCTTGCCTATTTGTTATATTTAGGCATTTATTTACACACAGCCACAGCCAAATCCTCCACCATGCTGCCAGATATGGTTGCAAGGTGGATTTGTAATGTCAAGGTAACTATGAGTAAGAATAGTGTGTGTGTGTGTGTACATTAAGGTGGTAGAGCAGGGTTATTGTCACTGTAGTGTTGCTTAAAAGATACCTGGGTATTTCCTGGTACTGTATTATGGGATGTGTAATTCACTGAGTGTTGAGTTTCCCTCAACCTCGTCTCCTCGTCTTGCTACTCAGCATCTCTCTCACCTCTTCAACCTGCAGTGGCAAATGACAAGCACTGAGACATGAACTCACCTGCCCTCGTACAAACACACACACACACACACACACACACACACACCTTTTTGCCAGCCACTCTCCCCTCTCATGTCTGTTTCTGCTTCCACCTTTAAATACTTATACACACCCTCTTGACTTCCCCCTTCTCTTCCTCTGCACCTCCTCCACCTCCTCCCCGGCCAACCCCTGCTCCCCTCGCTTATCTGAAAGGGGAGACGGCGGCCGACGCTGTTAGCCAAACAAACCCTGGCGGGGCGTGTAATGGGCCCCCCGTCAGTCCAACACTCCACTTGAGAAGGTGTCTTTAACCCCCCCCTCCACCTCCACCCTTCCTCCTCCTCCCTCCCAGACGAAGAGGTCTGCTTCACATTTCCACTTATTTATTTATGATCCACAAAGAGAAAAGGTCTTGGCGTGGAGTGGGTCCAGGCCCCTGCCGGTCCCTGAGAGCCCACAGGGGGTCGGTGATACGTGGTGCGATACGAGTGCCGTGCCAGTGCCGAGGTGTCACCTTGCTTTATCCCACTTTATGACGGCTCTTTAACGTGCCACAAATCACACGGCTGGCAGTGACCGTGAAAAGGGAGAAGTGTATTGACTGCCACACCTTAAGAGTCTCGCTTCATTTCCCCTCCAACGCCACCGCAGGTACACGCTGAGGATCATGGGTGAGCTTTCCTACACCACACCGTGTATAAAGGCAAAGTCTGTGTGAATATACGGGACTTTTATTCTGAAATGAGATATCAATCGATTGGGAAATGTGACAGCTGCTTTTACAAAATGTTTGCTGAGAATAAAAATCCAATTATTAGATATTTAAGATCTTTGTCAACCGTACAGGCACAGATATTTATAAGATAAGACTGTTGGTAAAAATGGATTCACAACATTTCTGAGTGACTCTTCATGTTCTACATCACTTATAATGAAGGAAAAAGAACAATATTTACACCAAATTTCATTTTAAAGTGATCAATAAATGACCCGAGCGCACAGATTACCCGTAAAATCAAACATAAATACATTCTTTCACACGCATGTATTGCTCTGTACCCCTCCCCAAAACACACACACACACACACACACACACACACACAAACACAAGCTAATTCCTCTGATTACTGATTTACACAACAGCGCAGGTGGCCCACCCCAGGCTCTCTCTCCTCCTCCCACTCAACCAGCGATGGGGAGAGGCAGAAAACAAGGGATGAACGTGCTAACGTGTGAAAACATAATGGAAGTCAGCCTGAAGGTAAAGACCGCGGATTACAAAGTGAATCCAGGCCCAGAAACCAGCTGGAGCACTTTCAGTTTGCACACACACGCACACACACACACACACACACACACACACGCACACACACACACACACACACACTTGATAATGGCAACCGCATCGTGGCTTAAGCTTTCCCATCCTGAGCAACGTGGGAAACGTCGGCGGGGAAATATGGCGTGACCCGACTTGAAATGGGCTTAGAGGAGGCGAGAGGAGTGACAGTGCAGATGTAGCGGTGAGGATGATGAGGATGATGAGGATGATGAAGACGCTGAGTGAATATACTGCATCGGTGGCGACGTTGGAGGATAAAAATTATGTCATTGAACACAACAACAAACCCCCTTTTCCCACCTCCAGACACACACTCGACCTCACCCCCCTCACCCCTCTCTCTCGCCAGCTGATTTATTATTAAATCCGAGGAATCGCGTTTTAAAGTTTCAGAAGTAGCACATTGTTTCTCGTTACATCATCATCCCCCTGTCATGTGTGAGTTATGACCCCTGGTAGCTGACATCTTTCACAACAATAACAACACATAACTCAGGCTGCAGTCGCTCTGTCTCTCAAGCTGCCATCCCTCCCCCCTGTCTCCCTCCCTCCCTCCTTCCCTCCATTATATCCATTTCTTAACAGGAAACAGACACAGTGCGTGTGTGTGTGTGTGTGTGTGTGAACCTCCTCAGCACCACAATCCTGCCTGCACGGTGGAGTGTGTCATCTCCGAGATATTCAGTTTATTGATTTGAAAATCGACCATGAGTGAGTGCACTTAGCCTTTTAGGAAGGAAAAGGAAGACTTGGGGAAATGGTAAAAAGCGCCGCTCCCTCCCTCCATGGTTTATTTATCCACTTCCTTCACCGCTGGGGACTCGCACCGCATTTCCACCCGCCCACGTGTTAAAGACACAATTACACAGCGCAAAAAAACAAAACCCACACGTAGACAAATAAACTGAACGAACCACAAGCAAAACAGAGAGCACGCATGGGCGCAAATGCACAAACAATGACACGTAAACATGAGGCGACCGCACATGCGGGCTTGTAGCCGAGCGTGAGCGTGCAACCACCCGTGCAAAAAAAACAAAACAAACTCCCATGCTAGATGCAGCCTGCACACGCATGCACAAAAACCCGTACAGTTGCCCCCAGCTGAAAAAATAGATAAATGCGATACCACCCCGGCACACGGCGGCGGTGGCGGCTACGTGACCCCGGACCATTGATCGCGTGACCGCCGCGGTGTTTGTCATATTAAAGCCGCTGACAGGCACTTTACCCGCGGTATTGATGAAGCCCCGGCCCATTTATAAACGCCACTTGATAAAGCCGCAATTTCCTCCTATAATGAGACCGCTAATTGCAACCTCAGGAGCCTTCCCACTGTGTAACATGGAGACGTGAGAGAGAGCGAGGCAGGAAAAAGAGAGACAAAAGAAAGAGAGATAAAGATAGACGGAGAGGGAGGAGGGGGGGGGAGGCTCTCAGACCGCCATCCCCCCCTCCATTTCCAAGCCATTAATTGGCCATTAGCCCAGCAAGTATATAGCCTGATTGTGGATTGTGACTTGGCAGAACCATGCAAGAGAAAAAAGGGAATGAAACGGAGGAGAAGAGCGGGAGAAAGAAAAGGAAGAAAGGGGGAGAGCGTGAAACGGGGATGATGGATGAGGCGTGCAGGCCGACTAATTTGTGACCGGCTGTTCACACCTCTCCGGCGGGGAGGCGCCCCGCTGCGCCGGGTGGTGTAAGGTTCTGATTGCGCTGATGTTATGGAAGTGACGCTCTCTAACTCGCAACACCTGGCCCTCTGCTCCAGCCGGGCCTCGCTGCCCCACCGCTGGGCATGCAAACACGGAGGAGAGGATGGGGAGGGAGACGCATTGAGGCGGAGGGGCGGGAGGAGAACCGGTGACCTTCTGTCTGGGTCAGGGGTCATGACCCCTTGACATGCCCTGATGACATGCAGGCACCGACTGCATGTTAACACCCACGCACAAGCAGGCAGTCACAGATACATACAACCAGCAATGTCAACTACAGCAACAACAGCAACTACAACCAGCAACAACATCAACTACCACCAGCAACATCAACTACAGCAACAACATCAACTACAGCAACATCAACTACCACCAGCAAAAACATCAACTACACCAGCAACAATATCAACAACAACATCAACTACAACATCAACAACAACATCGACTACAACCAGTAACAACATCAACTACCACCACCAGCAACATCAACTACAACAACAACATCAACTATCACCAGCAGCAACATCAACTACAGCAACAACAACATCAACTACAACCTACTACTTATGTTTTAGCTGATAGGGAGCCAAAGCTGAGATCTCTTCAACCTCCTCTGGTGCTCTTCTACCTCTAATACTATAATAATACTAATAGATTATCAATAGATTACTTGATAGGAGGAAACTGTAACTGTACGGATCAGAAACATCGCAGAATGAGGCGATATTTAATCACTGACAGAAATGATTGCTCATATAACAGAGAGTGCTGCCAAGTGATTCTCAATAAAAACTATTGATTTGTTTAGATGTTGTAAGAAAATCGATGCATTGTCAACGTCACCTAATGTCTTTTCAAAGTGTCTCACGAGGCCAAGAGGTCGAGTCCTTCCTCGACCCGTGGAGGACGGCGCCATCCTTCAGTTGAGGAGAAAACTACGACAGCAGCGATGCAATAAAAGCTCCTTTCGCCTGGTAACGATCAGCTGTGACGGAGAGGTGCTAAGAGCCGAGGAGCGACGGTGGAAAGTTGGTTTTATTTCTACGTCCTGACAGCGTGACGGATGTTATTTGGGTGGTGGAGGTGAAAGATGAAGTACTTCTAGAAGAGGTAGTATACGTTTTCCAAGTTACTGCCCAACCGTAAGCCACCTCAGATACACAGTGAGTCGAGAGTAGAGAGTAGTGAGTTGTGAGTAGTGAGTAGAGAGTAGAGAGTAGTGAGTCAAGAGTAGAGAGTAGTGAGTTGTGAGTAGAGAGTCGTGACTAGAGAGTAGAGACTAGAGAGTTGTGAGTCATGACTAGAGAGTAGAGACTAGTGAGTAGAGAGTAGATACTAGTGAGTAGAGACTAGTGAGTAGAGAGTCGTGACTAGAGAGTAGTGACTAGAGACTAGAGAGTTGTGAGTCATGACTAGTGAGTAGAGAGTAGATACTAGTGAGTAGAAACTAGAGAGTAGAGAGTCGTGACTAGAGAGTTGTGAGTCATGACTAGAGAGTAGAGACTAGTGAGTAGTGACTAGAGAGTAGAGACTAGTGAGTAGAGAGTAGCGAGTCGAGAGTAGAGACTAGTGAGTAGAGACTAGTGAGTAGAGAGCAGATACTAGTGAGTAAAGAGTAGTGAGTCGAGAGTAGAGACTAGTGAGTAGAGAGTAGCGAGTCGAGAGTAGAGACTAGTGAGTAGAGACTAGTGAGTAGAGAGTAGAGAGCACCAGGGCTGCAATCAGCATTCAAACACCAAAGATCTGAAGTGAAACGCTTCAGTTGTTAATATAATTAATAAGTAATATCAGCTGAGCGACTCCAGACTCGGAGCCGCCTGACTGATGAGAGATGAAACGTTGTTCTCTGTTTCAGCTCGGGGAGAGATCTGTTCAGCGTATTGATTAAACTACCATATCATGAGGACGGATTCAGAGCAGGAGAGACTGGAGGCAGGTAGTTGTGGTTGCAGATTAACGCAGCATTAAATGTAATTATGAAATGGAGCTATAGCATCTCTGGGGATGTGTGTGTGTGTGTGTGTGTGTGTGTGTTTGTGTGTTTAATATGCAGTGAGGTAGTGCAGACCCAGTGAGTGTTCAACTGGGGAAATAAATGAATTAAAAGACAAAGTACACCATCAGGTCCCCGTTGGGTTGACTCTCTAACACACACACACACACACACACACACAGTCTCTCATGCATGCATACTCTCTCATGCGCCACACAAACACACATGCATTAAGTCTTGCATGATTTCACCAGATTCTCTCCATACAATATTCAGTAAATAATCCATCGACAAACAAAACGTTCATAAAATTCTTTGTAAATTTTAGATTTGCCAATTTGTTTGCAACATTAGTTCATTTAACAACATAAAGACATAATACAACAATGGTTTGTATCCATATTCAACATCTCTTTGTTCTCTGTTCTTGGCCTTCATTGTCCAGCAAAATCTAACTTTTTGACACTTTGCAACGCTTTTGGCAAAGGTTTGCCTCGGTTGCCTGGTAACCTTTAGACAATGCCAGCTGCAGCAGCAAAGCCTGTCAGACAAAGAAAAAGCTAAAAAAAAATGGGACATACGAGGTTTCTGCAGGGCACGGGCAAAAGGGAAACTCTTTTATGTGAGTTGACCCTTTCCTGTTTAACCCCCCAGCCCCCCCGCTGTACTCACCCTGTCACACGTCCGCTGGACTCTCGGTGTCATATGAAACACCGGCCAGCCCTTTCATACGTTCATAAAGTTTTAACAAGCCTCACACACAGGTGGTAAGGAGAGAGAGAGAGAGAGAGAGAGAGACATTCCTTCCCAGTGAGCATGTCTACCGCCACTCAGACCTCTTGGTTATTGCCACGGGGTCAAACATGTTAACCTGATAACGAGGGCGATATATGGCGTTCCCCTGCACCGCCAGCTCCACAGACGAGTCAGTAGCTTGGTATGCTCGCAGGATATTTACACTCCATCTCTCCACCTGTCTGTCTGCCCGCCTGTCTGTCTGTAATGGCTTAATATACCTGCCCTGAAGTGATTCGGAGGTGTAACGATGCTCTCTGACTCCCTACAACCATGCCTGAATGCTGTTCATACCTATAAATACTGACGGAGGGTTTTCTCTGCCAGATGTATGCCCCGAAGCGTGCAGGCAGAAGACGGGGTTTCATATTTATTCAGCGAGTATTGATTCGCTGTATTTTATTATTTTTTTTTGTAGCTGCAGCTCATTTCCATTTTCATGACTGCAAAAGGGAGTCAACAGTTAAAGTCTGAGCGTGTTCCCTGACACTCCATCTGACTGTGGTGTGAGTTGTTTAGCTGTGGGCTTCTCCTCCTCAGCTCCAAATATAGCAAATAGAGAGAACAGGCCAAGGGCTGATCCACCACCACCACCACCCGCATCTCCAGCCCAGGCCAAGTGTCCCAGGGTGACTCTCTGGTGTTGGACTGCACGGGTCTGAGGCCACGTTCACGCTGAGCCTCAGAGCGACACAGATCTGATGGTGTTCAGCTGCATGGAGCAGACTTTCTTTTATTCCAGTCTGGACCACATGCATGTGTGGTTTAAAAGCGTTGCCATGACAATGAGTAAATCCTACATCACTGGTCATGAGACAGTTGTCATCATTCTTGCAGCTTGCAGTTAGCATGGAGGACAACGAGACAACAGAAAGAGACAGAAACAGCCTCAAACAAACATCTTAAACAATTTCAACTATTGACTATTGGAGTTGCTTCCATGTTAGCTAGTTAAAACGGATGTGACGTCTTTTTGACATCACTACAGGTTCATACCGGTATCAGATGTGGGTTACAACCTACAATCGATGTGAACAGTCATCTGAAATAATCAGGTATGAGGAGAAATTTGTGAACGCAGCCTGAGCGCGGTCCGCCATCCGTTGTGATTCCCTGTCTGCCGTGCCCTGTAGCCGCTAGCGAGGCTAAGTGAGGCTAAACGCTAGCCAGTGTCAAAACAGAAATTGAGTTAAAACGCTCCCTGAGCAGTTTGCTTTCAATTTACCGTTATTCTCTTAACTGTTTACTTAGTGTGTGTGTGTGTGTGTGTGTGTGTGTGTGTGTGTGTGTGTGTGTGTGTGTGTGTGTGTTCCCAGTCTTCCTAGCCAATGCTGATGAGCCTTGATGCCATTAGTGTTGATTTCATGCGACAGCGATGAAACCGGATAATGAAAACCAATAAGGGAGCTTCTCTCAGCCTGCAGTCGTCAGGTTTTACAAATCCTCTTCTTCTTTCTCTACTACACACACACACACACACACACACACACACACAAAATATCTTGTCCAAACCAGAAGGCATTGCAGTCTTAGTTTCCTAAAGTTCCTGTTACCCAAGGCCAAACATTTCCTCCGATCCTTTAAAAAACTTTGGTTTGGTTTGAATGACGTTCATTTAGAAAAGATCACTATTGGTAATCTCCATGTATTCCATCACACCAGACTTTCCCCCGGACCCTCCTTCCCTGCGTCCCCGGGGGGGTTTGACTGTTCTGTACGAGGCTGGCGGCCCCGGAGATCGATCGCCTCTCGCCGGCCTATCAGCGGCGCCGCGTCGAGGCAAATTGCATTTACCTCGCTCACAAAAGCCTCAAACGCTTTTGAAAGAGCGGAGGAAAATGAGAAAAGTGAAAAACAAGACAACTAAAACGACAACATCCCATCACGCTGGCTGCAGAGTTTGAGCGTGTGTGTGTGTGTGTGTGTGTGTGTGTGTGTGTGTACGCGTGTGGATTGGAGAAAGTTTTCTTACACAATAGGCTTTGATTCACCGCCGACGCTGCACATTCTCTCTCTCTCTCTCTCGCACATACACAAAGATGAAATGAGCAAACTTTCACCCGGCGATGGATTTTTTCCCTGCTCTTCATCACAAAATCAAACTTGACCCTCTTTCTTGTGCTTCTTCTTCTTCTTCTTCTTCTTCTCTCTCTCTCAAACGTTTTGTTGGAGGCTGCAACTTCGAGGGCCCAGAGTAATAGAAAACTCCACCTCTCTCATCCCTCCATCTCTCTCTCTCTCTCTGCAGCTCTGAGAGACAGAAGAAGATCATCCCACAGAGAATAAAGTGTCTGTGATCAGGGGGGGGGGGAGCGAGTGATGATGATGATGGTACTGTTTTAGGGAAGGGCCCGGCGTCCTTGGACCCCCCCCCACCCCCCCGCCGACTCATGAATACGTGGCCCCCCGGTGACGTTGTTGGCCTCGCCTGCGTTGTCCTACAACACACAACAGCAGCCTCTCAACAAGACGAGGTGGTTGGTTTCATCCGGATCGTCATCAATTTTACCCTTGAATATATAAACCCATTTTCACCAAGGTTCAAATAACAATAGGTCTCATGAGGTTTTTGTCAATGCACACGGAGGGATATTGTGTTTGGGCGATGAGGGAAAAAAAAACCACAATTATCCTCGCTGCACAAATTGCCACTATTGCCTCTGTCATTTTGGAAGTATGGTCCATAAAGAGGCGAGATGAGAGAAGCTGACGGTGAGATGATGCAACACCACGTACATTACCTGCATTATGTCTGCGGCCTTGTCGAGACAGGAAGCGCTGCGTGTTGTCCAGCAGCATCCACGGGCGTTTATCTTTGTTGATGTGAGGATAAACCCTCAGCGATGACCTTCGACCCTTGAAACACACGAAGAGGTAGGTACCGCTGTTTCCCGTCGCCGGGCAGATACACAGTCATACTTCTGTAAACACACACGATCCAGATGTTGTGACATTATCAGTTAGTCCCGTTTCCCCCCCCCCCAGCTGATCTCAGGCCAGCCTTCAGTCCAGATCGCCACGCAGTAGTCATGGATCAATCGTT